>JACAXG010000091.1:2937959-2948811 GCA_018881555.1 Amblyornis subalaris
AAGGGAAGGGAAGGGAAGGGAAGGGAAGGGAAGGGAAGGGAAGGGAAGGGAAGGGAAGGGAAGGGAAGGGAAGGGAAGGGAAGGGAAGGGAAGGGAAAGTGCCATGGCTAGTCTTTTGAACTCTCATTCCCTCCTGATGTACCTATTTATTTGATTGTTATCTGAAAAAAAAGTTTAAAATATACTCCAGAGCCCAAAACAATCCCTTACGAGTCTGAAGCAAAGCAGAAAGGATGGTTTAATGCTCAGTTCCTGCTAGGTGGAAGAAGACATAACAACCAAATTCCAGAGAAGGACATCAAGGTTTGCTATTAAGAAAACTCTGTGAGAAGAGTGATTAAGTACTTGAAAAGATAGCCAAGAAAACCAACCCTCAGTGCTGCTTTAAAAAATACATTAGTCAGGGAGAGTTTAAGACATAATTGATCTACTGGGGGGGGGGGGCAGGGGAATGGGTGAGAAGTCCTCTAGACATCCTTTCACTCTTCCTTTGTATGATTTGAATGTTTAGATTCTTTTGAACACTGACGCACACAAAGAATGAGGAGCAACTCTCCAACAGCCCCAACAATGCAAMAAAAATCCAGAGGGAAATACCACTCCGAGCTCAAACATGGGCACATCAGGGAACACCGAGGAGTTGATAAGCACTGCTGGCACTGTAAGCAAATACCCTTGTAGTGTATTCTTTACATAAAACTGGTTCCACATCCACACCAGTGTTTTGTACCTCTGCCACTTGTACTTAAGGCCTTAAAGGTCTTTGTAGTTTGAGGCCAGAGAAAGCCCCTTTCACCCGGGTTCCTGCGGTGTAACAGTGACACCCAGTGACAAGCTTACACTTTAACTTCCTGTGAGCATCCAGAAAATATCCTCACTCTTCTGTTTAAAGGGAAAAGGCTAAACGAGTTTTTTCTATCAGTTACAAATGTCCCTTGTGTGCTTCCCGTGAGAGCCCAGGAAGAAAGTGCTCTGCTGCATCCTCTGCACAGCTGAGAGTTCAGCAGCAATCCCTTCCCCAGCACCATCTCATTGTGCTGAGCTGACACAGCCTGGTAGGAAGTAATAAACACGCCTTGCTAACTCAAGAAAAGTTAATACACAAAAATAATTTTAACAAGGATTGCTAAGTCAGAACATTTTATAAAGAGCTCARTTAAATACAGTCCTGCACTCTTATGCAACTAGAACAGATAATACAGTCAGGAACTGAATATGTCTCAATGTAGAAGAATTCAGACCTAAATCTATATTTGGTATTCCCTTTACCTGTGTAAGCACCATTCCACATTTTCATACTTCCTTACAATAACTGGAAAAAATCTCTTTGAGGACCTGGCACAACAAAAGCCTCAGCTGCAACTGCACCGTGTTATAGAGCAATAACACACCATGTTATTGTATTTTTACTGCCTTTTCAAATCTTTCAATTTCAGAATTGATTTAAGCAAATATTGTCTTACATGAAATTACTGGTTGGGTAATTCTGATTATTTGGATGAACAATTCTAAAACTATAGGTSACCTGCAGCCTCTAATTAGTCTTGAATGATTGGTCATCATGGTTAAAAAGTTAACCAAGCACAACCACTGTTCATTGACCTAACTCAGAAAAATCTCGATCTTGGATCTGTTTTCTGAGTTCTTTCCCCATCACATCGCTGACAGATCTGTGTGATACATTCCCACTGAGGAGCAGAGGTATCCCACTCACTGTGCCTTCYGTGAGAGCCCAGAGGAACAGGTCTGCCACAGCATGGCAGAGGGCCAGAGAAACTGTCACTGCAGAATAGGGAGAAGCAGTCCCCTTTCACTCCATAATTAGCAAGAGTTAAAATTCTAGATGTCACTTTATTTCTGAGACCACTTCTGGTGCTGCCTTGCAAATTCTTTAGTTTGTGAAAAGTCTTTGCGGAGCTGTGCTCTGAATGTCTGCCCAGAAGTTTAAAAATAACAYAATTATTCCTTCTTGATCTTTGACTAATATAAGGCAAAGGAACAGCCAGACAACAACAGCTGCTAGAACATTATTTTCAAGCTGATATTAGTAAAAATTCGTTAATATAGGACTCACAAAGAAAAGATTAAAGAGGAAGGGAAAATTCCAGAGAAGTTCTGGTAGTACAGAGGTTAGCAAAAATAGGAAGTTCAAAGCCAAGGATGGTTAAAGCAGGGAGATTTGAATCTCTGTATTTGTCTCTGTTAGAGGTCAAAAATTGGAACAGGTTTACCAGAAATACTCTGGGATCTGCATCTGTAGAGATACTCAAAACCTGCCTGGATGCAGTTCCTGGGCAGCTGCTCTAGGTGACCCTGCCTGAGCAAGAGGCTGGGCTGGATGATCACAAGAAGACCCTTCCAGCCTGAATGATTCTGGGAATCCTTCAAACTCAGTGGTGCACGGGAGCTTTAAATGAATGGTGAACAGCAAAGAGGTTGATATGACAAGATAAGGAATATCCTGCCCAACCTTGYGCAATTCTCACAAAGCCCAAGTGTTCCTGCTCTGACTGAGTCTGAGGACAGAAGCTGTTTTGACTTCAGAGCCACAGCAGTATTTATCAACCAAGGTGGYCACAAACACATCGCTCTTCTGGACACTACAAAGCAGTGTGTTGGTTTGGAAGTTTTTGGCATGTGTATCCTACATTATGAGCAAAACATCTCTGGTGTTTCAGAGAAGAACAAACTGTCCAGAATGCAACACTAATAGCAACCATTTCTCATGAGGGTGCAGAGCTAATTTCCTTAAGGAAAATGCCACGTGTGCTTTTCAGCTGCTGGTGGTAAAGAACAGTCCCAGAACAAGAGAACAGACAAGGGCTCTAATTCRGATAGGGGTGACTGGAAAAAAATGCACAAAAGCCAGTAAATGGCTAGAGCTTGCAGCTGCTCATAAAGCATAAAGACAATCGGGAGAGGGGTCATTTTCTCAAAAATGGCCCAGGAGCTGGACCAAGTGGTGTCACTAAGCCAAGAGCTGCAAGGAGTCTGACACTGAATCGACATACCTGAGAAGAGAGAGTGCAGCTGCACTCACAGTGAACTGAGACATGGAATGGAATGAAACATTAACTAAAGTCTAAAGCCCTGCCCTCTGCAGAGAGATGGTGTAGTAACCAGCAGGTAATTTTGTCCRTGATGGATGAAGGAAGTAGTTACATGAATCAAAGCAAAATTATTGGCTCCAGAAAGCATGATTTGCATGAATAAAATAAAATGATTGCATGCTTTGGAAATTAAAGGCCTTCTTTACTTATTATACTGCAAAAGCTAATTATAGTTACTGAAGACTTTTGCTGTTTACACATAATAAGCACTTCAGTACAGCGTAATTAGAATGACTGCCAGCTCACTGGTGTTGACATGCATTAGTAAGGACCATTTCCAAGTCTGTGAACCCTTGTGAAAAAAACCAGTCGATTTGAATCAAACATTCAGGCTGCCTTCCTGCATGCCAGAAATGCTCAATTCACACAGGGCTTTCACTCATACACGAGAAAAATGACTTTTTACCGACGTTCCGGAGCTGTGATCAACACAGAAAGCATTCACCGACTGACTGGCCAGGTAATAATCCAGGCCCATACTCGGAGACACAGCAGTGGCAGCAGCTGGGAGCTCTGTTGGAAGCCTGAGACCAACAACCACSCAGAGCAGGGAGTGCAGCCCCAGCAGAGGCACCCAAGGCCAGGCAGAGCGATGCTGGCAGCACAGAGCTCTGATGCCAAAGCGTTCAAGACCTGAAAGAGGAGAAGTTCATGCTAGGCACTGCCTGCTCATACTTTGTTCAAAGACTGAAGCAGAACGAAATTGCTGTTTAGGTGCTCTRATGATTTTCCTGGCCTCCTCAAGCACAAGCCTTTCACAATTACTGGGCTGAGAATGTGCATCAGGTTTAATGGTGGCTGGAACAGTTACTCATCTGAGATTCTGAGATGAAAGTAAAATGAAGGAGCAGACCATGCTTTTGCCTAGACTACAAGGATTTCTAATCTGCAGGAAGCCCATTATGAATTTTCCCTCCCTCCTTTCTCTTTGAGGGTTAAATAAAATCATAAATCCCTCCAGACACACRCACTGGAGTTGCAGTAAAGTTCCCTTCCACAAGACCAAGAATTCTAATAAAAGACATAAATTTTCCTTCAACCTTGAATCACAGTGACAGCTCTTCAGTGCCCTGATCACTGCATGGTTAAAATGGAAAATATTCTACTGAAAACTCATCTAGACTTCACATTATATACTAGGCTGTTGCTTTATTTTGAAAGTAGGTTTATTTTCTTATTCAATAATTTTTAGCAACTTAAAAAGTCTTCTAAAGTAAAATGTACAGCACTTTTGGAAGGGAGTGAAGCTGTAATTTTTAAAAGCATAAGCAAACTTCCATASGAGCACTCAAGTAAGAGTCTACTTGAGGCCAAACTGTAAAGGTTTACATTACATATTGAAAACAGTAATTCAGGAGCTGTTCACTTGTAATTAGGTTTTCTTCCAAGATACATTTTTATGCACCTGCTTCCCCCTGCCATGAATATTACAAAATAAACTACTAATCTGTACTTTCAAAATAATAGTTTTCCAGAGTTTCACCACATTATGAACAAAACCAATTCACATGTGAAGAATAACATAAGCAACTCTTGAGTATAAAAGTCCCTTTTTAAGAAAAAAAATCCTGTAGAGCAATAGCATAAGTATCTGATGCACCATGAATTTACAAATCCGAAGGACTGATTAAGGTTTCATAGAACTTTACTTACAAAACTCATCTCAACTAGAAAGTATTGTACGAGAGAACTTAATCTCAATCATTGAGGAGTGAGGGGAAGATGAAATGTGATCTTGTAAAATTATCTGAATGTCAAAATAAATCCACAACTATTTTTTTAATAATTTCAACTTAATCTCACAGAATTATGGGCCTCTCTTTATTGTCTGGCATCTTATTCCCTGCCAAATGTAAAAAAAAAAMAAGAACTCATATAAACATAGTTATATGTCCATAGTGCAATAACGCAATGGTGTTTAATAAAATTATTCAGCTGCATGTGTAATTTTAGTGGTTCATCCATATAGAATTCAGGGCAGCTGAATAAGTCACAATACCCATTAAATCAGCACATCACCTACAAACTGATGTTGTTTTCTCACTAAAGAAGAAGGATATCATAGTATTAAAGCCATCCTGAATGGAGCTTTTTCTTCCCAGAGCTGTCATTAATAATATCCTATGATTTCTTCATAGGTAGCAATTTCAATGCAAAAAAGAGCTGTGCTTTAAACACGTGGGATGTAGTGCCTATTCCACTACACAAATTCAACTACAACAAAATCAATGACAGCAAGACCCTCAGTTAGCTGGCAATGAAGACAGAGGTCTGTTTTCAAATCCTGATACTTAATAAAGGAATATTCATTGGGACAYCTTTATTAAAAACATAACATTTTCTAGCACTGCTTTTCACTTTCTCACCGTGCCTGGGTCTTTAATGAAATCCATTGGGAGCAACAACACAAAATGCCTGCCAGAATCTGCTCTCCTGCTCCCACCAGTTGCACACAGGACAGGGTAGCTTGCTTTTCACGGGCAGCTCATTACATTCTACACTGAGGACAATTGTCCTTAAGTGATAAACCCATCCTATGGTTTCTATAGTGAGATTCAAAACGATGGTTCTCAACTCCTTTGCCATCTTTAACTGAAGAGATGGCGCTGAGGATCAAAYGGCAATCTCTTGAAAGCATCAATAGGATCATGAAGTTAAACCTGGGGCTTGTTGAGCCACTCAGGTCCTTTAATATTTGGGCTTTTTTGAAAATGCCTTTACGCCCTGCTCTTTCTGAGAAGGAAACTAACTCTGAGGATAATTTTAACTGTTTGAAACCACTGTAATACATAACTAAAAGCACCGGCACAAACAAATCATCACTTATTTTGCATTTTTCTTCGACACTGTATCTAATTCTTCTCGTTTGGTGGGTGGGGTGGAAATTTTTCAATGGGATTAACACCTCCACGTTGCTTTAAGAAAGGAATACAGCTCTAACACACTATTCATCACCATATGTGCCTAACTTTCAAACTGATGTTCTTATTTAGCAGCTAATGGAAAATCACAAAGAAATACATGAATGGCTTCTAGAGTGAACTGTAAACCTGCAGATGACGGTCAGAGAACTCGCTAGCTTTTCTAACACAAAAGCCAAAGAGCATGGAACCTTTGAATACCAGGAGACAGGTTCAACAAAAGCATCGCACATCCTTTGCAGGAGGCAGAGCTGCACCGTGGGACTCACCAGCAGAAGATTCTACCCTACGGGTTTATACACAGACACAAAGCACCTGGACAAATTCATGCCAAAAAAAAAAAAATAAAATTCCTTTCATCTGTCCTCACGCTTTTCCCTAGGCTTCCAAGATTGGCTGCTGCTGGAGACAGGATGTGGAGCTAAACAGAGCCATAGTCTACAGCTGAGTATGTAGATTCCTGCCACTAGAAAGACTCATGACGATGGTTTCTCCTCTTGGAAGAATGGCTGCATGCTTATGATCTCCCCCACAAYGATCTGCAAGCACCTGCATACTGCAGCCTTACAGAAAGACACCATAAACGAGCCTCGACCGCAACAAATCAGTCTTGTGGAAGCACCTTTGCCTCCTTAATAGGTGTTTTCACCACACACACGGAGTATCAGCAACTGCCACGTGTCACCAGTGTCCCTGCACGAACACTCCACGAAGATGAGCAGGCYGTGGAACGTCTCCAGTCGATTTTGTGAGACTGGGCTGCGTTCCAGCACGAGTACACACAGCCAACGTACTAAGCTGATTCACATTCAGAGTCCAACACTTAGGTATCTCCAGCTTCAATAAATTCAGTGCTACAGTCCAGAAAAACTCAAATGGCTGTGGAAAGTCAATGGCTGGAAGGAGGAACTCTGAGACAGTGATGCTTCAGCCAAGTCTGGATTCGAAATACGCGACGTCAGCAGATGAGGATGGTTTAGCAGGCAAACCAGGTGGCAGTCTGGCATGGGATTGAGTGTTTGTATGTATTAACATTTCCTATGTTGACACCTGCACATCTAAGGATTTATTCTGTGCCTGAGTATGCTAACGTGCCTTGGGAGACAATGAGATATAAACATGGAAAGACTGGGGTATGGCAACAAATAACTTTTAGACATCTTGCCAAACAGTGGAATCCGGAGCACTGCTGAATTTTGCAGGCAAGAAAAGTAGGRATTATATATCTGTTAGTTAGATGGTGTCCTCAAAGGGAGTGAAACATCATAAAATCCTTATGTTTCAAATCCTTAGTACTGGAGAGGCAACAGTGAGGCAGATACTAAAACCCTGAAACACCTCTGATGGATTTGGAAAAAACCTGAAATTAGCTGATTCCACACGCTTGCCCTCTTTCCTCTCTACTGTACATAACAGGCCTGCTGCCAGTTACCATTCTAACAAACTAAAGTTTCTCTGAAGAAGAGTAAAAATAATAAAGCCTGGAGTTCAGGCAACTGCYTTGGTGCAGGCAAAAGCAAATTAGACTATAACAACATGACAGGCCTTATGTCAGCCTTGGCCTACATTCCACGGTTTCCCTGCTGAGACCTTGTGGCTGTCAAGTGCTCCTGATCATGCCCCAGTGATCCCAAAACTCTCCAGCTCAGTGGGTGAAACATCCAAATCACAGTCAGCAGATGTCTAGCACACAGTCAGCAGAACGAGGCAGCAGCACATCGTTAGCAACAACAACAGAACAATGTCAGCACAGAAGGCAGGAAGCGCAACGTTATGTGCACAAACAAAACCCAGCAGAATCCTATGAAGACGTGTGTGACATTTTTGCTATAGGCAGAAATGCTGCAGTTCTCATAACTAAGGAGCATTCCTAACATTGGCTGCAGCAAGAACCCAAAATACTTGTGTTCTTCAGAAAAGGACCCCAATGTTGCATTAACAAGTAGATTAATGAAGAGTTCTTGAGCTCACAGAACAGGAGGCATTTTGGAGATTCAGGAATATGAGTTTCCAAGAAGAAAGCAAACAAGCTCTTGCAATCCACACAAATTTCAGAGCTAAGAAACAGTCTACCAGAAAGAAGCCAATTAATCTCATTATCTTCAGCCTCCATTTACTGTTCCCACTTTTCCCAGGATGTCCCCTGCTATGCTTCCAGCCTGGTCTATCAGCAAATTCAAGAAAGGAAAAAGCCCCTATATGGTAGCCGGGGGGAAGATTTGGAYGGTCCAAATCACATCCTTTACAAATCACTTTGCTGATTCCTTGGGCCACACAATAAGAAAGAGATACCATGGTTCTGCAGCTCACCTGGAACACCCCGGTGCTTTGGGCTCTCCTGTTCTGCAAACCAAAAATCTCCCTTCAAAAGTCCTTTTTTATTTTGGCTTCATGTGGTGGACGACTTCCAAAGTCTGCTTAAAACAGGTACCACATCTCTACATTCACTACACTTTCAACAAGGGGAAAGTTCTGTACAGACTCAACCCTGAGAACCACAAAGAGCACAAGCTGTAATGCAGCTGCCAGATCACACTCCACTTGCTAGGTCTATGGAACATGCTAAAATCTTCACATATCACACAATATGACCCTCAGCGCTGTGCACTTTTTGGAACTTAATCCATCATCTGTCTCGATCGTCCCATTTTCTAAATGAAGAGCTTCACAGACAGCCACTGTATTCTTTCTGATGTTCCTGTGGTTTTCTTCTTGTTGCTCTTGTTGCCCCCACATCTAAATTCATTGACACTTAAAGGAATTCCAACTAACCTCAAATCAGAATGAAAAGAATCTCTAATGATGTCTAATTTTTCTTTCTTCTTAAGTAGATGRATTTTTCCGGTTTATTGGGGGAGTAAGGCAGATCTAGGTTTTCACAGATTCCTTCATGAATATTTCTTACTACATGCTGGATGTCATTATTCTCCTGAGAATCAATTAGCCCAAGTGCTGTTATGACAGTTACAGAAAAAAACTGTATTTTTAACTGCAATTGATAGTGTTATGTCTCCTTCCAAGCAATCTTCACAGAAATGATGAAAACTTCAAACCTAATCAGGTAGTGAAAGAAAATCACTTTGATGAGAAAGAAATACATGTGTTTGGGAGAGTTTTCTAGAAGAAAACATAAGCTTTTTGCTTATAGATGTACCCTGCTATTTTAGAGGAGTCCAATTGACTGTGTAAGCAAGCAAAAGGCAGAAAAAGAAGATGCTGAACAATCATTTTCCATGGCCTGTAGCAGCACAAATCCACCATGTCTGACACACGTTCAACGTGGTATTCCCTGGAATAGAATTCCGTGGGAAAGAACGGGTGTCAAGAAAAAAATAATTAGAGATCTGTCCTGTATCATATTCTKGACTCGACTAACATCAGATCTACCAGTTCCTGTGACCAGCACTGTGTGTGTGTGAGGTGTGCATCACTTTCAGCTGCCTCTCCTCCACACTGTTCACGGCTGACAGATGCAGCTAAGTAGGTGTTCTAAAAACTGGTGTAAGCTGTTTGGTTTCCCAAACACATTTGAGGTTTTTGCTCAGTTCATCAGCTGCTTTCTGCACTCTCAAATGAAAAATCTGGACAGYGGAAGAGAGGAAAGTAGTACTTTAGATGAAACCTCTACTTCAAAGAAATGATGAAAAGACAATAGATGTAATTTTAAAGACAATCCCATAAAAGAGGACTGCCTGTCTCTTGCCACATTCTTTTTTTCTCTCTTCAGTTTCATTGACTCTGTGATCAGACTTAGAACTCTCGTTTCATTTAACTTTAGTACTGAAAATTCACAGCAAAAATCTTTTGCAAAGTTAATGTTTTGCTAGACTACTTGCTCTTCTATCATGGCATATAATGAGTTCTGTCCTAGCAGCAGTGAAAGAGTTACATTTGAAAAATGTGCAGCCCTATCACTATTCAGTGAACAAAACCAAAGAGCACCAACTTAGCTTGCACAATGGCAATGAAACCACTGTGCAGCTATAAAAAAGATAGAGGTGAAAATGTGTCTGTTATCTGTCTCTAATGCACAGTGACAGCCAAACACAAACATATTTTCAAGGGTATTTTAAGCACTGCAAGGAAAATCTGTGTAACATTTTGTTAGCCTCGCCCACAACAGCAATTAAGAGTTTCACAGTATTTATCAGTTGTTAGTCTGTTATCACACAGGCCAAGAGACAAAGCACATATTCCCTACTTTCCACTACATTGCCACACAGCTAAAAATGAGGGAAAAATATCGTCCAAAGATCAGTTAACAAAAAACCCAATGGTTGGCAACAAGATCAGGAACTTTCTACAACAGTGACTCACCTTCATATCGGGATSATTTGTATGCTCACTTACCCTTTTGGGACACCCTTTGTTATGATGTTTTAGCTCTACCATAATCATCCAGATCTCTTTATGCACTTCTGGAATCAATTTATAAATCAAGCAAACACACACTCWGTTTTAGTCCTCTTCTTCAGTTGGACAAGTGCCTAAAACACTGGTAGTGAGAAACCTACCTGTTCTTTCTATTGCTAAGTATAATATTGAAGATCATACACAAGTATAATATTGAAGCAGAATCTAAGTAGAATGGTAGAACAAAAAGTTGTCTATTGTATCACATCCTACCTTTGAGATTAAAGCAAAAAAACTCAAGCCTCTCCTCTGATCTGGAACTTTTTACTTACAAACCAAAGAAACTCAATAAAACTTTACCCTGCGTGATTAAGAAAGAAAAATTAGAAGAAAAAAGGGATTGAAGGGAAAAAGGGAGGAGAGGAGAGGAGAGGAGAGGAGAGGAGAGGAGAGGAGAGGAGAGGAGAG
>JACAXG010000091.1:2948854-3328583 GCA_018881555.1 Amblyornis subalaris
GAGCACATTAGACAGCTGCAGTTCCTGGGAGCAGACAGTGTTTCTGATAAGCTCCAGAGCAGCTCAGTCCAGCTGTGGTGCGCCAAGGCAGAGGGAGGAGAGGAGGGGAGAGGAGAGGAGAGGAGAGGAGAGGAGAGGAGAGGAGAGGAGAGGAGAGTTCAAACAAAGCAATGAAAAGGAAGACTGTCTTTAACAACTGTATAAAAGCACTGTCCTTCCCTGAAATAGTCTCTAATACACATTTAAGTAGAAAGATGATTTGACATCACATTATTATCAACAGCTTTTCTAAGAACCAATGGAAAAGAATCACAGCAACTTCATTATTTACATTTGCAGYAGGACACAGCTCTTGGCATGGGAATGTCATGGTGATTGCCAGGCAGTGTCTGAAATAATAAAATTCATAGGCATCTGACACCAGTTTTAGAAGAACACGATCTCAGACAGTATCAACACACCGCAGCAACCCAGAAACACTTCTACAATTGTAAAGAAATTGTCAAGTTGTTCATTAAGCACCTTCAGGGAGCTGAAATTCCTTGCAAACAGAAATGACAACTATGTGGAAATGACAACTATGTGGAAATGACAAAGTTACTGTTTCTTGTTGAGCTAATCATTAATGGACAGAGAAGAAAGGAATTATATGTAAGAGAATGAAAATGCAAAAGGAAGGAAAACACCTACCAGTTGATCTAAGTTGATCTAAATATAAGCACCTCAAGGAAAGAAAGAAGCATAGCCAGAGAATTGAGAAAGAGCTCCTGAAATTACTTCTAATCTGCAAAAATTCCAGCATAAAATCAATCTGAAGATGACAAGTAAGAAAATACAACAAATAGTCACAGTTTATGTAATCTGCCCAGYGAATTCCGGGCTGCAAGGTATATTTATTGAAAATTATCTTTTCCCTGTCAAATCCACCAAACATATCTAATGTGATAGTAGCCTACATTTAAACTGATAAATTAAAAGGAGAATGTTGGGCTTTTTTTTAAAGTACAATAAGTTTGCATAATAATCCAGTCTTATCGCTGGCACCAAACATATCCTACCCAGACACCAGAAAAGAAATGCATGAAACTCACAGCAGTGGTGATGGTCACTGGATCCCCAAGTGTGAAGGGCTACTGCAGACTTCAGGAAGTGTCTGTCACAACTGATCTGTTTTGATGTCCATTATGAAACCCTCCTGGGGTCAAATAATACACAGATACAAGACAGTTTCACCTCCACTGGAAGGGTTTTAAAAATGAAATTAGACATGTTTTTGAGGCAAAATATTTTGCAGTTAACTCCCCAGTTCTGCACATATTCCTATAAAATCTGTGGCCAAAGGAACCTCCTCTAAACCATTTCCCATCACCTCCTCTGATCTGTCAACTTCAATTGGGCTTTTCTTGCAGCACTACTTGTCCTATACTGAGAGGATAACAAACAAACAACTTAACTCATCCTTCTAGATCTGTAACTGCAATCTAAAAACCTGTATTTAGTATTTATTCTACTCGCTTAAAAATCTGAACTGTTTCAACATACAGTATTCACTACTGCACATTTCAGACTACTGTGCTTTACCTATTTCCAGCATTTTTTAAATACATGGAATACATACATTGGGGCTATCATTTGTTTTTAACTGTGTGTTTTATTTTTAAATAACCTTGCAGTTGGAAGTGAAATAAATGGAATTCTTCTGAATGGAATTGTCCAGCAATCTTCTCTCCTCTGAGGGCATTTTTAGGAAGAAAACTGTATTCTTAATCAAATTAACCAAAAACTTGGATGCTGGAAAAGCATCTTGCTAGTTTGACATATAAAACCGAAAACAAACCAAACAAAAAGACCATGAGACCATACAACCACTCTGCAAAGGTCTTGTGGAAAAAAAACTTWAAAAAAAAAAAAAGCTAAATGCAAAGACAGTAAATCAAAAAGAGAAATACTCAAAAGACAATTGAAGTCTCAGAACCAATTGTCCACAAATACTGGTGCAGGTAATGGAAGAAATGATGAGGATTTCCATCATAATGGTCACTATTATGGATACTTCTTTCAGATAATTTCTCTCCTATGGAATGCCAGTAAATGAGTAGACAGAAWAGGACATAAACATAAGACAAACAGCAAGTGTTTGAACATAAAACTGGAGAGAAATAGGCTTTCCATGCATTTCTCCCTCCACTACACTCCTCAGAATGAAAAGAACTCCTAAATTAAAATGTACCTGTTCAGTCATTTCCAACTCTTAACTATTTCCTTTTTAACTATTCCAACTCTGAAGTATTTTCTAAGTTCTCATGCACCACAAAACAAAATCAGATGAGGGAAAACCAATACCACAATACATACTAGAATTAAGAAAAGCAATCTTGCTTGAGCTGTGTTCTACCCTTCATTGTATTTCTGTTCCACTAGTATATTAGCAAGTAAGTTGTGCTTAACAATTAGRAAAACATTTGGATTTTTATAAGCAGGTGAATACCAATAAAATGAGAAATCTGCATTTCTAAACAGGGAGAAAACAACTCCAAACAGTCACATTCTTATCACAGTTAAGTAACAGAAACCAAGTTTAAAATTCAGACAAAAAATTGGTCAGGAAATCATCTAAACAGACGAACAAACCTAAATGCTGAAGAAAGAAAAGAAAAATTCTGACTGCTTGTGGGTGTCTACTTAGAATTGGTACCAACTCATTGCACGAGTTGGTTATGCAGTGGCAGTACAATTAGTGTCTGTACAACTATTAAATACCAAACCAGCAATAAATGCTAGAAGAAATCCATYACTACATTCCAAAGTGAATCTTCTGTAATGTACTGGCTGCTGTAAAAATAAAGCCATGAAACAGTAAGGTGGGTAAGAGGTGAAAAGCTGGACAAACAACAACAGTGGATTTAAATGGACACAAAGCAAGAGCATGAGAATATTTGGACTCACAAACAGACCAGGCTCTGTAGGTATGGACCACTCTGACTTTTTCACAGTCAAACSTCCCATAAAAGTTTCCTTCCAAAAGTGTCTTCTCAGGTCTCCTTTTGCACTGCCTGCTCTCCTTGGGGCAAGGGAACCAAAGGGAAGAGAGTGCATCACGTTCCCAGGACTTTGACATTCCTACCATCTTTGCAAAAAGTGGAGTCTACTCTCAGTCCCTTTCAAAAGAAATATCAAATCAAAACCTGATGATGAAACACAAACATCTTCACATAGTATCAACAATCCACATAACAATCGAAAAGCAACTAAGCCAAAACACATAATTTTATGACTTTGCTTCTCTTTGACTGTACGGAGAGTTCAGCCTATGGTATGACAAATACAGTCTTTGTGCTTTTATACATGCTTTGGACACACATTAATAAGAGATTTCCTTCTCAGCAGCATTTCAGACATCAGAAAAAGATTTTCCTATTTACTGAAAATAAAAAAAAAATCCTTGTGCAATTATCCGGTTTGATAAACACTTCAAATATTAATGGTGAGAATTAAGAAAAAGGAAGAAAGGGAAGAAATTATATTTCAAAACTTCAGCAGCTTGGAAACTTGCAGCATCAGAAGCCAGAAAACAGATGGTGAGTTTATAAGGAACATGTCTGCATGAGCCATACAGTGGCTTTGCTATGGCACTGGGCAACAGATTTCTGTTTCTSTTTCTGCTTATTCCACTATCAACTTCTGTGATTCAGCAACAAGAACAGAACTTTTAATGGGTAGATTCAAAGAACTGCTTTCCAGCCAAATGTCAATACAGAAGGAATGGACCCTCAAAATTACATTGAAGAAATGACTTGTACTGAAGTAGCAATATTAAATTGAATACTGTATACTGGAAAACTGCATCAAATTAGAAAATAAGGATTTTTAGCATCACTAAGAAGAACGACGTTCTCTTAGTAAATGTTTACGTTTATATTAACTAGCAGGATTTGAGGTTGCTTATGGCCATTGACTGTCAGGACGTTCAAAGTCTCTTGATGGATCAGATGYGTTTATATACACAGAGATTGAATTCCTCCTACTYTARAAAAAGGGAAAACAACATGACCCTGAGATTAGCTCAATGAGTCAGAGCAYGGTGTTAATAAGGCCAAGGTTGTGAGTTTGATCCCTGTATGGCCTTTGGAGATGGACTTGATGAYCCTTGTCAGTCCCTTCCAACTCAGAATATTCTATGATTCTGTGATATTCAGGACCAAGTCACATCCTATTCATTTTAYATATGCTGGACTTGGACTTGAATAAGTAACATGGATGGAGCAGTGGTAAATATTAAAATTAGTGAAGCAGGGAAAAAAGCATAGCAGCAGTACAGAAATCAGAAGGGAAGCAAAGGTGACTAACACTGAAGGAAAATGGGTTTGTATGCGGGATACAGTCTTTACAACAGGGGCATAAGTGACATAAATGATAAAGGGACACATGTAAAGGGAGAGGTACAATGGGAAATCATGAGATGGTAGGTCATGCTGAACAAATCTGATTAACTTCTGTGAAAAAGTCGCAATAAGAACTGATGGGACAGAGTAACAGACATAATGTATTTGGACTTCAAGATAGCTTGTAATACTTCACAGCAGAAAAATCTAGGGTAAAAGGTCAGTAAATACACTGTAGATAAAAATGGAAATTCTAAACTGAATTCAAAATGAGGTCACTAAGAACAGCAGATAGGTAAAGAACATATTGCACACTGGCTGCTCTTAAAATTACTAAATGTTTGACCCCCTGTTATTAGACAAGGTACCAAAGATAAACGAAGGGACTTCCGAAGAAAATAAAGGTGTGGACAGAAAATATCAAATTGGAAGAAAGGTTTGGCAATGCAGGTGATATGGTCAGAGTCTCAGTGATCTACTTAGAATTCAAAACTAGATGATTTACTTGCTGTTTAATCTACTCTTCCATTATTGAAATCATGGGCTGAGAGCAGACGATACAATAAGACTTGCAAGAGACCTGATAAACTGAAAGAAAAGGAGACTGGAAAATTTTGTTGCAAGTTGAGATAAAGTAGTAATATTCTATCTCTAGGCAAGTCCTGTCAACACGTGTTTCGTATTTTGTAACTTCATGATTTTAAGCTTCACCAACTGGAATTTTCTCTTTAAATCATTTTAGAAGCAATTTAATAGGGATGTTTGCAGGAGAAGACAATCTCTGATCACAGGGAAGGCTTTGTTTATGTGAAAATGCTATTGCACAACGAGAAATTCATTAAGTATTTCCATGTTTACAGTTATAACGACCTACATTTCATTCTAAGAAGAACAATCTTTCATTTCCTCTAGTTCCTTAACAGTTTGTTTTACTAAATTTCCCTCTGTCTTCCTTTTAGATTGTAAACTGCCTCCTTAAACTAAGCAAATCAACAGAACAAACCCTAATTTGTACAGCATTCAACACAATGGGATCCTGACCATATTCTTCAAATTGAAGATGTAAGTGAACAACCTTTAGGAAGCTCTGTAAATTTAATAATATATTTCATACACCTTTGGATACAACTGCTCTGACACAATCAAAATCAAACACAAGGTAAATTTTTGAGGCTCAGATTAGGTAGGCTTTTAAACATGTGCACACCACAGAACAATGGAYTTTCAAGAAAACAGATGATAGTGAAATAGAAGACAGTCATGTACCAACTCTACTGTCTTGAATTTGGTAAAAGAACKCTTCCATTAGCAAAACACAAAAGAATTTTCTTCATGATATTTTAAATGTAGACCTTAACACTTGATTCATATAGTCCACTGAAATCTTCAACAGATTGCACTGAAATGAAGAAGAGTGGCAGAAGATAATTGTAGGAAAAATCTTTAAATTGCCCAACTAACTTGCTTAGTTTTTCTTTTATAATACTCTGAGACATTAACACAGGCCTCTCCTCACCTTTTTCAGCACTTGACTTCTTTATTTTCAAAGTTCTCTCGTGAACTGCTGAAGTGCCACATATTTSCCCAAAGTATGCATTATTCTACTTGTGGGTATGAATCCTTCTAAAATTAAAAAAAAGACACCTTCTTTCCAACACAGGTGCTCAATACTTTTTRCTTTCACAGTCTAATCTTCTAAAACTTCCAAGCATTGTCCTGTTAACAGCATCATATTGTGCAAAGCACTCTAGAGACTAAGAGAKCTAAACAGCTAAAGGCATTCTTTATAACAACATCGTAAGCTCCATTCATAATCTAATATGATTTCCGAAGATCAGGGGAAAAGAAAGCTAAGAAAATGCCATACAACATTATAAAGAAATTACTGTGCACTTGGAGCTGGTCTGAGCAGTTGTCACTACCATCATCCTCTGGAAGAGCAGCAGGGCCGGGGAGCAGGCACCGGAGGAAGCTGGAAGTAGGAGACTGAGTGATGCTCTGCCAGCCGTGATGCAGAAGTGATAACTGGCAACTAATCTTTCTGTAGAGTCYGAAAGAAGCCAAGAAGAGTCAACTTCTTAACACTGGTGACACTCTGAGTCAAAAAAACCCAAATGAACCGTCCCCAGTGAGAAAAAGACAAAAGGAAAGACAAGAAGTCATTTATTATAACCAATCAAATTTCTCTCAWGTAAGACTCAGAGGAAGACAATTCCCTGCAAGTTAAACTCAAGGAACCCTGAACACTGGGATAGAACGCTTAGGACATTGGTTTGCTTGCCCCTGTACACATAAGCTACAGGAATTTAATTAAGCTCTTTCTATCACCTAAGAAAATTCAAGTTTGTCAAGCCTGTTGTTTCCAGCATTATAAGGACTGTAGAACATTCTCAGATAATCACTGTATTTCATGATCCCTTGTCAGACTAAATCAAAAAGCAGTTTTAAACCAGAGGGTCATGTAGAAATTGCCCAGCCTGTCAACTTGTGTGCACTCTAAACATCTCCACAGTTAATAGTGTGAAACTAGGTAAGTAACAGAAAGAACTGTACACACTACATTTGTATATAAATAATGCCAGTCTTATCAAAACCTCTTTCTATAACCCTAAGCCCTTTTTTCCCTGCAAGTTTTTAGTTCTAGCCACAGACTCTTCAGACTGTTAAGCATCCAATCTTCAAAGCTGAACCCAGCCCCCCAAACACGTCCAATGTCTGCAAGAAGCATCATCTACGTTTTGGAGTAAGATTACAGCAATTTCAGTCATTCTAACACAGTGCTCAATATATTATTGTCTGATGCTCAGAGCTGCTGTGAGTTAGTAGTACATATTCACTCCCCAACAGCTTGTCTTCCATCACATTTTTTGGAAGGTAAAGATCCAAATAAATAATCCAGACACCATACACTGTCTTACACTCTTCTAAAATAAGGATCACATATTTATTTATGTAAAGCCCAAATTACTTAGTGCCAAGATCTTCCAGATAGCAGAAACAAATTAATAAATAGGCTCATCTTCTGGTTAGCCTGATTAGCAAAATTGAAACCTTTGCATTAGATCAGTCTCTTATCTGGTGCAAGTGTAAACWTTCCACGGCTTTCTACAGATAGACAAGATCTTTTTTGCTTCCAATAACAAAGATCTGTAGAAATTTTCAAATGTCTTTAAGACCACAGACAAGAATAAAAGACTAAAGAATTCAGCTATCTGACCTGGAGCATAAAGAGGTCACCACAGGTAGGAATGAGAAGAGAGGTACAAGTAACATAATAAATTCAGCTTGCCAATGTAGGCAGTATTAGATCTGACAGAGCCCACATAGAAACTTGCACTATAGCTGAAAGGCAAAGTCAGATCAAGATGCCAGCATAGCAACTACAAACACATGTACACATTTTTACTACTATTTTTACCACTATTTTTGCCTTTTTACCACTAATAACTCTCCCTTTTTGCTTTAGAATGCAACCAATGAGCTGCCAGCTTCTTACCAAAATGAAAGATGCTTAATATTTTTTGCAAAGCAAAACAGACACGTGCCACAGCTGTACATTGAACCACGCACACAAGAATGGAAAAAAACCAGAAGCACTGTTTGTTCCTGCAGAAAAGAGTTCCTTCTCTTTGTAGTACATCCAAGGACATGTACAGAGCATGTTCAACTTGAGGCTCCCTGTTATAATATCATGGTATGTGATATTATATGTGCCCATTACATGTGTCCATACACTCTCCTGGCACATTATAAGGCTATAGGTTTGCCTTTACATCACATGAACTAAAAACTGAATAATATTTAGATTAGTATGTGCATCAGGATGAACGAAATTAAAGTATCTGATGCTTCAATGCAGTAAGGGACAAGCTGATTAAAAACCCCCTCAGCACTGGCAGTATAAAGAGGTAACACAGTTAAAACGAACACAGTTGTGCTCAAGTACAACATTATGTTCTACTATCCCTAGCGCCTGTGCCAATGTATTTTGGAAGCATCCTGGATGATGCCAAGCTTTACCTACGAAGATGGGCAAGATCCAATTGTACAGCTCTGAGGACCAGATCACAGTTCTGGGACAACTACATGACACTGACATCCTTGCCTTCCACACAAAGAGAAGAACAGGAGCTGGTTCTTTACACTGATGGATTACTTACAGCCACAGTGGGAGCCATTCTGCTGCTAGGGCACCATGTGCTGCTCAAACAGCTGTTTTCCTGCCTGCTCTAACAGAAAACCTGTGAACCAGAAAGAAACGTGCACCTAAATATTTCAGTTTCCGCAGCTATGCACCTACACGTTTCGCTTTCTATTCCGCTGTACCCACCTGGGAACTGTATTTCATTAAATCCCTGTCCTAAGGACTGGCTCCCTCTAGCGCAAATTGCCAGGAATCCAGTTCTGCTCTGTAAAAAAACAGGCTTCAATCGGTTTTCTTAAATTACACATTCTCAGATACCAGGGCTCTTATTTGATATCTGAGTAGTTAATAATCTTGCACTGAATAAAACATCTGTGATCAGCCTTAGCGTTTAATGTAATAAATGCAGATTATGTTCAATTAAACAATTTCTACTTCTCAGTAGGGATTTGACTTCTAGAGTTCTCTTCCAACTAGAAAGCGCATGTTATTTTAATAGAAATATACCTACACAAAACCACAACAGCTGCCTACTGTTAACAGGCCACAGATACGGTGCTCTTTTAATGGACAGAATTTGTATTCCATGAGGGCTTTTTGATCCTGTTCCAGCTCTGGTAGCTCTGCATACTGGAGGATCCATGTCAGTACAGTCGTCAACAAACTAAAGATTGCGTGATCTGCTAGAGATCTGAGCACAGCAACTGGATTTTACACGCAACAAATTTCAACAAAGACTTCAACAGGAGCCACTTCTGTCCTTGCAGAGAGAGAAATCAGCTTCATCCACACAGTTGTTCTAGAACACTCAAGCAAGGATGAACACGTGTCTTGGGGATGGTTATCCCACGGTCGTTTTGTGCCCAGGATTGTCACTGTTTCCCCTCCCTCGCAGGTCGAGGGGTTTGTGGCAGGTGTAGGCTCAGCCTGGGATCCTGCAGGGAGTGGGGCCGTGGGTTGGCTCTTCCTTCCTGTTGGGGACCGAGGCAGGAGCCAGGTGGGCATGGTGAGTGCATCTCACCTGAGATCCTATTGCCCTGTAGGATTTTTCCTTTCGGCACTGAGCTATCAATCCACGGCGTTTTATTTAGGTATAGGTATCCCGATGTGTTTTCCCCTCCAGCTAATCCCTACATGTAGGGATGATGTGCAAAAAGGAACATTTGGGGTAAAGATACGTGAATCCTCAAAGTAATAAACAGATTAGGTCCTTTAATACTTCCTTAAGTGGAAATATTACAACCTAACGCAGAAAATACAGAAAGGTGAGATTTTGACTGCAATCCCATGACTTTAAACATGTAGCATTTCCTAATTCTACTGTGTCAATATTTATATGAAGTAAGCAAAGAAAATTATTTAGGTAGTAAGATTTTTATCCTCCCTTGCTGATAGCACAGAACAGTACATACAGTTATAGAAATGTACTGCCTGGGTTTAAAGTGCCAAATGTATCACTCATGCCTACAAGATTATAGATCTTCCTCATTAATAGCTAGACTGCAATTAAAATATCACACCACTTTTGTAGACAACTATAAAATATTCCAGTAATACCATTTTATGTTGGATATAATGGGGTTTCAAGCACAGATCATGAACACTGAAATACAAAATGGTTGCAGAAAAATGCTAAATCATTTGGTGAGGGGCAGGAGTGGGGAGAGAAAAGGAGAGTTGGATGAGCAAAAGAGGAAGAAGAACTGGCACCTAGGAAAGACACCTTGGAAATAAACTATTAAGCAACTATTTTATGAGTAGAAATGTGAGTAAGTTCAGAGTTTAATTAAACCTTTTTTACTCTTGCCATTACACGGTTGCAAAATTCTTCCAGCCTTAGTATGATACAATTAAATAAACTTAAAGGCAACATAAAATTAATTCCAATTAAAGATGCCATTCTCAAGTTGATTTAAGGCAGACCACTCAACTAAATTACAAAAAAATGTAAAAAATGCCTTTGTCCAAACACACACACATCTGAGTATGACTAACTAGCACAGCAACAACAGAAAAGAGATTGTGCTCACAGTAAATGGCACCATGATAAGAAGATTTGTMCAAAAACTTYCCTGAATTGTGACAGCRGTGCAGGACACCAAAAAAAAGCAAACAAACAAAACCCCAAAAGAAAACAAAAAACCCAACCCAAACCTAAACCAACCAACYAACAACAGAAAAAAAGTTGCAATCTCAGCTGAAAATCTTCTTCAATCTGATGACAAACAGCTGTGCTTTAGGTTATGCCTAAATTTCATTTTTGTTCTCKTTGATACCTACTTCTATAACTCAGTGGCTCATCTTTAGTCTTGACTTCTCTGTATTTGAGCTCCACTTTGCTGCCTCTTCCCTTCAGCATCTTGCCAGCCTTCTAAACATCAATCAGGCAAGTGTACATTTCTTCTCTGTCCTCTCTGTACATCCTGCCCCTGGTTTACCTCCACTGACTGAATCCTAGGAGCACCTTTAGTACTGCCTCTAGTGCTAGCTTTGTTTGTGCCTCTTTCTGTCCTCAAAAGCTGGAGCTGTGTAAYCTCTGTTTGGGTGGATTGTTTCCCACCCAGAGATTTGCTCTGGGCTAAACTTTTCTAGAGGTGCCCCAGGAGTTATGCACTCACAGGGATCTTAATAGCTGCTCTACCACAAGCATGTTTGCTTCTACAAAAGAAGTAATCTTCAAAGCTGATCTCAATCTACRCTCCATGTTGTGTGTTTGCCATGGTAGCTCATACTTTTTCATCTCTAGTTTTCAGTAATACTATTTGTTTTAGTCACCATTTTCTTTAAATGTAGTGATAGGCTTTATCTTAGTGAAAGAAAAAAATCTGTAYATAATTTTTTTTCTTGGATAGTTTGTGAAGTCAAAAGATTCTGTTTCAAGAAACTACTGCCACTGGAGGTCACTATCTCCTGGAACAAGAAAAGAATATGGTCCAAAATATAACTTCAATCCCAAACAACTCCATGTCTAAGAACATAAACTAGTCCCAGAAATTCTGACCAATGCATAGGTATACAGCAGCATATGCAAAAGGAGCTACTGTCTAGCCAAAGAACAGGGTGCTCAGCATATCCAGCACTGACTGCTCTGCACACAGACCCYGTGCAAGATGCCAGTAGGGAGACCATGTCCACCTCTAACTCTGACTCGCTGAGTCAAAGTCTGCCTAGGTAATTGTCATACAAAAAAAAAAAAAAAAAAGGCATCTTAAATACAGCTGCTGAATTACCAGTGAGGGCTTGAGTTGATATAACCTACAGTATTTGTGTTTTCTGGCTATTTACAGTACCAGCAAAAAAGCAACTAAAACGTGAATACGCAGTCACCTAAAAAATGTGTGCAGGATCTGAGACAAGTATAAAAGATCAGCAGTCTATTCCATSCTGAACGATTCTATGCTTTTAATTCTCTTTTCCCTCTTTTCCTTGTCTAAAAATTGGGGGGGTAAAGCTAACATATTAATGCTTTCCACAAATACTGTCCATTCTACKYCAAGTTTCTTCTTGTTCTTACAGARGTGACARTATGTATGAAAAAGGAGGTGCAACTGCTTTCTCAGGAAGCTYAAAACCAATCAAAACACTCCTTCCATGCTTTTCCTAAGGATATATTACTATGCAGTATTACAGCCAGGATATGAGGCTACATACATTCTTACTTTTATAAAGCAGGTTAGTCTGTCTATAATCATAATAACTTGCATTCTTGATAATTCTAAAACAGAAGAAATTGCCAAAAGCCAGATTCTTGTTTTACAAGATTCAGGGTAATGTACAGAAATTAAGAATTCTTAATATGTGTATTATTAATACCAAAAGTGAAATTAYTTTCAACTTCCAGAAGACTGGCAAAGGAAGCATCCACTTGTACTAAAATGACTGTTTAGCATCTTACTGAAAGGAAACTGCAGATGAATCTCCATGGTTTCAATACCAAACTRTGAATACTAACAAAAAATCAGATCACAGAATGGTAAGAAATAACAAAGGAAATCTTCTTTGTGATAAAATAAAAGAGCAATTTAGGAAAGAAAATGCCCAAAAGTGCCAATCCCAGCTGGGGAACTGTAACACACCATCCCCCAAGTTCTTTGCAGTAGGGGTAATGTTTGAAACATCTATCTCTAAGCAGTACTGTTAGACACAGGGCATTTATTTTAGATTTCCAGTAAAAGTTCTGTCAGACTCTGCAAGATCTCCCTCTCTGGATTATCTTCAAACATATCCAAGTGAAAGGGCAAACAGAAATTTGAAAGAGATGATTGATTCCTTTGTGGGGGATACAGTTACCCACTGAGATAGGAACATATATGAATTCTGATTTGCAATAATTTCCACTATTTATGAGGTCACAGGACGTGCTCCTGCTGAGCTCAATTTAGCAAGAGCTTTGGCTAGATCAATGCAGAGGATATTACAATCACATTGACTTGGTGATGTCCAAACTACCACAAACTCAGAACTCAAAACTATAAATAGACTGAAAGTTAAACATATTTCTGTACACAGCCAGATTAAAAAGCTAAGATGTAAAKAAAAATTAAATAATGGCCTTAAAGGCATAATTAATTATTAATTTAAAAAAGAGGGATGTAGTTCATACACTTAGGCAGGCATACTGGAGCCAACAAGAACTCCAGAAGAGTTCTACCAGGATTGTCTAATGATCACTGCAATTGGGAGAAAGTCGATGGCTGTAAATACAGAATGCTCTGCAAGATTGGTTCTCTTTAGCTTATGCATATCTGAACAAGCTGAATAGAATATACACAAATATTTCATCCCCTTCCTTTTAATTCATCTTTTTTTATTATCCTTTAACTGACACTTTATGTAAATTAATAAATTACATGTTCTCCTTTCTGTAAAAATCACCTTTACAAGGATTTAAAATTTGCTATTTCCTGACTTTAACAATATAGCATTTGGATTGGAAGATCTTMATTTCATGTTGTACATTCCTCTATTTTCATGTCTAGGAAACTTCCTTAGCTCTTCATATCCCAGAATTTGGCAGAAACCTGCCCATAAAAACAGTGATAGCACTGGAAATGGAATCAAAATGTTTCATCTAGTTATGTTGGCTTACTCTTTTTTTAAGTGTAGCCTTTGGTTTCACTACACTTAAGTATTTTTTATTGGTGTTCGCACAGAAAAGAAGCAATGTGCATTTTAAAAGAACTGTGAAGGGCACTGCAGACAAAGTTGAGAACAATGYGCCTTTTCTTCCCGGAAAACCAGCCTATAGGAAAAAACCCATTCCAGTAATTTAGTTTAGCCCTATGTATAAAATAACTGAAGTCAAGGTGCCTGCGCTGTTATTATTTTTTTCTGATGTTTTTGACACCAATGTGCTGAGCTTTATGGCATTCACAGCTTCAGCAGCAGTGAGTTCCCACTAGGTATAGTCGTAATACTCCTTAATATTTTCATTTTGATGTAATTTGCAGCCCCAGCTTTTTAAATATCTGCTCTGTAATAATGTTTAATTTCAGGGGTCACTCCGCCAAGGAGTATATTAAAGCCTATAAAACTCATTTCCAAAGCTCAAATATCAAACTGTGATCAGGTTAGGAGGGCAGCATCTGTGAATATTTCATCTTTTATCATGCCGATAATAAGGAGATGACAGAGGCACATTATTACAATGAGAGAATTGCTCATTTCAGCCCTGGCTGCTGGAAGCTGGGGTCTGCAGTGTGCGTTACTCAATAAAATCAATTCTTATATGAAAAGCAAGTTTACTGAGCCACCACTGTGTCTTATTTGATTGTAATGAATAATATATGGACCCGAGAGCTTGCGCATCTGGTAGGGAGAGGGAAAGCAAAAGGCTTGAGTTTGAAGGGGCATCTCAGCGTAGGCAATAATTTATCAAAATTGTATTTTATTGTTCAGAAGCAATGTTATGGGACCACAGTTTGTTAGACTTATAATTTTGAMAAATTATTGCAACTCTTAAAGGTCCGCTAACACAAAGAAGGGTGTTAGCCAACACTCAACAGTGTAAAACAATTATCATCTTGCATTTGATTATTTATGCTCAACAAACAATGGCCAACCAGGGTGGCAGTTTAAGGGTTACACAATTTCTACTGCAATTTCTTCTATCTTCACTTTTTTTTTTTGGCCACATTTCACACTACTCTCTACCTAAAGAAGAAAAATTTGAGAAAAAATAGCCTATCTCGTCATCTGTAAGATGGCAAACACACCTCTATGAGAAAGTAGTAGCATTAYACCTATTTTTGAGAGGGACATAAGGAAAAAGGCTGACATTCTCTTATCTCTTGSATCATATACTATTACTATTTTTTCTTAAACATATTTATGCAACTTGAAAACAGCTTACTAAGGACAGAAATATGGATAATTTCACCAAGCAACAGATACTTTTTGTCCAAATTTGGTAAATTTAACTGTTGGTACTGCCTATCTCTCCTGAATCTGTTTTATTCAAACATTTGTTTCATGACTAAGATGTCAGATTGGGTCAGCTTCCTATCTTTTCAGCTATGAACATAAAATAAAACAAATATTTTCCCCCAAATATACAAATACTAAAAAAGAAATTTTAAAAAATATCATCAGATCCCAAGCAGTTTTATGCATATTTTTAKATAAAACTCTCTATATATTCTCCATAATCTTAAATACACATTTTCTGTTATTATGGGCATTTCCTCTGAGTTTTTCTTTTGAAATAAAATATTACATCTAAAACCTACTCCACAGGCGATTTTTTTTCTCACACTCTTAAAYTTTCACATCACGAAAACCGAACCAACCTTTTAAATCACTGAGTGTCACAAGTGCAGTGTCTAATRCTACATTTACGAAAGTAGATCATCTGTTTGGAAGCTTTATTCGTAGCAGCATCTCTGGCAAAATGTTCACGTGCTTCCTATTTACTCAGCCCATATCCAGCTGTTTTAAATAAGGCAAACATCCTCTGGATTCCCATTTCCACACTCTGCAGCCATGACAGAGTTACCTCTGCCATGGTTACACATCGATCTCTGTGCAATGAAGTACAAGTTACGAATTGGCTCTAAGGAGTAAGAATTTTTCAGGCAATTTCTAGTTTTCAGGAAATTATAAAAGGCATTATATTACTGATTTATTTCTTGTTTCCCTTCTTTTTTTTGAAAGCACCTCAGTACTAAACCTTCATAATCCCACTAAAGGTGAGAACTGTTGTGAACTGCAGATAAATCAATGCCTTATAGGCAAATGAGTCTCTGTATAACCAC
Source organism: Amblyornis subalaris (assembly GCA_018881555.1). Lineage (NCBI taxonomy): Eukaryota > Metazoa > Chordata > Aves > Passeriformes > Ptilonorhynchidae > Amblyornis > Amblyornis subalaris. Next base: position 2,964,634 of record JACAXG010000091.1, read on the forward strand.
TTTTTTATTATTAGCAACAATATCAAACAGGACCATTTCCTTCTGAACTTCTGGGAACACATGGCCCTCATCACGAAAATCATATGACTTTAAATTGTCATTATCACCACGCTGTGATAATGTCCTATCATTTGGGCACTTGTAATCCAAGTTGTATTTGATCCAATCCCTTGCGGTAAAATATATTTAACTCATTTACATATAAATATTTATTCTGCCTGCCTTCATTTCTTTCTCTTTGCTTACACACCACCAAGTTCGGTAGAGTTTAATKTTGGGGYTTTATTTTATTTTTTTAATTATTGTTATTTTTATTTTAAGTTCTTAAAAACTCTCTCTCCTTCTTTTATTTTGGGGGTGCAGTTGAGGCAAACTGAAACAATATTCTCAGAACGAGAATTAAGGAAATGAATCACAGAATGAACTAGGTTGGAAAAGACCTTTGAGATCATCAAGTCCAACCTATGACCTACCATCTCCTCATCCACTAAACAATGGCACTGAGTGCCACATCCAGTCCAAAGCTCAACAGCGAAGAGCTGCCCAGCAGCAGGGAGAGTTATTTTTATCAAAACATATGTTACAAAAGCAATGTTTTCTTCCTATCCCCGAAACTTCCCTCAAAGTACAGGTCCTCTAAGCAACACATGACAATAATTCAAGAGTATTACAGAATCACAGAATCAGTAAGGCTGGAAGGCACYRCAATGGGTCAYCTGGTCCAATCTCCCTGTTCAAGCAGAGTCATCCTGGAGCAAATTCCTCACCATTTTACTCCTATTCTTTCAATTCTTCCTAATACAATGTAATCATAGTACCTCCCATTTATGATCAAAATGAAAAAATACAAAAAATGACAAAAACGTAGCTTCCCATTGATTCATCTTCAAAAACTTGACCTACAAAATGGCATAATTAGCCATTTGAAATTATATTCTTCTTTTTACCTTTCATTACAGCACAGAAAGATTCACTATTAATGCTCAAAGCAGCACTTCCTAGAGAGTATATAACCTTAAATACTTAACTAAAAAGTGCTCTTTCCATTTACAGAAGGTATTAGAGTAGTCAGTAGCTTTTAAAGGGCTTGTTAATGGTTCACTCTTTTCATTCGTCATCAAAATAAAGCAATACTAGAAGATGTGTTTTATTAATTTAAGAAATACGCTTATTCAGCTGTAACAGGCCACTCGCAAGTGATATTTGCTCCTTAAAGTAAATTTCTGATATTCAATCGTTATAACGGTCTTACTAATGGAATAATAACGAGGTGAATGTCATTAGCACACCTTGGATGACAGGMTGCTTGTATGTTGAGGTCCAGGAATGGTATTCTCCAATGTCGTGCTCCCACTGAAATCATGCCCTGCTCACTCACTCCTCCCTCCCTCCCTCTCCTCCTCCCCACTGTGAGAGATTGGAGAGGAGAACTGGAGGCAAAAAAAGGCAAAGATCACGGGTTGAGAGAAGAACAATTTACTGGAARCAGCAATGAGATAAGAAAACAAACAGTAGCAGCCACAATATTAATAAMAAAAGTGTACAAAGGAAAGAGAGTGAGCCACATGCACAACGCTCGCCCCGGAGCTCAGCCGACTGCTGCCATGCTACCCCAACTCAGAAGAGAGCCCTTCCCTCGTTCCCAGAAAAGGATGTGACGTGGTACAGAATAAACTCCAGGTCACGGCCATCCGTCCCCCTGGACACTGCAAAAATGAACCCTGACACCATCACACTCGCGACAAAGCAGAAGTTGCAGCTGTGTGAAAAGTTCATGGGAAGTTATAGAGTGYGAATTCTTAAATAAAACCAAGAATMCCTTAAAACCCTACTTGCAAGCACTCTGTTTCATTTAGAATGAAACAGAATTCAGTTTACAGATGAGCGTGTGYGTGTGTGTGCTCTTCCAACTCTTCCAAAAACCTYGTATCTTGAGTCTTACACCAATTAGTCTTCATGGTATGAAATTACATTAACTTTCCTAAGATACATATATAGTTCACACTGTATGCTAAATAGCCACACTGAAGTATCAAACTAAAGGAGCCCAGCTCATGGCAAAGAGAAGGGCATCCCAGCCCTGGAGAGAARGACTTCACTTCTTAGAATCTCATGTCTGCGAAGGATAAAAGAGATCCCTGCACAACCAAGAGAATTACAGCATCCTAGCCTCTCCATATGTCTTACATCCTCCCACTGTCTGGTGTCACAGATGAGTAACTGCAGTGAGATTGACTCCAGGGTCATCTATATCCATACGGAAACACAGAGATGTGGATTTGGGTATCTGCCACAAGAGATGCAGGRACAATAGTGATTGCTGGTGGAGAACGCTGAAAATTAGCTATCAGCATTAAGGGGAATAGACACTGTAAAATCTTGTATAGAGCCCTAGCAAATTTGTTGTTGCAATTTTGCATTCTTACACATTTGCTGAGGCTTGGGCCAAAGCCCACACATCCTTACAGAGAAACGGTTTTCTTTCTGTTCACTTTCCTGTTCAGTATGTATCACCTGTGCAGGCATTAGATAGTACATAGATAGTAATAGATATTAAATAGTACATTCCTGCAGAGAAAAGAGACACAGATTAGAGTTACAGAGCCTTCCAGGCAAGAAGAATTCATTCTGCACACATTATAGACATAGAGTTTTTGAAAGGGTGGGGAGAGGAAAAGGACGAAAAAAAAAACCCAATCCAAACCAACAAAGAAAAAAACCCAAACAAAATCCAAAACCTTACAATGCTCATCTTGGACACAGTATTTGCATTTTTCCTAATACATGCAAGCTCCTGTAGAATAAGCTAGGTGTTATTATTCATTACAGTTTTCTATTACACTGTGATAAATGGCACCCCCAGAGACAGAGCTGCCCAGAGGACGCTTATTACAGTCATTTAAGTAAGAGCTGATTTACCTTAAATTGGTTGTTTCATATAGCTATATCCCATAGCTATACAGGCCTGTCACTGCTATTCTTGTTAGTGCTGGAATAACTAGTTTTTAACTGACTGTTCCATGTGTGTATCAAACTGTATCCTATTTATTATATCTTGCAGAAAAAAGGCAGTAGTAATTCTACATGCTGTAGAGCTAGAATCTTTTTCTTCTGTTTAGGGATTCAGCCTTTTTACAAGCATCAAGTTTAGCAAGGGTTTTCGTTTAAAAGACAACCATCACTCTCTAGTGACAATTTTAGAGAAGACAACCTGCAGGCTCTATCAGGCAGTTTCCCCTGTATCAAAAGCAGGCTTCTTCCACGTGTCATGGTTTGACACTGGACAGATGTGAGGCACCCATGAAAAGCCTCTCGCTCACCCTCCCCTGCTACAGCTGCAAAGAGGAGAGAAAATTTAATGAAGGGCTCATGAGCTGAAAAAAAGACCAGGAGAAAACACTCCAAGGGCAAAACAGGCTCGACYTAAAGATATTAAGTGAATTTATGACTAACRAAAGCAGAGCAGGATAATGAGAAGCAAAATAAGCCCTTAAAAACATCTTTTCTTCCCACCRACGGAGCAGGGAGACAGGGTGGGGTTTTGGTCAGTTTGTCACCCAAGGTTTTCTTCTGCTGCTCGGGGGGAGGAGTCGTTCCCCTGCTGCACCKTGGGGTCCTTCCCACGGGAGAAAGTTCTCTGTGAACCTCACTGACGTGTCTCCATCCCACGGGCAGACAGCCCTCCCAAAACTGCTGCGGCAGTTTGATCGATTGTATAACCACGAGAACATATTTTAAGCTGGTTAGAGGTGGTTTACAATTTCATTATGCGTTACTAGCGACCCAACAATATTTTCCAGTTTATTAATTTATTTATTAAAAGTGAAAAGCCAGAAAGGGAAAACTCAGAGCAAATAACATGTTAAATTTAGAATTTGATGCTAAAACAGTACAGGCTACCTGAAATTAAAGATCTTACTCCAAGATAAAGTTCAGATGACAAAAACAGGTGAGGAAATAGCATTATGTATTGTTTTTTCTGATGTGAGAGAAAACTATAATTTTTCMGATTTTGGCATTCAAATGCAGGTGCCAATAAGCTTCAGCTCCAGGACTACTGAAACTATTTCACAGTACCAGAAGTCCCTATGCTACYGAATGCTGGATAAAAATATCTCTTATAATCACTCTGGACATCACAACGAAGCCAGTACACAAAAGTTTTTCATCTGATCCTGTAGAACAAAAATTCTAAAGATAAGCAAGAGGAGCATGCAATACAAAAGATGAAGCAAAGCTCAACATCTAAGAAAGACATCTGAGGTACCTATTTGCGAAATAGCTTTGTATAAGCCACCTACTCTCATGACATTACAAAATCATCAATATAAATGAGGATGCTAAAATCGTATCAGTCATGTATGTGAACTGTAACAATAAAAGTGCTGACAAATAGGCACTTTTAAATAGAAAAGTGAAGGTACTTTGATAACAGAAAGCAGTGACCCTTGCACTCACCTGCCTTCGACATTACCCTTTAAATGATTGTCAGCATCAATTCAAAGACCCAGTTACAGAAGGACTTTACACCAACTTTGTCCAGCATTTAAGATAAGTATTTTAAATGGAAAGCAGTAGTGAATTAAASTCTATCTTTCTAACATAAATGGGTAATCCAACAGCCAAAACATATTCTGATGAGAATACATCAGAATTAAACTTTAACTACTTTTTAAAACAAAGTCTTTTAGATTATAATGGCCATTGTTTTCTCACTTTGTAAGCAAAATTTTGTGTCACAAAAGGTTAGATGATTGCAAAGATTTAATTGAATGTCTAAAAGAAAGGAAAATGTTTCTTAAAAAAGCTAAGATGGACCTCTTACCACATTCCTACAGCAAAATGTCCTGTAACAATAGAGATGTGATTTGCTGAAATTAAAATGCTATTATGGTGGAATTAGGGCTTCAATATTTTTAGCAGCTTAAATATGCCTTCCATTTTTAAAGGACATCTGATAATTGCATTTCATCTGATAGAACTGAGTTGTTTTCTTAAGGAAAAATACTTTTCTTTTTTTCCATAAAGGTTAAAGCATAGCCATCATTAGTAGCAGCAATAGGCTTTAGGTGCCTACTTCAGCTTGGAGAATATGTATTAGCATATAAATAGCCGTTGGTATCTGCTTGATTCTACCTATTTTATGTTTCAGTGTGGCATCAGAATGTACTTAGCAAGAAACATGGGGGGGGCAGCGAGACGTGTGCTCTGAGGGAGGAGTTCTGTAATATGGTGGTTCTATGGAGGGGGCATCTTTTGCTATTAAAAACAAAAATCCCCTGTTCTTAACGTTACTGAATTTTCTTGATGTTTACTGTTTCATTGAAATAGTCTCATTAATGAGTTCTATGAAGCAATCTGACACTGTTAGAAGAAGGTGCACTGGTTTTAAACAGCAGCTCCTTCCTGAGAATATGAGAATAAATCAAGGTAATGCATTTTCTATATGATAAGTACAATTGTTTATTTATTTTATATTTACATGAAATGTGCCTAAAATAATTTCTGCCCTTTTTATTGATGGAAAACAATGGAAAAGCAAGGTGTCATTGCTACCCTGCCAACACTTCTTTCGTGCAATACATTTCCTCGTGGGAGGCAGAGAGGGAAGGAAAGCCACGAGCATTCCCTGTCCTCTGCTTCAGACTGACCTTCAAGCGTTGCTGCTTTAAAACGTTAATCATCGTGAGTGACACTTCTTGTGTCACTAAGTGGATTGCAGCAGCAGAGGGAGAAATGTTCTTTTTAACAACTTTCCTTGGTGAGTGAAGGTAGAGCAGGGGTGAGGAGATGGCTCCTCTAGAAGAGCCGTAAGGCGAAACACGCTGAAGTCGATGCATTTTTGTGAGGGAGGTGAGCGGTGCCTGCAGCCAAACAAACCTGCCTTGTTGTACCTGTAGACCCTTTATTGAACCACAACATGGAACTGGTCCTACAGCATCTTTCAACCTTCTACTGGTTCAGGCTCTCAAGGGTACCAGGCAAGACGATAGGAGCACTCTGGACAGAGAAGTACATTACAGCCAACCCAGGAGTGGGACACTGCTCCCTCACAACCACCCCAAGCAAGTAAGAGGAAAGCTCACCCATCTCTGGAGCTGCAACAGGCAACTGCATTCAGACAATTTCAGGGGAATTAAAGCATTACCCAGGAAATGTCATTAATGTATATCAGCTTTAGCAGGTAACAGCATAAAAATAAGACAGTCATCACGAAAAAGTAACTAACTTCTGATGCTATACGGTCTAACCTTYGAACTTTTTAGGCTCCCTCTGTAATCACATGTAATACAGGATGGAAGAGAGGATTGTCTTCTCCCAGGCAACTAGCAAYAGGACAAGAGGACACAGCCTTAAGCTGAGCCAGGAGAGGCTTAAGTTGGACATTAGGAAGAAGTTCTTCACAGAAAGGGTGGCTGRGCATTGGGAGGGGCYGCCCAGGGAGGTGGTGRAGTCACTGTTCCTGGAGGTGTTTCAGACTTGATGTAGCACTCAGTGCCATGGTCTGGTTGACAWGGTGGTGTCAGGTGATAGGYTGGACTCAATGATCTCAAAAGTCTTTTCCAACCCAGTTGATTCTGTGATTCTGTGATTCATACTCTTTTGGAGAAGGACCTGCTACTGGCAGCACCTAAAACTCTGTTAGGGTCTGGCATTCAGGTAACTGAATGSAACTGTTCATATCTCTGTGCTTTGTTTTGGAAATAGGAATTATACATRCAAATCTTGCATGCCATTGATGTATCTTGATTTCTAACAAATCACATCTGTCATGCTCCAAAAGGTCTGTTAAAATCAGAAGGCAGCCAATACTGCAGCCAATACTTTCATGGATGCCACTTTTGAATATTCTGCCAGCCATTACCAAGCCCTTCTAATCAAAGCTTAAAATCGTCATTATTCGCCTTCCTTCTTCATTTTGGCCTTAGGCCAAAGTCTTCATTCATTCAACAACAAAACAATTAGGTCCACGAGTGGCAAAGTAAAAGACATAATTTCTGGCACCACAAGTACTAMTATTTGAAATGCTGGTTGAAGAAGTAAAATCAGAGATTTTTAGATTGGGCCAATTAAAATGGTCATTAAAAGTGTTAATGTTTAATTCCAAATAAAACATTGGAAGAAATTAAATACCAGTCCCATCACTTTCAAAATTACCATCTCACTCTCAGTTAATCAAGCCAAAGAAAGGTCAAAGACCTCTATCTTCTAACAAACACAATTCTTGATTCATTCCATTAGTCAAAAATTTTAGATTGCAAAAATCTGATATAACCCTACTATCCTATCTGCATCATTATAATTTTTAAATACATTATTTCATCTCCATGAACTTTGCATTACAGTTTATACTCAATGAACCAGGACCAACACCTTGTAGATGAAAAAGGAACCCTAACCAGGCACTCTCTTCTTGATTAAAACAGCTGGTGAAAAGAATTATATTTTAAATCAGTAAAGTCTACTTCTACGGCTTTTAAGTCACTAAACCAGAACTAAAATATTTTTACYGTAAAGGGAGAAAGATGGAAGGATCATAAAATACACTAGTTCTTAAAATAGCAGCTTAACACCCTGAGATTACAGGGGTTTAACCAACATCCCAGAAATCTTATCTGCTAAACAACACAAGGTTTGTCTATTATAAACACCAAAACGGTGGTTTTTTTTTTCTTCAAGAAGCTTTGTGAGCTCATTAACAACTGGTTAGTTCACATGATATTGGAAACACCACTGTTTGCTGGCCTACCTTCTAATTTCTACCCTGCATTGACAAATTAATGAAGAAACAGTAGAGCCATGCACTTCCATTTAACAGCTGTACCCAAGAGACTTTAAGGGACAAAACTAACCAACTAGAAACACAACAGCAATGAAAAAACCCAATATCAGATGCCATTTAGATTTCTGTTTCCCAGACGAAGAATATTTTTCATTTATAAATATTCTGCCCTTTCCAAAAATCTGTAGTAATTAACACCGTAATTACTTTCATACAGTTTATTTAAAAACAGCCCCAGCAGTTAGGCAAGCACTGGCTTAATGATCAGAAGTGTGGAAGTCCCACAAGGACAAGGATTGAATCATACACTACAAAACTTAGGTGAAGAATGGAAGCTGATTTCTGCCAGGGAGGGATCTGGCTGCAGAGCTGGATCCTCATCAGCAGAGTTCTCATTTTCTGAAACCCCACCTTGCCAAGTCGAGCATAGATACAACATTGTTTGGTATCTCAAAGTAGGAAAGAATCAAATTCCACTAAAATACTCAAATGGTTTCCAAATTGATACTTAGCATCTTGAAGAAATAAGATTAGAAACAGCTTAATCACATACATGTTTTAGAAGGGCAAACTATGGTGAAATTCGTCCACTTGTTTAGCTGTCTCTCAGTTTAAACTGARCCATTTCAAATGTTCACTATTACTGTGATTTTCCTTACCACAGGCTTATTTTCACTCTCCACATGAAAGAACTCATTCAACTTAATTTGAGAAAACAAACCAAAGGCACAGACCAATATAAAGAACAACGTAAAAATGTGCTTTAAAGGGACRAAATCAGAGGAGAAAAAGCCTTGCAAGGGATGAACCGAACGATTGCTCAGCACGTCCCATGCTCCCCAAAACATAAATGCTACAGCTCTATTTCTACATAGTCATTCTCATATAACTTGGGACTTTAAAATAACAATAATTTAGGTTTGAAATCCACTCTACACAGAGTTAGATAATTTAACACCGCTCTGGTTGTACAGTAAAACACCCGATCTGCTTCTTCCTTTTGGGAAGTAACTCAATCTTGTACTGCAAAAGCAGCCCAGAAACATATTTCACGTTCTGTTGACTGACTGGATGGGAAACGTACTGCCAAGATATACAAGCCTCCCGAGTGCAAAAACATCTGTAATCATAATTAAACAATAAAGTGCTGTCAGCATCTGTTTCCTCATATCCCTGTGGGGCTTATATGTAGCCTTTGAGGTGATCTCAGTATACTGGCCAAAACGGTTAATTATTGTACAATGGGAAGGAGAAAAAAGTCACACTCTGAGGGGAAAGTATCACTGAGGAAATGTGCATTACTGAATCAATGGTCATTAACTGAAGAGCAGATTCACAGCAGACTGTTAATGATGAGACAAAGATTACAGCTAGATACATCTTGCTGGTAAGGTCATCAGCTCAGAAGTAATAATAATGATGAGGTAGCACACACTAGAACAGAAGTGTAAACAAAAAACAGAAGGAAAGAAAATTATGACGATGGGAAAAAAGATGCTCTCAGTTGATACTTATTCATTCCATTAAGTATTTTAAGTTCTGTGGGTCAAACATAGTGGTGGGGGGAGCTTCTTTCCAACCACACTTTTAGCAGATGAAGGTTTTTTCTCCCCTTCTCTTTAAAAACTGTCTCTATAGAGGTCTGTGTTGCAAAGCAGTCCATAAAACTTAAGGGGTTTTAAAGTGTCACGTTCACAGGGCCAGACACACGTATTTCATTATAACTGCCGAACTTATAAAAATGTGTCATTTTGAATTGTGAAGATGAAGTATAACGCAGTGAGATATGTTTAGCTTCCTAACGCCTTAAGAATATTTTGTTCACTGTATAGTTATCACACACTTATTTCTGCAAGGCATGCTGCTTCTTGTACATGTCAGCTGAAACGACAGCAGCCCTGTTCAAAGACAGATGATGTACCTCCTGCTGTGCTGGCAAACAGACACTCAACAAGACTTGACTTTCAGTGCTAACAGGCATGGACAGTGAACTTTGCAAATGAAGCCTCAGACTTAAAGAACGTGTCCAAAAAGCCCAAAGCTTCGGCCTCCAAGTTGTAGTCTCTGCCCCTCAGCTTGATCAAAGCAGTTCTTGTGGTCGGCCTTGTTCTTTCTGGGTATTTTAATCAAATTGMGAATCAAGGAAAGATTTGAAATGGGAAAAGACATGCAACTGGACTATTGACAGTCCAAAATAAAACACTCTGGAAAATCAACATAGTTTAATGGAAGGGTAATGTGATTTCCCCCTTAAAATAAAGACAACAAATTTGCTTTAGTTTTCAAATATTATATCGTTATAATGCATGCATAAGAGCTTTTTCTTATAGACTTTGCAGTAACTGAAATAACTTTGTRTGCTCAACTTTATTTCACTATAGTAACACAGAACATTCTAGTTAATTTATCTAAATACTGACTTGGAAGGCAAGCAGGGAGACTATCAAGGACTATTTCCCAGAATCAGGTGACAGTGATTGYGTACTTATATCTGCCATTTCTTAAAATAATTGTAGCCTAATGACTGACAAGACATTATTAAAATAAAGCAAAAGAATACCCAAGAAGCTAGAGCATGGATGTTCTTTTCAAATGCCAGCAGCCAATTCTATCCTTCAGGTATGCACTTTCTTGATGTTTATGGTAATCAAAAAAATCATTAATCTTTGGTACTTTGGAACACTCATGTTACATAATGAAGAACTTTCTCACCACATTTCTAACGGTGTATGGTAAAAGACTTATTCTGAAAAAGCAACCAGGAGAAAGCAGCACAGCATTCTTGATCCCTCTTGATCTCAATTACACTTAGTAGCTTTAAGAAAATCTGAATATATTCTTTAGCCAAAACTATTCAGTAATAAATATATTAAAGCATGTTGGGATTTTTTTTTTTTTTTAGTCAGCAATTATCTGAAATTGTTACCATTGGAAGGAAAAAGTCGAGAGAGGACAAACTCATTGAAGCAAAACTGTTAATAAACCAGTTAGCTCAGTTGGGTCCCTCTCACTGAGGAGGCACACCTCCCCCTGAAATGCACAAACTTTTAAATCCTTCCRTGGCCGGTGGGTGGTCCCTGTCGCTTTCCCCATTGTCTCAGGAACTCACATTCTTTCTGACTGCCTACCACGCTTGAACCAACCACTCCAAGCCATAAGCAGGGGTTAACTCCCCTTTCTCCTCCCCACGCTCACACCTTCACACGGCTGGTTACAAGGGCTGAAGCAAAACATCATTTTATTCCCCACTGTCACAACTGGCATCTGACAATGCTGCAAACACATTCGAACACATTAATATCTCCACATGTGTTTTGTACAGAAGCTGTTCTAAAATACAATTTGAAGGTGCTTAAATCTAGAGTATGAATGCTCACCAGTGAGGACCACAGTGATCTTGGAACCCCTTACTCCCAACTTTGCAATGGTGAAAAGCTCTTCCATATGGAACATCTCCACTGAACCTATTTTATATAACTCAAGTATAACTGAACCAGGTTATATTTCCTTCCTGGCCTGACAGGASCAGCAGCAGAAATTTTAGCACCACAATATAGCAAGAGAACAGTAACAGMAAGATGGAAGCTAACCAAGCCTTCCTACAGGTAAACTTTCTATGATGATTGAATCCATTGTGTATCACAATGCACAACCTGTGCATGAAGATTAGCTGATCACTTAAAAAMCCCCACATAAATTGATTGGATTTAAAAAAAAATTAGCAAACTCAAATTTTAAGCATTGTATTTATCACTATACAACACAGTAAGAGTTGTTATGAAAAGATCAGAGAGAAAGTCTCTTCCAGCATTTTGTTCATTCTACATTTGGTAGTTTTTCATGTAGCCAGCCAATCCAAAATGTATAGCTACAGAAAATATGGAGGGGGGTTCAAAATAAGAAAGCAAACAGGAACAAAATTCAACATAGATCTCCTCTGCTACGTATACAAAATTTGATTAACAAAGGACCTCACCTTAGAGCTTCACAAAAYGGTGCAAAACTAACATCATCAAAGTAAAAGAAACATACACAACAAGGAACTATTACAGCATCTCTGGGAATTGGTTCAAGCAGCAACTCTATTCTTTCCTGTGGTTTCATAYGCTAGAGGGAAGAAAGTAGGCAATTATGAATGGATCACAGAATTTCTTTTTATATGCATAGTGGGGTAAGTCCTACTTCCTGTTAAATGGAAATGCCTTGGTATCTAATGTTCCACAACTGCAATTTTATATAGGGTTTGGATAAATGTATTCCGGTTATACTAATGTAACTTAGAAGAAAATAAAATAAAACAAAAGAAAACCTAARAAGAATTATACTCTTAAATCTTCCCAAACATTGAAGGCTGCTGGTATTGTGCTAAGAAATGAGACSCACAAAAAAATAATGCTAATTGCACTTATTTTCATAGGACAAATAATCTATAATTAGGTAAAGTGATGAAATGAATATGTTAGGCATCCTACAATACATTTTCTTACATGTATCCACCTTACAGAATGCAGGATAGAGTTGGCATATCTTTGTTGTTTAAAGTACAATTTTACATTACAAATTATAGTTTTATGTATGGTGTTAAAAAARACTCCCACAGATTACTATCTCTGTCAAAACCAGCCTTCATTTCTACTATAATACTGCAAATCTGAAGGGATAATACCACAGACTTAAGTTATAAAACATTGCCAAATATTTTTTTCTGCATTTGGAAATGTAAAAAGTGCAACACAGCTACACGAACATTCAAAAGATCAATATACAGAGAAAGTAATGCAATATTTCTTCTTTCCCAACAGAGAGAAATACAGATTAATTAGATAGAGCTGTGTCAGTGTGCTGGTCTACATTGTTTCACTCAGCCACAGATAGGTGAAATCATCTCGCTGTGTGTGGAACTCTACCTCTGGAAAAAAAAAAAACCCTGCAGTTAAGAAAACGACCGCCTAATAATATATTTAAAACCCCACCTGACATGATAAATGAAAGAGAATAAATGTATACTGCTAGTGAAACTTCCAGGGAACAGGGGGAGACTTCAACACTTTTGCTGACACCGACTTTACTGTCAGTGGCCTGTCTCTCTCGGAGGCAGCTGTCAATCACAGCCCATCCTTCCCTCCCAGAGGAGTTCATTGTGCCTGCAGACAGTTGTGGAATAACCGCTCCTAGGCGTCAGGGCGGCAGATGGAGTGTATCTGTCAATCATTGTCACTAATTATTAACTTCTGTCACTCAGAGCGAGGCAACACATCTCCCCCTGATCCTCTGTGATTTGATCTGCCGCGCCACCTCCGAGACAGGCAGCTCAACCTTTCATTATGTGTCACACGCGCAGAGCTCTGCTGGGTCAGCCCTCCTGACTCAGGGCTCCGGCAGAATTCCATTTTAGCCACCGAGCAGCGCGGAGAGGAGCCGGAATGAAGGACACGCTCCGCGCTCACACGCTGCGGTCACTCGTCCTCTGGAAACGTTTCGAAGCGCACAAACACACACCAGGCTGCCAAGTTTTGAACGAGGAGGGGGGAAAAAAAATCATGTAAATAGAAGCCAAGTAGCTCAGATTTTCACACGGTAAGCTGCCGCTTGTGATTTACTAAAATGTTAATTATCTTACCTCACCTCAAAAGACTTACCCTGAAAAGAGTCACCTTCKTTAATGGCAATAGTTTACAACCATTAATAAGGTTAAGGGGGGGTGGGACACACAATAAGGATCACCCCTTCCTTTTTCATTGGCCTGAAAAATTACAAGACCTTATAATCAGTGATTTGTGATTGATCTTATGTTTATCTGCTTTTTCTCTCTTGGAATCRTGGCCACTTTTATTAAAATCCCAAGCAACAACATTGGCCATGCTCACTAAACGAAAAGGATAAATAACAGAAATATATAGCTGAAGGAAAAGCATGCTCTTCCTTTATATTTTCAAGTATGCCCTCGATATAGCTCTAGAAATTCTACTTAGCCAAAGCCAAAGCAATATCCCAAGGCTGATAAATAACATTTATTATACAGAGTTTATGATATAAAAGAAATCATAATACTTTCAGTACTTAAAATTCCCTAAATCCAAGAGGCTCCAGACTTTTTAAATAAAAATATAAAACTTCACAATTTTTCTTCAWACATCTCTGTTTTGGGAAAAGTCTTATGCACAGACCTATTTAAATAAATACATCTCTCTGCAGGTTAAGTTCTCTCTCTTCATTGTTTATAGTATTGGCAAAGTCATTTACAAAATTCATTCCAGCATTAAAAGTGGTGTGGATTTTTAACAAAGTACCACTGCTATATTCTATTTTACTGTATTCTAATGCAACAAAATGTAAAAATGTGGATATCAAAAAGGGATTCAAACCACAGACACAGATTAGGGCACTAAGATCTTGGAAGAAGAATGCTTCCAAGAAACACTTAGGGAAGCACTCCAATTTAAGCTTCCATTGCAATGTTGTGGAAAACATGATGAAGGCAATAACTGGGTGCATGTAAGAGTAGAGAAGACAAGAGGAAACTATTCTATTATTGCAGTTTGCATCAATGAATCAAAACAAATGGAACACAAATAGGTTTTCCTATTTAAAAGGAGCAACAAACAGTTACAGAAAGAACTTCACCATTACTATAGACTTGCAGAATTCAGTACTTCRTGAAAAGACTCAGAGAATTAATTTCATCATCATGTATAAGGATCATCATGGAAAGAAAAGAAAATTACAAACATTCTGCAGGCTTTTGAAGACTGGTCTGAAAAGAAAGGAAATAGAACTAAACATACACAAATTAGACACAGGGTGAAAAAACACAAATGCCTTGCATCAGCACTTTTGAATAGTAGAGGTGATTCATTTTAAACAGTGGACTGTCACCAGTCTCTTSGTACTTTTGAACATTTTCTTCTCCAGACAACCCAATATAGCTGAGTACAGTGCACATTTAAAAAGTTAATGGGTTCAAGAAGGCATTAATGTTTGAAATACAATATTAGCGTGYCCCATTTCCATTGTTATCTGTCTTTAAGTCTCCTAAAAAGTTAAACTTCAAGATTTTTAAAATTCCAGTATTTCAGAATTGGTAAGATTTTGTTCTCAATTGAAATCCTATTAACTGTTTTACCCAATACTACTTAGCCYGACTATATCTTAATAATTAGCCATGCCACTTTATTTCCTTTGCTCCAAATAAAAAAACAACCAAACRAAAAAAAAMCAAAAGAAAAAAACAAACAAAAAACAAACAAAAAACCCCTAACAACACAAAAAAATCCCAACAACACCAAAAAACCCCAACCAATAAAGTTTAAATCTTAAAGACTTTTCCATACCAAAGGATACAGATCCTAAGCAGCCCCAGGTTCGGTGCTTCTCTCTCTCCCAGCCAAAAAAACAACCAGCAAGCAAACAACACAAAAATAGACTTATTTACGTATTTACTTTTAAACACTCATTGCCATCTTGACAGGTCTCTTCAAGATCCTTCTCCTCTTTTCTCAGAATACTTCCGACTCAGGTACAAATCAAATCTGAAATTGGTAAACAAAAGAATAACAAGGAAARTACAGCTGAAAGGGGGAACCATTACTGGAGATGGCAGAACAAACTGTTATTCCAAATTTATTTCCTCACAYATGCCCATTGGAAAGAACATACATTTCAGTGCCTCTAATTATAGGGACTTTTGATAATGTAGACTTTTCTTTGGAAAATACGAACAAAAAGAGACCATAGGACTATTTCTATTTCTTCTGGTTTAGACCCTGACCATCTACTGTCATTACAGGTCAAAGAACATTTAATTTCCTTTCATTACCTTTGACAACAAGAATCATTAACAGAATTTTAGTTGAAGAAACTTTTATAAAATATTACAAATCAAATAAATTGCATTAACACATTTGAACCTCTAAATGCAACACAGTGGAAAACACAATATTTCTTTATTATATCAGCTGTCTGGTCATATATAAATCACCTATAACGAAAACCAAAAGTATTGAGGGTACTATTTATCCAGAGTTAGCAAAAGGAATTATCTGACAGCTGAAAATGAAAAACCACTAATAAGCACTACAGTGTATTGCAGAGTTTAAACAATGTGATTAAGGAAACTTTTGCAATAATAAGCAGTGTATGTGATTCTATTTTACCTTGCTAAGAAAATTCCTCTGGGATTTCTTACTCTGTTATACAATAACTAAACTGGAATATTATGTTAAACAAGCCCCACATTCTACCTGTATTCAGTATATATTTAGAACTAAGAGTATTGCCCTTCACTAAAGCGTCCACATTTTCTCTCAAATTATTTGCCCAAAGCAATAAATAGAGCAGAAGGCAAGTTTAAAAGCCCTAACTAATGCTTTGGCCACTTGGATGCTTAAGACATGCACTGTAAACACATTTAAACCATCCCTCATAAATTTATTTTTAAGAGATGGAACAGGGAATTCTTCAGAAAGATTGAGTAGAAATTTCAGGGAGCGAATACAGTGAAGAGATGGTAGAAAACAGAGCATTTACCATCCCTCCTGCTGTGAGAAGCCAGTAACAAAACAAAACGAAAAGAAACAAACAAAAGCCTGCAGTGTAATTCTTCACGAAAAAACAACAGTGAAAGGAAAACAGAAGCACAGACAATAATTGCATTGCCTATACTGTTCTCTTAATGATTAGAGAATGAAAACCAATACAAACAAACAGAAATCAATCCAGATGTGCCCAGGACGAATGTGTGGATAAGAAGAGCAAAATCCGTCACTTATGTTATGTGCTGTGGTCAGCAGTGATTAGAATCTATCAAGTAACCAAAACATTATCTAGATACAGAAATTAGATCAGATCACTGTCACTGAAATGCAGGATTTGACAGCAGTCTCACATCATTCACAGAAATGGTCTAGAAAACACCATTCTTGATAGATACTGTATTCCTAAGTTCTACAGAATCCCAGTTTCTTTGTATTTGCATTAAGCCTAGTTTTTAAACTGTATTTATGTTTCTTAAGTTTACTTAGGGCACTATTTGAAAGTATTCAGTGATGAACAAAATATTCCAATAATTGCTGTTATCTGGTGCTATCAACCTGCTGTTTGAACCAGCAGCTTCCCTCCATCCAAAGCAGAGGCAATTACTTAAAGTCAAGATCCTGAAATTCTAATTTTTCCATAAATTTCTTCAGTTTTTGTACTGAAATCTGCAAATCATTGGCAAGTATTCTGGCCATGTAGCTTGCAAATTACTATTTAGCACTCAGTAAGTTCAGAGACACAAATACCTTCTAGCCAAGTTCAATGCCTTGCTAAGTTACCATTCTGAAGCACAGTAAAATTTTCAAACAAAACAAAGTACACACATGCAGAAATAATGTTTTCTAAACYCCAAATAAGTAAAATGACTACCCAATACTATTTTAAATACTTAAGGTTCAGAGTTGTATGCATCTGAGTCGGCTAATGCAGTCCATGTCCTTCCATAGAGTTATAATGCAATGACGAAAATTCACAAAATTGCATCCAAATCTAGGTCTTCATTTTGCTCAGATTTTAAACCCAGCCACAAGYAGGTTAAATTCATAGTCCTGTATAACTGCTGTTTATGTCAAGTAGGTTGTCACAGGAACATATGATGGTGAAAGTTTATCCTACATTTCAAATTAATTTCAGCCAGACGAGGCAAAACAGTCTCAGACACTCCCTCCTTTATACCATCTCTGGTTTAATTACATTTCAACCTACAGTGCTTTCCTTCAAACCACTTCTGGATTCAATACATTTCAAATACAATCAATAGAGGAAATGAGGTGGGAAAAGCATGTGTCTTTACCACTTGGTTTAGAAAACAATATACTCAATCTCGACAGTTCATGTTTCCAAGCTAGACAATTAAAAATGCTGGAAAGCCATAACTGTTGTTCCTAACATCAGTAGGTTTTATTGGTTTGGTCATGTACACTGACATAAAGAACCACATGTTCTTCTCTTAGATCTACAGAAAAAGGAAATATAAAACTCATAAAGGAACCATTCGGCAATAAATTTCTAAGTGGGACCTATCACCTCAATTCCCAAACGCTCCACTTAGTTGCCAGTCAGCTCTGAATGGTACCTGAATTCCCTGTGTATCTAAATTTCCACTGGGCAAGTTCCTAATGCACTTGAACTCCTGCCTATCAAGAGAGGGTATAAGTGAACCTTCTCCTCACTGTATTCTGTATGAAAAGAAGAGACTAACCTGCCCTGGTTGCTTAACAAAGTCAGACATCCAAATCTTTAACAAAGTGGAATCCTAAGCCCACCTTTTGTTTTTCCCCTGTGTTTTCTCTTTGCTGTTTAAAGCAATTTGGTAAACAGGCTGTTGCAGAGCTCACTTCTGGTCAGTGGGCATTTTCTTTATATGGTACAACAAAAATGAGATGTTCAAGATTGGACTTTGCATGTCCAAAGTAAAGAAAAGCAAGGTGTTTCCAGCATCATCACTGGAAAAAAGGACAGAATATATGTTGTGCCATAAAATGTAAGATATGAGAACCACAATGCTGAAATAACAGCCTACTGTAAACCCATCTCTTTTGGCTTTCTCAGGCTTTGGTCTTGCCCTCCCTGAAGGCCTTCCATTTAACATCAAATTTTATTCTCTTTATGAAGAGTTACAGATACAGAGAGCTAGCTAAGAAGCCACAACATGGTAAAGACCATAAAGAAACTGGAACTCTATTCAAACTTCAAGAGGCTTTTAGATCTCACAATAAAGAATCTGAAGCATCATGAAGTGACCCAAGGATGAACACCTGTATCATTACAAAAGAGGAGTTCTGTGGCA
Organism: Amblyornis subalaris; assembly: GCA_018881555.1. Lineage (NCBI taxonomy): Eukaryota > Metazoa > Chordata > Aves > Passeriformes > Ptilonorhynchidae > Amblyornis > Amblyornis subalaris. The sequence goes on from JACAXG010000091.1 coordinate 2,983,242, forward strand.
GTCACATTATGCAAACAATGCTAAAACAATCAGGAACAGAAAATGAGCAYAAGGTAGAAAATTTTTAGAATTAGGCTAATATTATCATTCCTGTGTTGTCACTATAATGAAGGAGAGCAGCACCAGAAGAATATTTATTCTAGTAATGTCTTTCTTAGGCTAACAGGAAAATATTATTCTAATGTTGAAAATGAACATCCTGCCCTGTSCAAACCAGAGAAATAATTTACAAAACAAAATGTCAGATTTGCAGCAGTTCCAGAAGGACGTTTTCTTACTCCCTAGAGAACTCAGGCTGGTAATAATAATCTTTATTATTGCAACAACAACAACAAGAAGATTATTTCATACCGAATAAGCTGGAATGCTTTGTGCTCTCACAAAAAAAAAGCGTGAAACCCCATAGTCCTAACGTTTGATTCTGAATCTGTCTGTCAGGAAACAAACGCGAGCCTTCAGCAGCCGCGGCTGCCTGATTAGTTCCACAGTCACTCCAATGAGCTATCAGCTCCTCAGCGGGAAGCTCTCCTGCATCACTGCTCCAAGCCTCTAGGCAAAGGATTCTAATAATGACTCACAGTGCCGTGACTGAGGCCACACTTCTGCTCTGGTGAGCTGCTTGCTGAGAGGGGCTGCGTATTCCCTCATTATCATTTTACAGCTTTTTTTTTTTTTTTTTTGGTTTTTTTTTTTATTTGTTCTTTTGTATTCTTGTTCTTTCCTCCAAATGCTTGGTGTATTGCACTGAGAGTACTTAGTGCTACCACCAGGACAGAAGCCATATGCTCGTGTTTAATAACCTTCTGGCGTGAGGTAGTCACAAAACTTTAGGCAGAGTATTATGTGGAAGAATAAGTTAAGATAGAGTCTTCTATCACATCCTAATAAATAAATAAATGTAGACMTCCTCCTTCCAACCAACAGAGGTTACAACCTCTGTTATTTCACACATTTCTCTTTCATTGATGGAATTATGCAGAACTAAAAATAAAACTAACAAAGGTGACTCACTTATTTAGCTGCACTGTAGCAGCTAGGATGAAAACCAGATCTTTCTATCCCCCTATTTTCTTATGCACTAYTGGGAAGGCCAATTCCTTTAGACTTTGATGAATGTTACTAAACCAAAACGTAGTTGTATCCATTACATCTTACACACACACATACACACAGTGGTACCAATTTTCCATTTATTAATCATTTGGCAGCACCCAAATCAACAAACATTCTAGACAAACTTGCCACCAGACTTAAAATATTTCATGCTATTATGCCACTCTGATAAAATGTCCCACAGTTTCAGGACATATCCAAATTACATGCAGTGTCATTTGGTGATGATACTATTTTTTCTTGTTGATTCTTCATTTAAATTCACACCATCCTTATGGTATTTTCAATTAAGTTTTGAGAGAAGGATATGCTCTTGCATACCTCTTGGCATTTTGAACGAATAGAATCTGAAAAAGGCACTATCAGAAAAACCCAGAAAGAATGCAACACAGAGAAAAATGATTACCCAACTTTTGACTAAAGGACTTTGCTGCAGACCTTGAGGTGAAAAACGACCTTTTGTTTGTCTTGAAAAGAGTTTTTCCAAAGACAAGACCTCCACCAACAACTTTTACATTCATTTACTTTTGACATACTTCAGGGATCCTCCTCTCTTCAAATACTACCACTTTCACTGTCACTACTCCTGGTGACACATCATTCTCACACAAACATAGCTGCACAATGAATAAACCTTTATCCTGCTCCTAGAGTTTTGTGATTTATTTTCTAATACAATATATAATATATTATAATACAATATACTATATATAATATAGTATAATACAATATACAATATATATAATATAATAACAGTTCAGGTGATGAAGCATTTCTGAAAGTCAAAACAAGGTTTTGAAGCTTTTAAATAATGTTACCAAGCCATCTACTACATTGGAAATATATTTAAATTAGGTAGACTTCAAAATTCTATAAAAACAAATAATAAAGTCAAATGTAAACCTTTGATTTTTTTTCCCCCTAACCTCAAAAGACTGTTACTTGACTTTTSATTTTTTTAAGTGAACGGACCATTTATCCTTATTCTACTACCTGAGAAGCTGTGTGACCCAATTATGCTATATTTAACTTTTTATCTCTAAGAGAGTTCTGTGACACAACTCATCTAAAAATGCAGTTAACTTATCCACCAGTAGATGCAGGTATTCTTCAAGACTGAYGTACTGCGAGCCATTACCATCCAGGCTAAGCTGACAGACTCTATTAAAGCACGGTACTGTCATGGAAATTGTGATCCACAAAGCGAATGTGCTGGATACTAATTATTTTGGTGTTTTTTCATAAAAAAAAAATCTGTATGACGTAGAAGTTGTTATGAATGACTGATAAAATCACTTAATGCTTTACATCACGCTTTTCAATCATCTTAATCATGGAGTAAGGGTAACTGCTTATTACTCTCAGAGAGTATTACACCTCACAGAATGGGTGAGGTTTGAAGGGAGCACAATGGGTCATCTGGTTCAAGTAGGGTCATCCTAGAAAACACTGCACAGAATTGCYTCCAGGCAGTTCTGGAGTATCTCCAGTGCAAGTCTCCACAACAGGTCAGGGCAACCTGYTCCAGTGCTCAGTCACACACACAGAGGAAAGTTTTTCCTCCTCCTGTTCAGGTGTAACTTCCTGTACAYCAGTTCCTGCCCATTGCCTCGTGTCCTTTTGCTGGGCACCCCCAAGCAGAGGCTGGCTCCAGCCTGACACCTCCCTGCAGATACTGACAGACATTGAKATGACCCCTTCTCAATCATCTCTTCTCAAAGCTGAACAGCCTCAGCTTTTCCTCATAAGAGAGATGCTCCAGTCCCTTCATTATCTTTGCTGCCCTCCATTGGATCTGCTCCGGGAGCTCCAGGTCTCTCTTGCACCGAGGAGCCCAGAACTGGACACAGCCATGCAGATGTGCCTCTGGAAGGCTGAACAGGGGAGCAGCATCACCTCCCYTGCCCTGCTGGCAATGATCTTYCTCATATGCCCCAAGACCCCACTGGCCTGCCTGGCCACAAGGTCACACTGCTGGCTCATGAACAGTTCCTTGTCCATCAGGAACCCCAGGTCCCTCTCCACAGAGCTGCCYTCCAGCAGGTCAGCCCTCGGCCCGTACTGGTGCATGGAGTTATTCTTCCCCACATGCAGAACCCTGCATTTGCCTTTGTTGAATGCCTGTTGTATGCAGGAGAGGCAAATTAAGGCAGTCACTCCCTAACCAAAGTTACTATCAGACTGTGCTGTCACTTACAGAAGGTGACATTTTTCTTYGTGACAGCAGAAGGATGTTTAATAATCTTGAGATCTCCCCTTTAGAAGCATTAACTTATTAGGGAGYCTTTTCCAGAAAGAAATTATCTTAATCAAGGCTAAATCATGTAAGTCATCATTCCTTAACCATTGTCTTTAACAGCAATTAACTAGACAGTAGTTTCTAAACACCCTAAGATCAGTGCTGCAGTCAAAAGGAGGGCACTTCCTGTTCAGTGTGACACTTCCTGAGAAAATTCCTTTCACTAGTCCAGAACCAGGAAAAAATATATATGTGAAGACATTTAGAAACAAAAGGAACACTGTAAAAATTAAGTGTCTTCATCACAATTCAGAAAACTGGGCAACAGATCCTTCTGCTTCTCTGTACTTACACACAGAAAATACCAGATCCCACTCTAAGCTGATTTACTTACAGGTGTCAGCTGAACAGCAAACACTGGATCCACTTCTTCCTGCACCAAGCAGCTTATCCAACAAAATAAATGAAGGAATTCAAGAACCAAAAAATTTTAGTTTTATTAACAAGAAAGAACTGAAAACCTCAGGAAGTTTTCACTCCACATCGCTGATGGGTGATTCAAGATGTGGTTTTATTAAGCTGTCATTTGGCAATTACAGTATCATTTACATAACTTTTCTTGTGCGATGAATTAGCAGGTTTTTGATATAATGAAAAGTTCATTAGAAAATACTTTCAAGTCTCTGAAACAAGTYAGTACTTATCCTCCTCCTGTCCAGAAGCAGATGTATCAGCTGACAGTTGTTCACAGCAGGTTTTCAATGTTATRGTCACATATCAACATTTTTGTTCATAAACGCTAAAGTACACTGCAAATACGTAAACCTGTAAAAACTGTGACTAATGAGATAAACTTTCTCCCTTACAGCTCTACCAGACTCTGTGTAATAGTCTTTCAAAGAGAACAAGACAGCCATCTAGAGGGCCTGGAAGATAAACTATCTTTAGATCACAGGGGAACACTGAATAACCAATTCACTCACTGCAAGCCAGAAAGAGTGAAATGGATCCACGTTACTTTTATCCACCAGGAAGTTTAATTTTAATTGTCTGTTTAACATTTAGATCATCCTGCACAAAGGTTTCAAAACCCATCTGCTCATCACTCAGTAGCTCCAAATTSTAATGTAACCTCTGCTCTACACAGTGCCATTTTTCAAAAGCCACTAACATCAGTATTTATGTCAAATAGTATATATAGAAAATATATCAAATGGTGTATTTTTAAAAAAATCCGCACAACAAAAACCAAACCAAGCCAACAACAAACAGGGAAGCGTTGAAGGGGAGGAAAGACTGCAAATCAGATCACCTTCCAGGTCAAAAACTGTCTGGCCTAGCATCTAGTTGATCTTCAAATGASATTGGAAACCCTGAGTGACTGCAGCAGCTCACGGGATCACCCATCCCAGGTGGAAAATCCGACGTTTTGTTGGGTTTCACACGGTTGGTGATTGCCCCACCCTCTAATTTGTCAAAGTCTTGCTGCAGGGCCTCTGCCTTCGAGGGAGTTGACATCTCCAAATTCAGTATCATCAGCAAACTTAATTAGTATCCCTCCAAGTCCTGCGCCCAACTTGTTTATACAGACTGTGCAAGAGAATTTTACCAAATGTACGTTGACTCAAAAAACACCAGCTTTCAGAAAAGGCACGTCTGGAACTCCTTTTTAAAGGCTACGTTTCTCCTGCTGCCCATTTCCACAACTGTCAGGGCAGAGAACGGTGCTGGGAAGGCAAAGCGTAACAAGGAAAGGCGAGGAAGGGAGCAATGGCCACACGCGCAGCGGCAGGAGTCAGCGCRCACGCCTTTTGAGAAGTCTCCTTGCAGACACGGTACCGGAGCGCCGTCTGCCGCCAGCGGCTGCTCCGAGCTCAAACCCTCTACTCCACACCAGAGGGAAAGCAAAATCTTTCCTAAATGAGAAARCACCGCGCACACACGCAGAGGCGTCGGGCCGTACTCGCTCCGACGGGCCGGCAGCTCCCAAAAGGCGTCACGCCAGGCACTGSCAGGCATTCCCAGCCTGCGGCAGCTCGGGGTATGCGCCGACACCCAGGGCTTCCGCGGGCGTTTCACCTCGGGCGAGTGACGGCCACGGGCCACCGGCCCCGAGCCCGCCCGCGCACGCCACCAGCCGAGCCAAGCTCCGCTCACGCAATCACAGAATCACAGAAGGAACTAGGTTGGAAAAGACCTCTGAGATCATCAACTCCAACCTATGACCTACCGCCTCCTCATCAACTAAACCACGGCACTGAGTGCCACATCCCGTCTTTTTTTAAACACGTCCCGGSACGGTGACTCCACCACCTCCCCTGGCAGACGATTCCGGTGCCCAACCACYCTTTCAGCGAAGAATTTTTTCCTGATGTCAGACSTAAACTTCCCCTGGCGCAGCTTAAGGCTGTGTCCTCTCGTTCTGTCAGTGGTTGCCTGGGAGAAGAGACCGACGCCCACCTGGCTACAACCTCCYGAAAGGTGGTAAGGTCTCCCCTAAGCCTCCTCTTTTTTCAGGCTAAACGGGACTCAGCAACCAGGGCTTTTTGCGGAGGTTTGAGAACGGTCTTTCTGCCTCGTCTTCCAGCCAAACGACGGGCGTATTTAGACCTACAGGACAGCAGGRAGACACCACCTTTGAGTACTCTGCCTCCTCTTCCCAGGCTTGGCCTTTCCCTCCATCCCCCTCCTCTGCTACAGCTGGCGGAATTGCCAACGGGAAACTCAGCCAGTCCTCAGCGGCTCCTCGGTGCCAAACAATGCAAAGCTTTGAAAGGTAYCTCGCAAGGGATTGCTTTGTTCTTCAACAGAAAGAAGTTTTATTCTATCTCTCGGCAAGCTAGTCACCATTTTCCCCTGCCCTCCCCTGTCTGCTCCGTTTTCCTCCTTAAAAGCACAGGTCTTCAAGTTGCTTGCAAAAAAAAAGATTGCAGGACATCCACACYACTGCAGGTTCAGAGGAGGAAAAAGGAAAAAAAAAAAAAGGCAGAAAGGTGAAGCCCTAGCTRATGGTTTCCTTTACAATTTCAGTTCTTTTACTGGCGATACTGTGATATTGCCTTCCCTTATCTCTAATAGGATCTCTCCCTGCTGGAGGTCAGCACAGGAAGAGGAGACAAGTTCCTGCACAAGGGAGAAAATAAAGCCTAATTCCTATCCTTCCTCCTCCCTGGCACCATAAAGATTTAGGAAGCCAAAAACTGTCTCACTAAAGCAGCAACAGGTTAGTAACACTCTACCTTGTATAGAAGCATCTGACTTAGTTTGGAACACTAGTTCCAGTAAACTAAAGAAATACTGTGCTCCTTACTAGAGACAAATTTCACTTTTAAAGCTAGTATTGYGCAGGTCGTAGCAAAAATGACAGTATTGTTTTTTGAAATGCTATCACTTACCTTTAGTARATGCAACCATTCAAGAGCAAGGTAAGTGCTGACGAAAAAACCCCAACAAACTGAAACACAGAAAGCCACCACAACCTGCACACCAGAAGGCAAAATTTCAGAACACAGTCTAAGGCTCACTATTAATGAGAAGGACAAGTCACTTTATCATTTATATGCCTTTACCRTCTAGAGTCATTGTCTGATGATTAATTAAGATGAAAGCGAAGGTTGACTAAATGGGAATGTGGTATTTAACTTCTAAAAGCCATGTTATCTTTATGGTGTACTGAAGAGTTTGCTTAACCACATAGGCCYTTATAGACTTTTGTCTATAAAGACAAGCAGAAACAATAGTTACAGTTTGACTTTTTTTTCATTTTATTAGCACAAAATCCTGTAGTGGGTGAAAACAAAGAGAACATACACATGTACTTAAAACATGGAAAACTCACTGCACAAATGGGAATTCTTTCTTCCTGTGATCTTGCCAATTACTTCTCCTCTTACCTTTAGAACTCGAAGCACGTGATAGTGCTTGCAAACTACAAAACCCAATCTCACAAGCCTGCAGCACCTCCTTAAAAAAGCTCTGCAGTTCCATTACCAAAAAGTGGCTCAGCCTAAATGTAAGAGAACAGACCTAGAGCACTTGAATTCCAGTTTCCTGCTGTAAAAAAAGAACATTTACACAGTATGTGCATACATCCCAATGTTAATGCATGTATATTCATTTTTACATAGTTCAGTGGAAGTTCATTCTATAAGCACAGAAGCAATCCCATGGTTATTTCTGACCACATAAATACATCAGTTGCAGAGATCGCTTACAATTAGTTCTCCTTGCAGAAACTTTTATAGTGGCACTTGTATAGTTGGTCCAATGGCTTTGCAACACCTACACACACATAGGGACAGGTAAAAGGARGCAAGATCCTTACGGGCCAGTGGCTGAGCTTACTCCATAGCAAGGCTGGTGTACAGTATGACATCTGCAGTAATAATACCAATACCAATAAATTAAAGAATTCAGATATACTGCCCATAGTATGAAAGTCAGCAGCATTCACAAAATCAGAAAAAAMCACTATTCTAGTCAGATTGCATGGCGACAAACAAGGTGTTTGTCATAGTACAGAATCAATGTCCTTTCAAAGTCCAGTATTATTAGTAAGTTATGGCACACTGAAACTTAATTGCCATGCACGGATAACACCCTCAGACTTTYTCCTAGGAATTGTCTTGATTATCAGTCAGAGAGTGGAGAGAGATCCACCATCAAAAGTCAGTAACTGTCATTTCTTTGCTTGGGAATAGCTGAAAGTGGTTGCTTTATTCCAACAGATGGCAGATATTTCAGTTTAGTTAGCTATGCAGTTGTTTCATGACTAGAATTAATCACACAGATTTATGACATCCATGTTTTTGCAAAAAAGAGCAGGTAGTTTATTTCTGATTTTAATACTTCCCTTCCATCAAAGGGGACATACCAAGAAGTGTGGTCTGAAAGCAAAGTATCACCATCTTTTAAAATGAAGCTCCAGGTCAGTTCTCTAAACAAACACATAATGACTAGAACAGAGCTCTATCTTGCATCCACTTAACAAGCACAGAATTCATGAAAAGACTATGAGCACACCAGCAAGAACAAGAACTACTTAATGGAATGATTTGTGAGACCAGCCTCAGCAAGCAAAAAGCCTGAGTTTCACAAGCCTTAATAACACCAATTTTTTTTTTTGCATGACAAAAGGTAAACTTAAGCAAAAGAGAATATTCTACAGATTAATTTAAAAAATTAAAAAAAGTTAAGCAAGTGACTATTCAGTGTTTCACACAAAACTCAACTCAATTGTTTGTAAGTTTTGACCAGGCAATCAGTCAGACACAGACTGTTAAAAGAGGATTCCAAACTGAAAACCTACTGCATTTGCAATACAGCTGACTTCAAACTGGCATTTCTAACTCCACTGGCCTCAAAGTATTTTCACAGTAGTTTCAGTTGTCCAACAAGAGTTACAAGCTGCTGTTCCACAGTTAGGACCACTCTTCTCCTCTGAAACATACTTCAGGCTTTCAGACTACTCTTCTCTTGTTCCACAAAACTTTGGAGTGAAGAGCTGACAAGTCTATCCAAGGTCTTAGGTTTCCTCTAGACTGCATTCCTAGGTGTGCCATTGTGAGTCACTGCTTTCATATTTGAGGTGCTTGATTGATGGTTGCAGATCCTGTGGGAGGCAACACCTACTTCGAAAACTTCGTGAATGGCTTTGCGGAAGCAATGAAAATTGTAGTCTATCAAACCTGTCAAGGAGGAGGGGAGGGGAGAGGAAAATCTGTGTTCAGATTGGCATATTTACATAAACAGARCTTCAAAATCAATATAAAATTTAGCCAATAGGTATTTTGCGACTTATTTAGTACRAACTTGGACTCAGAAGATTTAACAAAGTTTTACTGATGCTAGTATTTATGTGGACTGTCTCTGTTTTTTGAAAGAAAGGCACTTATTTGGAATGCAAGGTGTATATTCATAATCAAACAGTAGGTAAGGGAACCATTACTCTATTCACTGATTCCACTATAGCAGATGGTAGTGACAGAGCTCACATTAGCTACACAAGTCATTTCGGCAGGAGGACAGCAATTAATGTGATGATTCACAAATATAAAAGTAAGACCTCATTATATCTATCTCCAAGAAATAAGAAAATTCCTCCCGTAAGAAATTACACAAATTTAGTCACACAAAAATCAAGGTGACTTGTAAAGTCATACTAATATTTTACAGGTGATAAAAAACATCACATAAAAGCTGTTCAATGGTGGAGAAGTCCTTACCTTTGCGCTCAAAACTCTCTTCTCTAAGAATGCAAACTAATGCCAGAAACTTTGTTACTTCCTTTAAGTACAGGACTGTTGTGTTATTGAGTTTGATAATTGCCATTGACTCTTTATCATAAGCACTTCCAGTGCCATCTTCTTTTAACCTAAAAAAGAACAAGTTAACCCAAGGCATAATTATGTAACTTCAAGACAAATAGTTGTTAAATGCAGTTAGAAGAATATTATTCATACATCAAGCAAATGCACAACCTGCAATGCAGGTCTTAATACCATCAATGAGTAAGATCATTATCAGACCTTAAGTTTCTCAGGAAAGCTAGACCTAAACAGAGTAGAGGCCTTCATTAGATACTATCTTGGATGAGCAGTTAAGAGCAAGCTACCAGTGTGCATTCTTTTGATGTCAATGGAGTGACATCTCAGCAAAATTACTTTCRGTAAATTAATACAAAGGCTTCCTTAGTGAGGCTGGGGTGGAGGATGCAACAGGGAGCAGGACACTTTTTGGTCTTAAGCTAAACCAGGCTGCATTTACAAGAAAAGATGAGCATGCTGTTTTCTATCTTCAAGTTATTAACATTAAATTACTACAGAAGCAATCGATGTATGGCAAGCTACTTGTAAGCACTCCTGAAAAAATACCCAAACCAAACAGTTACACGACCCTGGATCAACCCATTAGGAGGCAGACCATTTAATGCTGTGGTATTTTCTTGGTAGCACTGCATTTTTCATGCTGTAACAACAGTTCTAAGATAAGTTACCACTTCTTCAGAACCACTTCAAAAATCCATTGTGAAGTATAAGTCTGCTGTAAATTGTGAGATATAAGCACTAAATGCATCCCTCATAGAAAGTCAGCAGGAGATGAGTTGACCTAGCAAACATTACTCTATTCAGACTGTAGCAAGTCTCAAAGCAATGTCACTGCAAGGTACACATCTGCGCTATGGCATGCTATTGACCCCAATTATTTGCAGGTATTTACATACTTGAACCCACCATGCCAAACAAGACACAGCAGTATTCGTCTTTTACATGAAACATGACTTCTACACATGTCAGATAGCTGTCTAGGGCCATGAGTGAAGGGAAAGAAACCAAGTACAAATGCTGCCAAATCAYCTGGATTTATTCTAGTTACTTACAGAACCGATGTGCTCTAAAGACCAATTGATAGCATCTTGCTGCATGACAAAGCCAGCACCACTTGCACAGTTTGCAGCCTATTCTACAACTTTGGAGGACGTTTTTTTCTTAAAAGTATTCCTTACTTACCCATATATACAGGAAACATCTATCACTACATCAATCATGTCACAGCACAACTCATATGACTGCATGTCCACAGGGGAACTGTCTGTTGCAATGTAGATTTTGCTGACTACATCGAAGAGAAAAGCTTTTTCAATGCCTGAATTCTTCAGAAAGAGAAAGAGTTTGGATGAATTTTTAAAATAACTGCATTTTAAAAATCTCAAGTAGAATTCATACACTTTCACATTCTTAGTAGCAGAAAATGGTTTAAACATAAGCAATTTAGAGGCTTAAGACAGATTCCAGATTTAGAGCATATACTTTATAAATACAATACTCTTGTTGCCACAGTACATATCAACATCACCTGGTTGACAAAAATAAAACTGAGGACTCTGTTACAATTCTTTTTAGTTTATTATTTAACAGATCATTATTAAGGTTACATTTTACTATGCTTCCAGAACCCACATTCAGCAATTTACCTCTTCTGTGCTTCTGTTAACTCCAGARGAGCCATACATTCACATCCACCTAAGGGACTGGGCTCAGAGACAAGGTATTTCATAGTACTATGCAGACACTTAAATTTTATGCTTGTAGTATCTTGGCAGTTCAGTTTCTGTGTGAGGCAGTTGCAATGTACTTTAACATGCAGAGCAACTAAGTCAGTTCTGAACTTAAAAATCCATTAAAAGCACCACTTGATGTCAGTTATGAGTATGGAAAAGCACAAAGCCATTTGTACCCGAGGACTTCAGCAAGGTACATGTGCTCACACTAAGTTCAGAAGCCTTCTCTAGTTCACCAAGTTACCACATATACACTACTGGCAAAGTTTCTCTTCTATTTATGCACCAGAAGCATTCCTTATCTCTTCTTCCTGGCTTGTCTGAATACCCAAGACAGTGTCCTGAGGACATCAGACAGTCCTTTTAGCATCAGGATCACRCTCCACATCCTCACAGCACTGAGCAATGTCAGCATGCTCTTTATCCACTGGGCCAGGTTATTACAAACAGTCCTCTACCAAACACAACAAACAAGCATTATATGGCAGCATGGGGCAACATGTCAGAGTGCACAGCTCCTCTCAGTTATAACTGKTTTTTTCCATGTTGTCCACATGCCTGCAACAGCCTCACAGAAAACTTAGATGAGACAGTCTTGTCTCTATGGTGATATTTTATTTGATTTAAAGTATAGAGCAGCAAATTTCTATGTCACTAATTCTATAAGAAAAGCAAACACTAAAAGAATAAGGACAAAAGTCTCACAGGTCATATGAAATAGACAGCTAAGTTCAAGGCCAAGTTCATATTATCAAAAAAGTCTCTTGCCAGTACAGCTACATTAGACTACTAAGTTCCCTAGCAGACTAATCAGTATGCCCTGCTGGCAGGAAATTCCCTATCAGCTGTTATAACCAGTCAAACTACACTTTGTCAATATTTAGAGAAATCCCCACAAAGGATGCACCAGTACAATTTAGCTGTGGCAAAGAACTTCTAATGTAGTCAACCAGGTCAGCAGAGTACACCTACAGAGTGCCACCCAAATCTGCCAAGGGTAGAGCTAGCCAGCATTCTTTAGCAGAACAACTTGCTTTATCATTCTGCATATTTCACTCAAAGTTCTGTTAGATGAACACTTACTGATATAAAGATATTAAGTAGATTTTCCAGGGTTGGCAGTTGTGGAATAAGYTTCTGTACCACTTTACTGAAGGCTTCAAATATTGAATGGTCATAGATACTCGTCAAATAAAAGCTGAGATGGGGAGGGAGGGCAAAGAAAGAAAAAAAAAAAAAAGAAGAAAAAGAAGATTCAAGAGTATTTCAAAATTGCAATAGAAATGTTAAAGCTATGTTTTCTAACATTGAGGCCTGATATTTTGGCTGGGATGCCTTTATCACAAATGTGTCTGGACACTGCACAAAGAATCTAATTTCTGAGCAGCTAGAGTAAACGTGAAACAGATTTCCCCCATCTCCATGAGATGACAGACCAAATATTAAAATTTGAACATTCTTTCAGAACACACTTAGCCTACAGAATGCTTATCACAAAGGCATAAAAGTGCTTAACTAGATTTCTTCAAGTTCTGTTCCTTGCCTTCCACTTTGTTCACGTTAACTTCGAGGGATACTGGCTCCACAAGAATCAAAACAGTAAAACCAGAGAAAAGATTTAGTCTTTCAGCTTGTTTTAAAGGTGTCTGTAGAAAATACCTTAATAGTGAGCCAAATCTCAAGTAACAGACCAAACTTTTAGAACCAATCACACTGAAAAGTCAGTGCAAGTCAGGACTAGAAGACAGAGAGCTTCCCCTCTCCTTTCCCTGCCCCTCCAGGCCACRTGTACAAATTTGGCCTGTTATGCTGAATGAGGACTTTGAATTATCATTGCATATGAATAAATCTGTTGACTGGGATCTGATACAGTAGGCTGCCTTTTTTTTTGTCAGCCTAGCAGCTGAGGCTTGTCCATAAATTCAGCCACATATTKTATTAACACAAGTTTGTTCGACAAACTACCCAGATCTTGCTCCAGTTCTTCCAGTATTCCATCTAAAAGCCTTTAATCTGATCAGCAACTGTAGAATCACATATGCCAGAGTCTTTAACTCACCTAAGGTGAAGTTTTTCAAGCCCAGCATCCGTAAGGTCATCATTAGCCCTCTGRTGAATATCCCTCTGAGTTTCTATTTTATGGTCATCTGATAAACCATCAACTTTATGAATAAATACTTCAAAGTTCATTTCTGGGTTGACCTTGTAGGCTTTTGAAACTGTAATGTGGAGTCTTGTCAAAGCTTCCATGTAGTCATCCTGTAAATCAGTTTTGGCAGGAATAAATGATAAAGCTTTCTCTCTGATAACTATTCCATTCTGCACAAGGACAAAATATTTCAGTGCAAGAACTTCACTTCTGTAACTACATAAAAGTATGGGAGAAGAGAATACCTTGAAATGTCATAAATCCAAGCAGCTTTGATTCTGTTATGTCAATTAAGTTTCATTAGCTATACAAGGCTCAGCTACACAAAACTACACATCAGAGCAAAAGGCCAGTTACACTTCAGCAAAAGGCAGCAGTGATCTCCAAGATGGTTCTAATAACCAGGTAACCTCCCATGATGCAATTGCTAGGTTTATTAGAAGCTACCAGATACCCAGTAGTACCAGAAACTGAGGTCAGAAGTGTGCTGTTATTAACTGAACTCCACAGCAGAAAAAAGGGACAATTCAGACCATCTAGCCGAGCAGGTTCTCACTATTATTGTGGAACACRTAAGTTCAAAGTACAAGCCCTTTTCCACTCTTTCCACCAGTAGCATATGTTCCAGCCACTTCACCAAAATAAAACCACACACCAAAAGTCAGATTGCCAATGCATCCCTTCATACGTAGCAGATGTTTTACCAGCTTATCTAAAAATACAAATTTCTGGCCTCTTGATCGTTCCTTTCACACAAAAACAAAAATAAAACTTCCTTGTAATTTGTATTTACCTGGGCATCAATAACATATATCAGAGCACCTGTTCCTCTGAAGATCATCTCATAATCAAATGTTGGATCAAAAAAGTCCATCTGTCCAGGAAAATCCCATATTTGGAAGTTCACAAATGAACTGTTGGAAATATCATCTTTGTAGATTTTGTTGGTACTTTCCAAGAACAGAGTCTCATTGGGAGACATTTTGTGAAACACCACCTGTTAAAAGAACACAAATAATAGTCTAAACTTTACCTTATTAGAAGAAATTCGTGAAAGTTTTCTGATTTTAATCTTATGAATAGGTTTATCCATTCTAAAGTGTACAGCCTCATTTTGGTAAATAGACAGCTTCCTGCATCAGCTAAGGAAATTACCTACCCTCTAAAAGAATCAAGCAACTGAATGCAGTTAAACATTTTCACAAGTTTTCACAAATAACGCTACTGGCTGAAGACATAGACATATCTCAGTTACTCTTTCTTCCTTGCAAGTCTAGCAGGGTATTTTCAAATTCTGTTATATTTAGAYGTGGTATAAAGCCAGTTAATTAGGCAACTGCAAGCTTTTAAGAATGTTTCCTTTCCAGTCTTTGAAATTCCTAGAGGAAACTTCGCATTTAGTCTGGTGTCAAGTGTTATAACTCAATATAATCAGATGGTTCCTGAACTACAGTAGGAATGTACAAAAATAACATCTCCATTTTAGAGACCCGAATTGGTAGGTAGTTTGCCATCTATTAACTGTTCCTTTTGAGTAGAGAAACACAGAACGGGGTAAGGGTGGAAGAGAGCAGTGGGGTCATCTGATCCAACCTCCCTGCTCAGGCAGGGTCATCCCAGAGGACATGGCACAGGATTGCATCCAGATGGTTCTTGAGTATTTCCAGTGAGGGAGACTCCATGCCCTCTCTGGGCAGCCTGTTCCAGGGCTCAGTCACCCACACAGTAAAGAAGCACTTTCTCATATGCAGGTGGAACTTCCTGTGAAAGTTCACTAAGGAAAGGATGAACTTCACACGAGTCAGTGAACAGTTCAGCTGCAGGATGAAAAACATACTCATTGCTAGAACTCAAAATGCCCCACTGGGATTTTAGCCCTTCCTTGTACAGAACTAGCATGTAACTCCACAGCAAAGCAGCTTGTAGCAAAAGCAGTCAGTGTCAACAGCAAACATTGCTCTAAAGCAACTCAACTGTACAATATGAAAGTTACTCCAAACATAATGCAGTCAAACAACRGGACTGCAAAAAGAAAGATGTTTTATATACAGTACTTGGTAAACCTAAAAACTTGGTAATTTTGGTTTTTTCAAATGTTTCATACACTTATAGAAGTCATCCATTAGAGACGTGGTGCAACAAACTGTCAAAAAACTTGCAAGACAAACAGCTCCACACCCAGTATAGTTAATGGATTGTTTAGTGAGTTCAAAGTAGTATGTCAGCCTAGATTTTTAAGGCCAAGGGAAAAAACTCATCTCCTTGGGGCAAACATTTGAGGCGGACAGGGTCTAAATGAGGTTTTAAACAGCAGGACATTTGTATGGAGAAGTAAGAACAGCTCTAGATACGCAGCAGCTATACTGCTTTCTTCTTTCTTTTGAAACTCAGCATCTCCCACAAGAGCAGGACAGAATTAGTAAATTCAGTTTAAAGCTGAAGTCCCTGGGAAGCAATGCCATCACCTCCTTTTGCCCTTCTTCCCAAAGTAACACATTTCATCACATTAATGTTCTCCACCTGAACTCTTTCCAGTTTCCTATTACATCAGTACAGTAAATCCAGTTATGCAAGTCTGCACAAAAATTTGTTTATGAACTGAAGCAACCATCGCATTCCCCAAATCTTCTACCTGCAGTTTGCTACTGAATATTCACTCGTTACACCTGTATGGAAAATCCAATTCTCCAAAGGAAAAAAAAGAGTTCCTCCCAAAGACCATACTTTGTTTCTTTTGTGAGAGGTCTCCTGTTAATACTGCTCTCAGCAGAAACATGTAATGGTTTAATAATTCATGTTTTTCAGAAATTTCTAGATAATCACAAAGCCAATACTTTCCCCAACACAGTGTTTATCTTGCATATATACCTATTTGCTGGCAAGGCAATCAACAACTAGTGCCCAGACAAAAGGAGTGGGTCTGGCTATGGCCATTTTCGAACTAGAGAGATTTAAGAGCAGGGATACTGTTGATAAGAAATTTCTTAGTTTGCTCAGGCAGCATCACAATGAGCTCCTAGGTATCAGCACTACAGCTTCTAATTCCTAAGTCAGATTGGTAACTGATTGGCAAAAGATACATTCTATGCCCTCTTATTGCATATTCAACATGACACTATTCCTTTCCTATACAACTACTGGAATAGATCCTCAAAGAACTGAAGACTACCAATCCTAGTCCCAAAGCTACATCTACAAAGAGACTTGTAATGTCTTAAAATCTGTCTGCAATTTGGAGTTACTGTCTTCCTCTAGCTTTTAGGGTTCACTTTTTTCAACAGTGATACACAATCATATCCTAATGAGAGTCTACAACGAATACCATTCACATGACTAAAAAAACCTAGAAAGAGACTTTGAGTGAAATCACTGCATTTGCACTTACAGTGGGAGCATTTGACCTAGAATGAACTCATTGGTTTACTGCAGTCTATGGATTACCGAGCAGTCTGCGTAAGATTGCTAAAAGCAGCAGATTCATACCTGCTATAGTGCAATGTCCAAAAAAGGCTTCTCTGCACAAAACCTTTACAGAAATCCCTGTGGGTTCTCACAATTGCTTTTGAAGCAAGTTTGAGGCCCCTAAGTCTAGAGCTGAGAATCACGCATTTCACTAGTAACATCTTCCCATAAAAATATCACCTAAAAACTTCACAAGAGGGACTGCAAACCTAAAATTTGCACTGAGGAACAAGGATTGTTCTTGGTGCTACAATTCTATTGAGCTACGTGGCAAATGAAAATAGTCAGTTTTGTCTTATTTTTATTAGGAAACACTAGTGACTTCACAAAGCTACCAACAAACCTAAGGCACCGAAACTGTTGTACTTCCTCCTTGTTGAGTGACTCTCGTTTACTCCGTCTAGCGAACTAAAGAAAACCAGGGGCTGTCTTTCTGSTCACACAAAAGCAGAAGTCTCCTTCAAAGCATAAAAGGGCAGAACAGCTCAAGTCTTCTTCCGAGTGGAAGCACTAGCTAAACACCACACCCCTGTACCATGTGAGAAAACCTCATGATAAATTTCACACCAGCATCTTCACTTTTTAAGCGTTAAAAGTGAAGAAATACAAAGGCTACAACCTATGCTACACAACCTTCCTCTCTAGGGCAGATGATCAGAGTCCATTCTGGAAAGTAAACGTCTTTAAGCAGGAGGCTCCCGTCGCTCCAACTTCGCCACATGGGCCCACAATAAAAAGTAGAAATTGCCCGAACAGCAGCGCAGCAGGGAGAAACAGCTCGGCGCCGGAGAGGCAGCGCGGCAGGCAGGGGCGGGGAGCCGCCGGCTGCCCCTCACCTTCTGGATGGAAGACTTCCCGCTGCGCCGCAGCCCCATGAGCAGAATCCGCGGCTTGGAGTCCGCCCCGCCCGCGCCGCCGCCGGGCCCGCCCGCGCCGCCCCCGGGCCCACCGGGCCCCGGGCCTCCCTCCAGCTCCGCCTCCTCCTCCTCCTCCCCGTAGCCGAAGTCCTTGGGGAACGAGTCCGCAGCCCCGAAGCTCCCCCCCACCAACGCCGGCTCCTCAGCCGCGCCTGGCGCGCCCGCCCCACCGAACTGCAGCGCCATGTCCGCCCGACGGAGCCCGCCGCCCGACAGCCGCCAGCGCCCGTCCCGGGGCCTCCTCCCGCTCGCCCGGCCCAGCTCGACGCGGCCCAGCCCGGCCCGGATTGGCCGCTGTCGCGCTGCGCGCCGCCGATTGGCGCAGGGCGGCGGCGAGGGGGGACGGCCCCGGTCAGACGACCCGAGTCACCTGACGGCGCCGCCGCACGTGAGCGGGGGAGGCGGGGCGCGCGCGGCCCGGGCGGGGCGGCGGCACCGGCAGCGCTCGGTGCGGCCAGCGCGCGGCTCGCCGGCGCCCGGCCCTGCTCCGCAGAGGCCGCGGGGCCCGCCGCTGCCGCTTCGCTCGGGGCGCAAACCCCGCCCGCAGCCGGGGCACGGGAGCTGTCGCCGAAGCGGCCGCCTAAGCAAACGTTACCTTGCGGAGCAAGGGTCTTCATTAAACAATAAGTAACTCTCTTCCGGCAGCGCTGGTACGAGCAGGCGCTCAAYTGGAGTTTTAACAAACGTTTGTTATTTCATCGCAATCCTAATTTAAGGTTCACAAGATCAAACTGCTTTCAGAGGGAAGCTGATACAGTTGTGAAAAGTGTAAGTTTGCATTACTTCCCTGGCACCCGACATCTCAAGTCAGGAGTCGTTCATGCCCTGTGCTGGTCTTGACTAACAGCTTTACCTGCCTTGCTGCTTCTGTAGCAAGACATGCCAGTCACATTTCTCAGAAACACGTTCAGCTGTACAATACATTTCCCATGCCATTACTCGCTCACTATTTCCATATGGTGCAATTTAATGCTAGGGATATGTTCTATCTTACATAGAAGTGAGCTTTCTTCTGTCCTTTGTTCCAGAGATTGGGGCATTTTTTTCTGCCTTTTTTTTTTTGTTGTTTAGCTTTGGTTCGTTGGTTCAGGGTAGGGTTTTTTATAATTAATGCTTTACAGACTTAGGACAGTATTTTCCCCCAAATTACCTGTCTTCTGGTCTGCTTAGGTCAAGAGTAGGTAAGCAATTATTATATTCATTAGCCCATGATTACATTGACTAACAAAAGCTCTGATCCACCCTACCACACCTGCAAGATAATCTGCAAAACCCATCCTAAAAATAAGGAAGTTAAACTAACAGACAGTGAATCTAATACTTAAGACAACTACTACACTTCCCACTTCCTTTATTTTTCCTGTCATGAGCTGCCTTTAAAATACCTAGTCTTAGGGTAGGAAACAAATGCATCTCTTTAAAATGCTATACCTCTTTTTGTTTTTAAAGGTCTACTTTGCGAAGAGTCATGAAACCTATTCAGGGAAAAGGGAGACAGAACATACACAAAATTAATCATCACAAGTCACATCAACATCCCACCCCCCTTGGATTTTCTTTTCTCTGTTAGATGAATCAGAAAACAGAACTCTCCACACTGTACTCTTACATGTGCCTCTCTAATTAAACAGGACTTTCACTACAAGTAAGAATTTTGTATTATGTTCAAGAATTGCAAAGGCAATATCTGGATCAACTCTCCAAAGCCTAGTTTCTGAGACAGGATCAGAGACATGAACTGCATGGGAAGARGTACAGCTCATGCAAATTAAAGTGTAAATTCAGTACATACTGCATTTCAACATTGTGCTATATCCGTTACTTCAGTATACTCACTCGTTTTATGCCTTTCTSAGTAGTTACCCTATGAGCTTCAGTAGAAGCCTTACCTCAGTGCTGAGTGCCAACACAGAAGGTAATTTGAAGGCCCTGCTTTAGTTTACAGTTCGTGCATCTGTGTCATGTCACCCCTTTGTTAAAAGAAAACCAAGAGAGATCAGCAGCTCAACAGGACCATTGACCAGGACGTGAAAATTACACAAAGTTGGGAGGCACAGTCATCTAAAAGTTAATCACAATTGTCTGTTGGCCAGTATGCTTAACTCAGCAGTTCCCACTGCATCTGCATGCTCATAATAATGCATTTTCTTTAAGGTGATGAGGTAACAAAGCAGACAATGCAGAGTTCAGACACACAAAAAAAGACCACATTTCTCAGGAAGCCCTTTATTAAGTCAAGGCATTAAAGGAAAAACTACTGTTATTCACCATGCTTCTCATCTTGAGGTGGTTCATACTGAGCCAGCTGTGGATTTAAAGAAAGGAATTTAGTTAGTCACAACATTTTATGTAACACTCTATATTAAGCAGTGTAAGACAACGTATGGTCTGGACTTGTTCCATGTACTTTGTATATTTTAACTCACTCATCTTTATGCAAGTCCATTTTCAAGTCAGGCAATAAAGTAACCCTTCTCCCAAAACATTCATTTCTCACATTGTATAACCATGCAGCCATAACAAGGTAGATTTTTAAATGCACTTCGAAGGACTTATGTCTTGCCCTTAATTTTTCCCTGTTTCTTGCTCTAGGAGTCATTAAGTACTTTTCATCTTAAACAGCAGTTGATAGTGATTAGTGCCCTATAAGCTTTCACTGAAATATGATTAAACGAAAGYCAGTCATTCTCACTGCAATAGTATCCAAACTAACATTTCTTGTAATCATTCTAGCTTCCATTATGCTTTCTGGAGGCAACTATGCACTTAAATATGACCTCTACTTGTAAAGTTACTACCAAAGAAAGATACAAAGGTTCACTTGACCTCAGTGACTTTAAAGTTCAAGCTTCAGAAACAGTTCAGGAATTAGGACCGTCTCTCTGAAATATGCTGGTTCAGTTTACTCAATTAAGATTCCTCCCCTCTGCAAACCGCAGAGTGGGTTAAAAATAAAAGTGCATAAAAATAAGTTAAATTAAAATACGTAAGTAAAATAATTAAAAATAAATATACRCATAAAATAAATTAAAATATCCCTGTGTTCCTTCCTCCCAGCAACAGTAAATTGCAGCAATCACTCTGCTGCTAACAAGAACCACTAAAATAGCATTTTTCATTCCTGTAGATGTTACTTCAAYAGATGACTAGTACACAACCCAAGTCAGTTTTCTTTTCCACCGAGGGCCTAACTATTGACTTCCTGTCCTCCTCCCAACACACACAAATATCTGACACTCTGAGCAATAAAGGCAAGGAAAAATACAGATCTTCAGATGAATGCAAGAGTAGTAACCAAGAAATGAGCAGATAAAGGCATGTATTTTATGCTAATGGCCTGCTAAAAGAAAGCTAAATGGTAGTGTTCTCCCTGCATTCTGTGTGAACTTCTACAGTATGTCAGAATGATGGGCATTACATTGTAAAGGAAAGAAAGGGAAAAACAAAACCCACTAATACTAGAAAATACGCAGAGGAAGAATTATCTTGTAAAGGATGAAGAACATGAAAGCACAAATRACCCCATGATTACAAAAAGGCTTACTTTCCTGGAACAAGTTTTGACTTCTTTTAACAAAGATCCAGATAACTCTGCTCTCATCTGTCTACTTACTATCGGTTGCATTTTTAAGTATGCTACACCAAGTGGCTGGTCTATTGCTACTCCCCCTAAAATTCTGTTCTTTGCCGTATTTCCTAGTAAGAAATAAGAAATGTAGCCGAGGACTCACAATGGGTAACAGTGAAGAAGAACTACTAGGAGAGCAAGAGGGCACTCCAGACAAGAAATACAAAGGGCTAACGCCCAAGAATCCTTTCTCACAGAACTAAAGGGAGGTGGTTGTCTGCCAGTAAAAAACTCARGGGTATTCACATGTAACAGCCACCTCTTCCAACAAATGCATGGAAACCTGTAGCGGCACATAAGCTACTAGCATATTAAGCATCTCAAAGGTTTCCTTCTTCAGTGTTGTTAGCAACCTGTTCACACCTTAGAGCTCTTTCAAACAGCCTGTAGACACATTAAAGGATGGCCCTCTCTTAGCTAGCACTTCAGATTCACTGTTGTTGCAGATAAATACCAGGGTCATTTTAGGTAAAAAGCACAAATTATTATTCCACACGGGTCTAAGTGCCTCCACTGGTAACATCCTGCCATGTGTTAAGTCTGTGCCAAGTGACACAAAGTAATATATCATATTCCCCCTTCAATTTGCCGTTTGAAGCCTTTATAATGGATACATTACCTTACTTGTTTTTCAAAACTCTCCTGGAAGCATAAGCTACATAATATCAGACAACTTAAACACATCCAGACAGGACTGAATRACAACGTACTAGACTTGATAACAGACTTGCCCCAAATAAATAAAATCCCCAGTTTAGTAATATTTTGTAATATTCTAGAAGTGTCCCATAAAAAAAAAAAATTACTACAATGAGTTCTATCAGCATTTCTCAGTTGCAAGGCTAAACAATGCAACAACGTTTACCAGATACTCTAATGGAAGAAAGCTGTATTCTAAGTATTAAAATATTYTTCTCGTTGTATAATATGGAACTATAGAATACTACCAAATAGACCTTTACCTTGGTTTTCAGTTTTCTATTTTCTTCCAGCACAGCGTCGTATTTTTCTTTCATCTCTGCCACTTCCAAGCGAAGTGCCTCTAATTCCGGATTCTCAGGAGCTGAAGCTCCCAGATGATGCTTCAGAAAACTGATATTTAGATGTTAAGTATTTCTTCAGTTATATAACCAATTTTAGTTTTAACACACGTTGAAGTTAACGCTGCAGTACACAKGACCAAAATTTCAGTAAACCACTGAGATTACTACAGTGCTTTTCATCCTACAGAAAAAAGTTACAAAAATGAGAGCTTTGCAAATTCATAGCTATATTCCTTAAAAAAACCAACCAAACAAAACTAAGACATCAGTACAAATTTTTATGTGTTACTACCCCCTTCTCTTCTTAAATGCAAAAGTTTTGAAGAATTAAAAGAAATAACCAAAAAAAAAGAGAGAAGCAATACCCAAAAATTGAGGCTGCTTAAAAACAGCAAGAAACAAAATATGTTAGTTCCCCCCTCCCTCTACTAACCAAACCACCAAACAAAAAAATGAAGTGTGAAGAAGCAATCTTCAGAACTCATAGACACTGCAGGTCTACAACACTCTGTAAKGGCCTATAACTTCATAATTGCAGGCGCACCAAAACAGTTCTCTTACATCCTGTCAGACTCTGTTAGCCTGTGAAAATGCAATTATTAGGTAAAATGCATCGATAAAAGTTCTTAATGCAAGGCTTTGAAATGAGCCTCTCTCCAGTTCACCCACGAGTCAGAAGCAGTATTGCACGTGAAGTCTCAACCAATAAATCACAGCAGAGAAAAAGGATACTCCAGTGCACTATCTGGTTTCTCTGGCTCTTCATATAAGGCTACCAACACTGCAAATAGAAAATATTCAACAATTGCAAGAAGTTCATGCAACTCTAAGTTTTTAAAACGCATAGCAACAGTTACAAAGCATACAAGTTGCACTTTTCCATTTAACAGTATTTTCACCTGTATACTTTAACACGAGCAACAGGTGTGCAGTACAGGAGGGGACAGAGCATTCCACCTAGCAACAGCTAAATAGTTTTCTTGATCCCTAACCCCACATAGTCTTTGGCTATTCTAGCAGTGAACACAAAATGACCTGGACAATTTTTACATATGCCACATGCAACCTAGTACTTTCATCAGCAACACTGAAATTCTAGCTATTTTGTTTGTAAAACTTCCACTTAAGCTACATCTTTGAACCACAAGACATCAGCAGTTCTGTAACTTTCAGCACAGAAGCAAACCTCCATTGAACATCTACAGTTACAAAACTAAATGGCTACTGTCAGAGGAGGTGACAGTGATAATCTTTATGGATGGGGGCTCTAATGGCCAAAAAAGCCAGACACAAGCAGCAGTACCTCAACTTAAATAAAACTAGCCATACACATAGCAACATAACTGGAGACTCAGTCACATGAATACCCAGAAAGTTTCCAAACATAACCACTTCCTGCTCCCCACAGGGGCAATGTGCCAGTTTCAGACGTCTGAACTGCACAGTCAAATTGGTTTTAAGCTAAGCACCTCCTAAATTAAAAGCAAAATYAGGATGYCTTCTTGTAAGACTTGTTTTGCCATCCGATAGGATGGTATCGTGATTGAAAACTCAAATGGTACTCACACACCTGTTGCCTAAGAGGTCTCACAGCTGCATCACACCAGGCCAAGAGTCTTAGTGCAGCACCCATTCACTTGACATCCTAGATCTGCTGCTCCCTCTTTAAACAGCATATTTTCAACCAGAAACATTCATGGATTTTTCCCACATATTATTGGAAGGTTCTCAAAAAGACTTCAGAAATATTTCAAAGATGCCAAATCACATGTGTCAAGTTTAGCATCATCGTTTTCCCCAGTTTGGTATGGACAGTCATTATCCCAAAACTTAGTTCCATTCATTTAGAAAAAGCACTAAGCTCCRCTCAAGAAGGGGTCTTTAAGAATTAAACTGTTTTTAAGATAACATCTGCTATTATTTCGTCTCAAGCATTTACTTCCCCTGCAGAGCTCCGGCAGAATAACAATCCCCTAGAAATTAACGAAAAGCATGCACTGAAAGACAATAAATTAACCAAAAGCACGCATTGAAAGAAGCGCTTCGGCCGAGGCAGAGAAGTCTCCAACACACCACCGGGAAAAGAAAGGAACCGCCTTCCCGTTCCACACGCCCCTCTAACAATCGGCCCGCACACGGCGAACGCGCGGGGAACGAACGGTTGGCAGCGCACGGGGCACGTTTCCCGAGGCCCTCTGCCCTCTCCCAGCGCGCACCGCCTCGCCGCCCAGCTCGGGCTCCGTTTCCAGGCCACGCCGCATCAAGTTTTCCACGCGAATTCTGCTGCCGGCCCCCTCGCCGACTGAGGGGAAAAAGCGATCGGCGAGGCGAGGCGGGGAGGCAGTGGAGAGCGGCGAGGCAGCCCAAGGGGCGACCGCAACATCGCCGTGCGGGGCGGCAGCTGCTCCGCGGGAGCGGGACACCCCGACAGGCACGGCACCCGCCCGCCRAGCCCCCGAAGAGCCGCCCACCGGCCCCTCGGGCGGTACGACGCGAGCCGGACACTTACCCTTGGTGAGCATGTCCAGCACTCCCGACTTCTCCAAGTACTGGCGGAACTGCTCCCGCTTGGAGTCCGCGGCCTGAGGGAGGACGCCCACACGGTCAGATCGGCGGCGCGCCCCGCCTCGACTGCGGAGGCGGCCCTTCGGCCCAGGCCGGCTCCGCTCCCCGCCGCGGAGGCGGCACGAAGGGCCGAGCCGGTGTCGGTCCGCGGGCCGCCGCTCCGCGCAGCCGGCACAGAGAGCAGCACCGCGCCCACGCCGGCGCGCTCCCCCCTACCTTGTAGTGCGCCATCTAACCCGCACCGCGCCTGCCCCGGCCGCGCGCCTGCGCCCTGCGCTTTAACGGCGCGAGCGCTTCCCCAGTTGCCGGAGCGACGGCGCGGCGGCAACGCCCCCGGCCCCGCCCCGCCCCGCCCCGCCCCGCCCCGCGCGCGGGGCCCAGCCCGCTGGCCTCGCTCGCCGGAAGGCGACTTGGCCTTCCCGCTCGTTTCCCGCAGGGAAGCCGCGGCCTGCGCCGTGCCCCCCTTTCTCGCCGCGGTTGCGGCCTTTCCGCTCTGCCCTGCGCTCCTCGCCGGGGGCGGAACGGCGCTTCGGACGCGGCGGTGCCGAGGCTCACCTCTGCCGGCGGGGGCTGTGCCGCCCGCTGACCGGTGGGCGTCGCCACTCACGGGCCCGGGGCTCCCCGGTGAGAGGGCGCGCTGTGGCGCCAGGAATCGTCCGACCGTCAGCGACGCCCGAGGCCGGCGTGTGCCACGGAGTTGGGTCGGAGCGGCGAGCTGTCCTGCCGAGGAGGTCCTGCTGTCCTGCCGTGGCTCGAGTAGCAGCTGCGACTGACTGAAAGCACAGGAGGAAGCACTGAAAGCAAGCGGCAGCTGCAGAGGTGCCTGCCCGAGGGGCTCGAAAGAGGGATACGTGGTGAAATCTTGGCGTCAAAAGGAAAGTCTTTGGCCTTAGCCTGCTCTAAAAAAAACCAGAAGCAGTTATACCTGTTTATTTTTGTGAAACGGTGTGATGTCTACTGACAGATAAAATCTATTTATTATAGAAATAATAATAATAAAAAAAGAAACCATTCAAATGATCTTGCACCTTCGATGTTAGGGACTTTTCACACTTTTTCTCCATACTCTTCTGCAATGTTTGTCATTTTCCAATGGAATTAAGTTACACTTTTCTGTTAGCAAGTTGCCGTGATGAAACAGAACGCTTGACACATGTCCAGACATAAAAAAAGTTAATAAAATTTCTCTCACAGCAGCAGAAAACCGAATTCTTTTGTAACTTGTCTTGAACAACAAAAATACAAATGTTATATCCCATACATGAACATCTAAATGTTAACTTTCTATTATTTAGACAGTGGGAATAGAGTGCATTAAATACTAGGCTTTTTACTATAGAGAGATTAAATGCAAAACAAGCATTAACAGTTATCGCCCGCAGAATCTTATGCATCAAGAAATACAACAATCAAAGCCACAGCAGCAGCATTAACTTGCCTAAATCACACTATACATTTATGTACTTTCCGGTACATTATGCGATCTTAAATTTTACAGTGTAAACACAATTACCTAGGGCTGTATTTTTGTATACACATAGAACGATACTAGAGGTAAAAAGGATACTTGCTGGAGAGAAATCTACAGTGAATAGTTTTAATGTGTGTTTCTTATGTGGACAGGACCAAACTAATGCTGCTCCTTCAAGCAAAAGAGCCTTTTAGGTTTTTCTGGGTCCTTTTTTTCTAGTATTGTACAGTTTTCAGCCAATCTGAAACATGGCTGGCTGGTAAGCATAATGAAAATGCACATTAATAATTTAATTATGCTGTAATATCATGATGCTACATCTCACAAATTATTTTTCCAGTACACATACAGTAAGTCAAATCCACTAGTAAAACATACGCACAAAAATACTAATGCATTCCAGCTGTGACCACCTCACCAAGTATTTACGGTGTTTCAGTGCTGTATCACTCAAGTAAATGTATTTCATACATAGAAAGCTTGATTACAAATGTAACATAGTATTTTGTTCATCTTTGCCTCCTTTATTATTTCAAGATGTTTCATGGAACTACCCTTACACTACATGGACTGGAGCAGCAAGTGGATGAATGTCCTTAATGTTTTATTATCCCCATAAAAAAGCATAAACCCAAATGCTCCTCCTAAACAAGTATATGCTTTGTTTGATTTAAAAGTTTACCAGAATTTGGGGGAGAGACAGATAGAAAAGGACTAGTGTTGCAGTTTGGTAAACCTTTTATGTATCTTTTGACATTGTAGCTGAAAGCAGGAAGGTACTACCATATTTGCTTTTTTTTAGTTCTCTGGTTTTTTTGTTGGTTTTTTTTTTCCCTCTATTTTCCATAGTAAGCCTTCTGGGTTGTGAAATTCAAAATTTCTGATTAATGATTTTCAGTAACTTGTTTTCTGATTTTACTGTCTTATTAGTGTTATGCAAAATGTCAAAATTAAAGCTCACAACTTGTCCGTAATTCATGATGCTTTAAAAATGTAATGGTGTGTTAAATTCTAATAGTATACTGTAAAAAATCCACTTTGATTTTTCTGCTGAGGAAGTTAGTGGCAATACACCGGAAAAAAGTGTACCAGGGAGTCAAAGAATTAGTGATCTGTATTTCRAATGTTTGTTCTTTTTGTATTTAACACAGTTTGAACAGTGGAATATGTTTGACATTCTGCTTTCAGACAGCTAGCAAATGTCTGAATTCTCAGATTGATTAAGTGGAAACGTGTCTACCAATAAGTTCTTCTGAGAGCACCAGTGCCGTTTTTAGCCAAATTTCATTTACTGATCCTTGTAAAAGATATTGTTGGACTGTAAATTTTGTCTTTGACTTGTATTCAGTTTAAATAGTATCAGCTGTGATTTTATGCCTGACTTTTCCTAAAATGTGGACTTAGAGGATGTATGTTTTCCTTTTTAGCTGGAGTGTAGAAGTTTATACACTGAGGTCTATGCCACATTTTTGTTACAAAGGAAGTAAAGAGACTGTTTAAAATTACTTAGCTATTATTCAAAGGGTTACACAACTTTTCTATGTAAACAGCTGGTTAAAGTTGAAYGATGTAGCTACTCTTACCCGTAGGTCTTGGTTATGTCTCTCAGTTCAGGAATTATCCCAGCATTGATTAGTGTGACTGGTAGGTTAACTCACACTATATTTGAAGATCAGAAGGGGCACGTCTGCTGCTGGCATTACTTGACAGTGACTGTTGCCTAGACAGAGAGGAAAGCTTAGGACTATTCCACTTCATATCTTGTGTGGATTCTGAGCTCACCTGCCCCATAGGGTCAGGAGTGTCTGGTCGGCTGGAATTTTTTACATCAGCGTTGTAAGGAATTTGGGCTTTGTTTGCACTGAAGCTGCTTTGTCTTCTGTTGCTGTTCTTTGGAAGAGAATTTGTTGATGCTCCTGCACTCTCAACCATTGCCTGTTGTCTAAAACTGATACTGGGAAAAGTTGTATCAGGTTGCAGTGAATTTTGAGATGGCATCTCAGCAAAGCTTCTCAAGCATATCTTTGAAGCCGTATCTGCATTCTGAGTAACAAGAAGATGTTTCTTTTCAGCCTCTTTTTGTGCATSATGCGCTTCAGCCCAAAGCTCACCAAGAAAGCCTTCGTTATTATTGGTGCTGATATTTTGAGTCTGATTGTCTAAAGCATTTGTTTGTAGCTGGCCTCTTCTTTGGCAATTTATTTTCCTGATTGCAATGAGTGTAATTGCTGCTGCTTTCTATATGGTTATTTTGCACAGACTGAAACATAGAAGGAGAATTTAGAACTAGGTAAAGCGCAGTGTCAGTTTGCTTTTCCATCAAAAAGGTGTAACTGCTAAGTGCACATGGAAGAGTTTTCTGAGGGGTGGTGGATATTCCAAAAGAAGAGTTCAGCATCACAGAGTTTTTCTTAGGTTTGTTTATGTAGAAATTGTCGGCGTCATCCTTGTTTTTATTCTGCTCACAGAGTCCCATTTTAATTTTTCRGAATCCTAAGGGGATAATTTCTAGAATATTTAAAAGCAATGATACAGTCGCTATCGATTACATGAATAATATAAACACTGTCTTTTCTGTTGGTCTAGATACAAAGCAGTCAACTGTGTTTGGACATGGGTCTCTCTGACATTTATAAAGGGGATCTAGATGAAAGCCACAAAGAAGATACTGCCCAATCATAAAACCAAYTTCCACTGCAGATCTTGTGAAAATATGTATCACGTAAGTGCAGAGCAAAGAGCCTCTTAGAGGTGCTTTTGTTTAGCTTTCTTTGATCCAATTGCCAGAGTTCTCTCTCCAGTCTTTTACAATTTTCAGTCRTTTTTAATTCAGTGCTTTCAAGTTCCACCCTTACCTGAGCTTTCTTTTTTTGCCTCTTTTTCCAAGGCTCTTAATCTGTATAAGGCATGACCCATATACACCAAGGAAGGGGAAGACACAAATATAACTTGCAAGACCCAGTATCTTACAAGAGAGATGGGGAAGGCCTCATCATAGCACACATTTCTGCAGCCAGGCTGCTCAGTATTACATATAAATTCTGATTGTTCATCATTCAGTTGCCACTCCAAGGACAAGCATTCGAAATATGAAGAGGATCATTAGCCAAATCTTTCCAATAATAGTGGGATGAATGTGGACCTCCTCTAAAATGCCTCCAACGAAATTCCAGTCTCCCATGGTTATTCTGCCATATTAACACTAAAATGTATGAGAGAAAAAAGTATCAAACATTGTAAAAGCTGCATTCCTTCCTTAATGCTTAATGAAAAAAACAGCACTGGGAAAAACTATTGTATCTCACATTGTAACCATGGCAACATGACCAACTGCTCTCTGATAATCTAGGTATTATTTTCTCTCATCTACCAGACAGAGAACTGCATCATCTGCCTGTGTCTACTTTATTATTAAAAGACAACCCAATAACCACATCACTAGGAGATATTAAACACCCTCAGTCTGCATCAGATCAGTGGAAACGAGGGTGCCTGAGTTGTAGCAGGATTTTAAAAGCATCATGCGATCCATTTGAACCATCATCCAATTGCAATGGGAGAGCAGGACGTTTATATTGAGGACACTTATCAAGGTACAGGAATATTTCCTTGTCCTCTTTTTTGGGTGTTCCAAGCCCCATGTCACAGCTGTAGTTATGGCAGTCTAATTACTGTTTCACAAAGGAAGTTGGTTATACGAAGGAGCTCAAGAGGGAATAAATCATCTCACTAAAATTTCGTTGTTAATTAAAAAAACATGTTTAAGCATATGATGCAGACATTTGCTTTTTGTTAATGGATGTCAACAATAAATAAATAAATAGAATGGCTGTAATCAGTCTAGCTTCCTCTGATCAATGATACCTGCATTTGAAATAGTGAATAGAGTGCCTGAGTATCAAGTGTTACTATCTTTGGCCACAGTTCCTTCTTTGAAAAATAAATGATTTACACAAAAATTCTTTACCAGCATTTTCCCAAATGATTGTCATCTGAATACAGATAAACTGGTAATATATGTGTGTAATTGCACATCTCACCTTTCTTTCATATTTTTGTTTCTCCATTAACAGGATACTACATTGTGGACAGGATTTTAAATTCCTTTTCAATGTTTACGTTGTTGTATACTCTAATGATTTTTTTATGTGTGGGGATAAGCAAAACACCTGTAGATTTACCTTTTAATTGTATGTACAGCACAATTCAATAGAATAGTAACTTTTTTGGTGTTTTTCAGGATAAAGGTGCTTTAGCATAGCCTTTTCTGTTCTAATGGGATTAATTTTCACCCTGTAAAACAGGAGTCCTAAGAAGTCAACAGGAGTTGGAGTCTTATGGCTGCAATACTGATATCTATAGAGGAATCTTTTTGTTAAGGCAGCCTTCTAAACACGAAAATACTTTTGCAAATCTGCATCTAAATAGCCATGTTAGACATTTTTTAAAGAGAAACAAATTACAAATAAATGGTAAATTAAAAATAGAACATACCTTTCTTTAAAAAAATGTGTAAAACTAAACATCTGCGATGTCCCATAAAAAGTTAAAACCCCTGCCATCTTCCATCTATGTGAGTAAATTTACACATTATAAGCAGTTTATTTTGCTACAGGAGCGCGTGATAAAGTGTGAGCTTTGCACATGGAATTTATATTTGCTAGGGCTGAAGGGAAGAGAAAATCAATCTATTGTTCAGCCTACTGCCGCTCCAAGCATAATTTATCTATGAACGGTAAAAGATTCTCATTTTAAAAAAAAGCTAGAAATAAAAAATCAGAACCTTTAAGTTCTTTGAGATTATCTTCTCTTTTGCCTCCAAGTATTAAGAACAGTCTCAGCCTCAGAAAAACAGAATAAAACAAAACTTTCAGAATAAATTTTAGTTTACATATCTCAATGGCAGCAAACATTCAGCTGGCCTGTGCAAAAGCAAAGAAGATAAATCTTCCCAAACACTATCATTGTAAATTCCTGTAGACAGCCTGTTCTCCTGCAACAGCTTAGCACCACACTCCTGATGTAAAAACAAGCCAATGGTAGTACTTTTGGTCTCTCCAAACTCACTCCCTCTTCATAGACAACATCTCTTATATTCTACGTTTCTGCACTTCTCATTTATTCTCCTGAGGCCATATTGCTTGTCATAGTGGCATCTTTAAAAGACTCCTGAACCTGACAGTGGTTTTACACCATTTTCCCCATCCATATAATTCAGTATTTCTTTTTAGGAGCAAATCGTTCTCATTCCTGTCTAAGTCTCAGACATACTAAAGATGTCAATCATTCTTCTTGATAGTGATACTTACATAGAGCCTATAAAAACTGACCAAGTGACATAAATTCCATTTTTAATCCACGCCTTAAGCTACCCATCTGCATTACCTCAGCAGGAAAAATAGAACAGGCTAAAATATTTTYTGTTATAAAAGAGTTCACAAACTGCCTGGTCTCAAAGAAAATTAATGGACAGAATTGTTCATGGCTTATAATCTACTGTTGTTAACTTTTTCTGTTCCTCCCTTTCCTATTCCTCCTCTTTACATCAGATAGATCGTCGTAGCACAGTCACCCTGTGACTCAGGTGAATACATGGGTTTCTTCTACTGAAGGACCTGATTACTTCTGGTAAAAGATTTGGTAAAGCTATGCACTATTCATCCTCACCACGTTAGCATGTGGCAGAATTAGAAATGAAACCCACAGTTGTATGTATACTCCATAAACTTATTATTCTCTATGTCTTCCTAGAGAAGGATAAAGATGGAGCCATTGGAACAGTACAAATACTTCTAAATTAGCTTTCACCGAGTTTAAACATTTTCGGAAGAATGGCAGCAGTTAAAGGTACATAGAATCATAAAATGGCTTGGGTCAGAAGGGACATTAAAATACTGCCTAGTCCAAACTGCCTGCCATGGGCAGATGCAGCTTTTGYCAGATTGGGTTGCTCAAATCCTCATCCAATCTGAGTTTGAATGCTTCCACTGATGGGGCATTCACAACTTTTCTGGCAAGCTGTTCCAGTGCGTCATCACCCTCATCATAAATAATGTCTTCCTTTGCTTACATAAAGAGTAAATGCTCTGTTTAAAAATTCCTCTTGGCACCTGGGGACAGATCACAGCTTGTAAGCTGAGATCACGCATGAAAATTATTTAAGAGAGCTTAAAAGTCTACTTGATTTTATTTTTCTGAGCCAGACTGCTATGGTCTGTTTTGGGTCCTGATGGTAAGCTGGGGAAACCCTTCCAAACACTCTAAACATTGAGAAATGCCTGTAAAAAAACGTTGGAGAGTGGGGAAGGAAAGACGTCATTTTACAAAAGGGAAGACAGAAATAAATATGTTTATTTTGTGTACAAAAATTGTTCTGGAGCCAGCATTAGTAATGCAATGGCGAAGAGCACCCTCATTAGGCATGCCTGGTATTAATGTGCAAGTCTACTGCTAGGACCAATATGAGTTAAGAAGCATATCTAGCACTATAATGTCTTTTAGGTGATTCTCATCAGCACTCTGCAAAAGTGTATCACTGATTCAAATGTCCTATAAAGGATGAATAAACTTCCTCTGCTGAAAACTCTAAAAAGCTAATCATTGTCTTTTAATTTTAGTGCTGAGGATCAGTCAATAGGTCATGTCCGATTTCATAGTTAAATGACAGCTTGCCTAAAAGTACTCAATCACTTGGGCAAGCTGGCAGTTCACAGCTAGCCATTTCTATGAAGTACTTGAAGCAGGATTCTAAGCATATGTCTCTTCTATTGAGTACTTAAAGTAGGTTTCTAAACATTTTTTTATTATTGTTAAAAAGCCTCTAAGTCTGCTGAAGTGGTCCACAGACAAACACACTGACACACAGAGACACATACCCCTGCCAGCCCCTGCAAAGATGCTGAAGCTTTGAAAACCCTCAGTGTGACACTGAGGTGCCTGCAAGTGAATGATGGCCCTTTTCAACGGGAAGGAAAACTCAGCTATCTTGAGTCCTGAGGTCAGTTTGTAGGGCACGACTGAGACTGCAAGGCCAGCAGAGCTCCAGTCCCTGGCAACTTGGGTCTGGAAGAAATCCTTTGGCGTTCGGAAATTTAGGAGTCGGAAACCCACTTGTGGCCAAGCAAGACTGCAGGCGAACGATGCCTGTTTTGCACAGCAAGGAAAACGCAGGTACCTTGCATTGCAAGGTCAGTACAGAGGGTGCATCTGGGAGTGCAAGGCCAGAAGAGCTCCAGTCCCTGGCAGCTCGAGTCTGGAAGAAATCCTTCGGCGTTTGGAAATTTGGGAAGCAGAAGCCGACTTGAAGCCAGGCGAGCCTCCTGGCGAACAATGGCCCTTTTCCACTGGAAAGAAAACTCAGCAACCTTGCGATGGAAGGTCAGTTTGTAGGGCGCGTCTGGGAGTGCAAGGCCAGCAGAGCTCCAGTCCCTGACAGCTTGGGTCTTGGAGAAATCCTTCGGCGTTCAGAAATTTGGGAGGCTGAAGCCCACTTGCGTCCAGGGGCGCCTGCAGGTGAACGACGGCCCTTTTCCACGGGAAGGAAATCTCAGCGCCCTTGCTTTACAAGGTCAGTTTGTGGGGCGCGTCTGGGAGCGCAAGGCCAACCAGAGTCCCAGTCCCTGGCAGCTTTCTTCTGGGAGAAATCCTGCGGCATTCCGAGTTTTCTCTATCCCTTAGCCTACACTGCGACTGAGACCAAATGGAACATGGGGTGTTTCCAGGTGAGAACGGTRTGGGAACAGAGATGTGTGGGCCTTGATCAGATGGCCTTGGCAGGCTCTTTCCAGTGCCAGTGTTGCTGAGGCTGTAGGCCCTCTGGGTCCCTTCCCCTAAGCCTAACCCTAGCCTGCGCCCTCAGCGCAACACAAGATTGGAGGATTGCAGGTCAGAATGGTGCAGGAGCAGAGATGTTGGGGCCTTGCCGAGATGGCCTTGGCAGGCCCTTTTCAGCTGCGCTGTTGCTTGGTCTCTAGCCCCTCTGGTTCTCTTAACCCTAACCCTAACCCTAACCCTAAAAGTAGCCCGCGCACTAAACCCTAGGCAAGTCAGTGGGGTTTCCAGGTGAGAACAGTGTGGGAGCAGCAATGTTAAAGCCTTGCTCAGATGGCCTTGGCAGGCCCTTTGCAGTGCCAGTGTTGCTGGGGCTCTAGGCCTTCTGGCTCCC
This sequence comes from Amblyornis subalaris, assembly GCA_018881555.1. Taxonomy (NCBI): domain Eukaryota; kingdom Metazoa; phylum Chordata; class Aves; order Passeriformes; family Ptilonorhynchidae; genus Amblyornis; species Amblyornis subalaris. Next base: position 3,018,052 of record JACAXG010000091.1, read on the forward strand.
TACCCTAACCCAAAGCCTAGACTATGCCCCATGCCCAACGCAAGACGGGACGTTTCTAGTAAGAACAGAGTGAGAGCAGCAATGTTAGGGCCTTGTTCAGCTGGCCTTGGCAAGCCCTTTCCAGTGGCAGCACCGCTGGGGCTTTAGGCCCTCGGAGTGCATCAAGCCTACACTCTGAGCCTAACCTTAAACCTACCAAGCCCAAAGCCCACTAATAGCCAAGGGCACCTGCAGGTGAATGACGGCCCATATGAACAAGAAGGAAAAGTCAGCGGCCTTGGGTCCTGAGGTCAGTTTGTAGGGCGTGTCTGGGAGTGCAAGGCCAGCAGAGCTCCAGTCCCCGGCAGCTTGAGTCTGGAAGAAATCTTCCGGCATACAGAAATTTCGCTATCCCTTAGCCTACACTGCGACTGAGACCAAATGGAACATGGGGTGTTTTCAGGTGAGAACGGTGTGGGAGAAGAGATGTGTGGGCCTTGATCAGATGGCCTTGGCAGGCTCTTTGCAGTGCCAGTGTTGCTGAGGCTGTAGGCCCTCTGGGTCCCTTCCCCTAAGCCTAACCCTAGCCTGCGCTCTAAGCCCAACACAAGACTGGAGGATTGCAGGTCAGAATGGTGCAGGAGCAGAGATGTTGGGGCCTTGCCGAGATGGCCTTGGCAGGCCCTTTGCAGCCCCCGTGTTGCTGGCTCTGCAGGCCAGTGATTTACTGTGGAGATTTACTTGCTCTCTAAAACCTAAATGTTAAAACAAACATTTAACAACCTGCACACAGTGTTACAGCATGCATTATCTCATTTCAAATGGTACTACTGTCAAATGACCACTTGACAAGTCATGAGGGAAAATAAATTCAAGTGCCAGTGGCCATTTTATAGTGCCAATGCTGCTCTTTACCTTAATTCTTGCAACACTGCCTATTTACACAAACTGTTTATATCAACATTCTGTGTTTTGTAACTTAGTCATGTAAGGAGAGAATACTTGTTTTCTTTCCAGGTCTAGAAGCTACCTCGCTGGTGTTTTATCAGTCATGGATTCACTGCAAAACATTCCCCAAAGTTCTAATGACTCTATTGTGTTTTCTTAGCTTAGGATCAGATGTCAAAGCAATCATGGAAATATTCTCTGAAGATCAAGACCCTTTCATTTCTATTCATCAATAATGTGCACTTTATGTGCACAATTGATTTTTATTTTCTACTCTATCTGTCTGACAATAGACAGCTAGATAACTAGAGACACAAACAACAGTGATGTGTCCTACAGGTTTTCAGGGTAACACAGACTCACTTCCCTAGTTTTCTTTCAGTAGTGAAGTAGGACCACAAATAATAAACTGCAATAATGAGAAATTTGGACAACTCAATGTTGTCTTTAGGAGTGCTAAATTCAGCAGTACTGTGAAGGTAGACCAGAGATTACCATATAAAGATTGAAGTACACACTCTTCACATTAGTCTATTTTCTGCGCTGACTTATAGATTCAGTTTTGATTGCTAAGATACACATGCAAATCAGTAGGTGCACAACCACGTTTCACTTTCACAAGCAAAATTTATGAAAGTGCCCTGGCCTGTATCAGAAGGTTTAAGGGGTTTTTTTTTAACAGTTTCTGTCTGTCTTTATCTTAGTTTACTATTAGTATGATATTTTTTAATTCATTCCTTCATTCCTTAGCTTTAAAAATCTGGATTTTCTGTATACTTTTATCTAGTTCGCTGTCTCTTTTCCTCTCTTAATCCCTTGGCTTTAAAATTTTGTTCATATATATACACCAGTACTGTAGCTTGCTGAGTGTGTTTTTAGTTCCTTCCTGACCTTGCTCCTCTTTGCATTTTCCAGTTTCTTTACATGTCTACTTTGTTATGTTCCCTCTCCCTATTTTTTTTTTCTTCCCTGCCTGTTCTCCTGGGCTCAGGGCCGGTGTCTGTGGCTGGGGCCAGGGGAAGGGAGATGGGCTTCAGTTTGTGAGCTGCGGCAGCCTAGGTTGTACTCATGAAGTGTGAAAGTGGCTGAGCCAAGGATTAAAAAAGGCTACAGGAAGGGATGGGCTGGGGCAGCACAAGGTGCAGCCACCGAGGTGAAGGGCCCAGAGTGTATAAGCCACAGTTGCTGGCAGCTCCAAATCTGTTTCAGCTTTTTGGGCAGGTATGTTCTGGCATTTAGAGAAGCGGAGCTGCCTGTAAGGTTTCAGGACCAGTCGAGGTTCAGCAGTCTATGTAGTAGAAAGTACACTTGTGACACTCCCCCAGTCAGGGTCCTGGAGGGAACCCTCCCGGTGTGTGTCATCTCCCCCAGTAAAACCACCAGCCTTGGTGGTCTCAGGGTCTTCATAGTCTCAGTGGGTCTTGTGGTTTCCTGGAGCTGGGGATCCCATGGGTCAGAGGCTCCCTCCAAAATGGTGCAGAGCCCCCCCATCTTAAATGGGCCCCACCCAAGTGGGTCAAAAACCTCCCTCAAATGGGGCAGATCCCCCAGAATGGGTAAGACATCTCCCCAAATGGGAGGCACAGAGCGGAGCACGTACACCCCGCAAATCGAGGGGGACGGGGGACAGCCCGATGTATCATCCCCTACCCAATAAAGGCATCAGCCCTGGCGTTCTCAGTCTCGAAAGTCTTCATGGTCTTGGTTGGTCTCCTGGGGTTGGGGGGGACAGAGCCCTCACCTAGAATGGGGAAGAGATCCCCGCCAAATGTAGCAAAGACCCACCAAAAATAATGGGGGGGGGGTCAGAGGGACCCTGGATTGTCGCCTCCAATCGGCGCCGATGACGTCACATGGGAACAACGCAGGACACGTGACCTCTCCCGACCCCCACCCTCCAGGGGACCCCGGCCACCGGGTGACTCCGCCACCTCCACCCATCCATTGGGGCCCATGGGCCCCTCCGCAGCTCCACCTCCCGCCCCCCCTCCCCGTGTCACCCGTCGCAACAGTGACACCGTTGGCGTTCTGGTGGCGTTTCCCTCCGGGGCGGGGCCTCCTCCCCCCCGTCCCCCCAAAACGGTCCCCGCGCCCGTCCCGGCCCCATTTGCCCCCGGACCCTGCGGGATGAGGTCCCAGAGAGGTATGGGGGGACATGAAGGGGGAATCGCGGGCCCTTTAAGACCGGCTTTTAGGGGGCACTGGCCCTTTAAGAGCTCTGGGACGGGGTGCTGGCTCTTTAAAACATGTGGGAGGGCACGTTGGCTCTTTAAGACTCCCTTTTAGGAGACACTGGCCCTTTAAGAGCTTTGAGAGGGAGGTGCGGGTCCTTTAAGAGCTACTTTTAGGGGACACTGGCTCTTTAAGAGACCCGAGAGGGGTATGCTGACCCTTTGAAGAGACCTGGGCGGGAGGAGGGGGTACACTGGCCTTGAAGGAGCGGTGGAGTTCCCGGGGCCCCCCCACTGGATTCTCCCCGCGGGGGAGGAGGGGGTTCCCCGGAGGGGGCGTTGCCCGCGGGGGCGGGTGGTGATGCAGTGGCAATCCCCGTGACGGCACGGCAGGGGGATTCCCGCCTCGCTGCGGGAGGACCCAGGGCTTTGGTAGGTCCCGGGGRGCCCGCTTGGGACACGGGGCTTTGGGGGTCCGGGGGATTTGAGGGGTTTCAGGAGTTCAGGGGGAACCCCAGAGGGTGTGGTGAGATACGGGGGTTTGGGGGAGGCCTGGGAGTTTGGCGGGGATCCAGGAGTTTTGAGGGTTCCCCGGCAACCSCTGTGACCTCCCAGCCCGACCCCCTTGCCAACCCCCTCCCCAGGTCCCCCCCGCGCCGCTCCGCCCCAGACGGTGAAGCAGCTGCTAAAGGAGCTACGGCAGCAGCAGAGCGTGGAAGGGGCGAGATCCCCGGTGAGTGACCCCCGTCCCAGGTGACATCCCACGTCCCGGGACACCCCCTCCCTTCGCTGACCCCCTCGCTGTCCCCTCTGCCCCCTAGGGTTTGGCTCAGGCCCCCCCGCGCCCCCCGGATGGTGAGTGACCTCCGACCTCCCAGTGCCCCCCACATCCTCCCACCCCCCTGTGTCCCTTAAATCCTATGTCTCCCCAATCCCTACGTCCCCCCAATCCTCCCTGTGTCCCTCTCCCAATCCTTCCCAATCCCCCCCCCCAAGTCCCTCCCCATGTTCCCCCACCTCACCTGGTCTTCCCTCAGGTGCACCCTGGCCCGGCGCCCCCCCAGTGACCCCCAGTCCCTGTGGGGTCCCACATGTGTCCCCCCATGGCAGCCGGAGGGGGGCCCATGGGGGAAGAGCCCCCGGTCTGAGGGCGTTTCAGGTGAGGGGGGTCAGAGGGGGCAATGGGGAAGGGGGAGAAATGGGTGGTGAAACTGGGAGGTGAAAGGGGGGGCAGTGTGGTAAGTGGGGGTCAATGGGGGAAAATGAGAATGGAGGGGAATGAGAGGCAAAGGGAGGGAATAGGGGAAATGGGGGGAGAATGGGAGGGACAGACAACTGGGAGGGGAACGGTGGGGCAATGGGGAGTTAAATGGGGGCAATGAGACAGTTAAGGGGGGCAATGGGAGGGAATGGGGGGGAAATGAAGAAAGCAAGAGGGGCCAGTGGAGGGGCAACAGGAGAACAATGGGGGGAGATGATGTAAATAGGGGTAATTGGAGGCAATGGGGTGGCAGCTGGGGGGACAAAGGGAGGAAAATGGGGAGGGTCACTGGGGCCGGATTTGGGGGGACACCTGGAGCCCTGGCAGGTAACCGGGACCAGGTCCACCCCCTTGACTGCTGGCCTCGTCCCCCCCAAGGCGGCTGCCCTCCCCGGCCCCACCTGGCCACTCCCCCCGGTGCCGTGGGGAGAATTTGGGGGCCCCCCGGTGGGAAGGGAGACCCCAGACCCAGATCCTGAACCCCAGGAACTGGCGGCCGCCCGCGCCGCACTGGCAGGTCGAGACCCCCGGGAGCTGCTGCGGCAGGACGAGGAAGGGGACACGTATGTGGGGAGTCCATGGGAGGGGAGTGGGGAGCACAGGGATCATGGCGGGTACAGGGGTCAAGGGATCCATGAGGGGTCAATGGGCTGAATGGGAGAAAATGGGAGGGGTCAATGAGGGGCAGGTGGGGGGGGGTGAGTGGTGTGAAGGACAGTCAATGGGGCCCATAGGGGGGCAGTGGGAGGGCAAGGGGCTGAATGGGAGTCAATGTGGGATTCAGTGGGGAGGCAATGGGATGAAGTGGGGTCAGTGAGAGGGGTCAGTGTGAGGTAAATAGGAGAGTCAATGGAGAGGTCAATGGAAAGCCAACTGGGAGGCAGCGGSAGAGTTAGTGGGGCAAGAGGAGTGCCGGGCAGCCCCCATGGGCAGTTGTGAGGTGCTGGGAGGGGCCATGGGATGACAAGTCCTTTTGGGGGGTCTGGGTTCTGGGGGGAATGTGGGGGACCAGGTAGAAGGGCAAGGGGGTCCCCTCTAACGCCCCTCCACCCCCAGGCTGCTGCATGTGCTCTGTGCTGGGGGGCTGCGGGCCCCCGCCCGGGCTGTGGCTGAGGCTCTGCGGGACCTGGGAGGACTCGAGGTGCGGGAGCACYTGGGCAAGGTGAGGAGAGGGGACACGCCTGGGGGGGCTTGATGGGGAACCTCGAGGGGCTCAGCACGTGGACAAGTTTGGAGAGGGGGCAGGAGAGGGCTAGAAGTGCAAGAACACCTGGGAAAGGTGAGGGGGGGACACAGGGGGTAAAGAAAGGGTTATGGGGGTAATAAGTGGGTCCTGTTGGGGCAATAAGGGGGTGATGGAGGTAAAAAGACAATAACAGAGTGATTGGGGGGGTTATGGGGGTAATTAATAAYGGGGGTGGGGTAGTTAATTCTGAGATGATTAATCACAGGGTTCTGTTGCGGCCTAATAACAGRGGGAGTGGGGGAGTATTGGGGGATAAAGGGGTAATTAATACTGGGGGATAATAAGGGATAATTAGTGATGTAATTAGAAAGGGTAATTAGAGGCCACTAAAGGTCTAATGAAGGGGCAATTAATARCAAATCATTAATGAGGGGATGATAAGGGGGACAGAGCAGTAACAGAGCACCAGGGTGATAATTTGGAAGTTCAGGGGTGCCCCGTGTCTCCAAASCACCCCTGACTCCCCCGGACTCCAATGACCTTCCTTTTTGCCCCTGCTAGACCCCCCAGACCCCTTTTACCCCCTAGACCTCTAACCCAGACCCCCCTGACCACCTCTTCATTGTCCCCCTGACCGCCCCTATTTTATCACCCCCAGACTCCACTGCTGGTGGCGGCAGCGGCCGCAGCCCCGGGGATTGTGCGGGACCTGCTGGTCCTGGGGGCCGACCCCAATGCCGCTGACCATGGGGGCCGCACAGCCCTGCACCTGGCCGTGGCCTATGGGCACCCTGAAATCCTCCAGGTAAGACCCCAACCCCCAAATCCTCCAGGTGAGACCCCCAAACATCCAAATCCTCCAGGTGAGACCCCCCAAACCCCTGGGGCCCCAAATCCCACAAGTGTGACCCCAAATCTTCCAGGTGAGACCGAAACCCTCCCAGGCTCCCCAAATCCTCCAGGTGTGACCCCAACCCTTCAAACCTTCTAGGTGAAACCCCAACCTCCCCTTGGGCTCTCCTAAATTCTCCAGGTGTGACCCCAAACCCCCCAGGCTGCCCAAATCCTAGAGGTGAGACCTCCAAACCCTGCAAATCCTCCAGATGAGACCCAAACCCCCCACAGACTGCCCCAATCCTCAAATCCTCTTGACACCAAACCACAAATCCTCTAGGCGAGATCCCCAAACCTTCCAGGTGCAAYCCCCAACCCCCCTTGGATTCCCCCAAATCATCCAGATGTGAGTCCCAATTCCCTGTGGGCTTCTGGAAATCCTTCAGGTGCAACCCCAACCCCGATGAAGGCTGGGTGGCTGTGGGGAGCCACAATCCTCCCAGAGAGGACCTTCAATTGGGCCCATAAGGGATCCAGTTCTCCTGGGACACCCGAAAACTGGGCCAGGGGGACCCAGGTGTCCAGGGGGAACCCAAATCTCTCCCCTTGCTTTCCCAGGCCCTGATGTCCTCAGGGGTCCCTGTCAACGTGGAGGCCAGAAATTTTGAGGGTAAGCAAAGTTGGAGGGGCTTGGGGTGGGTCCCTGGTTTTGGGGTGGGGGTGATTCTTGGGGAGTCCTTGTCTGGGTGAGACCGGGGAGAGTTCATTTGGGGGGTCCCCAATTGGGGGGGCTTGGGGGCCCCTGATTTGGGGCATCTGAGGAGTCCCCAGTTTCAGGGTGTCTTGGGGGAGTCCCACTTCGGGGGCTACTCAACACAGGAGGGGCTTGAGGGTCCCTGGTTTGGAGGGGTCCCTGGGGATCCCCATTTTTTAGTAGCTCTTTGGGGGGTTCCTGGTGGATGGATCCCTGTTTGGGAGGGGTGGAAGTCCCCAGTTTGGGTGTCCTAGTTGATGGCAGCAGGGTCTCAGGGCAGGTGTCTGTACTTTGAGGGGTTCCCTGAGAAGGTTCCCAGTTCCGGGGGGGCCCTGTTTGGGGGAGGGGCCCTTCCTGACCCCTGTTGGTTTCCCCCCCAGGCCAGACCCCCCTGCACTGCGCTGTCCTGGCCCACAACGCCTCGCTGCAGGGGGACACGACCCCAGCAGGAGGCTCTGGGGGGGGGTCCTCCACTCCCCAGGACCGACTCCGCTGTGTTGAGCTGCTACTGCAGATGGGGGCAGACAGCAGCAGCCAGGTATGGACCCCCCAAGGACCCCCAGGTACCCCCCGACCCTCCAGGTGTCCCTCAGATCCCCCGGTTCCCCCCCAGACCTCTGTGCCCCTCGAAGATCACTGTGTCCCCCTTCAAGGTTCCTGTGGGCTGGGTAGACCTGAGCTCCTGGCCACTGGGGTCCGGTGGGGTCCCTTGAGGGGGYKGGGGAGGGGGGTGGGACCCCCACAACACCTGGGCACCCCCAAAAGACCCCTGTGTCCCCCCTCAGGGTCCCCGTGGGCTGGGTAGGCCTGAGCTCCCAGCCACTGGGATCTCTTGAAGTCCCTGTGGGGAGGTCAGGGGAGTTGCAGGGAGGTCGGACCCCCTGTGGGACCACCCCTCTGACCCGTTTCTTCCCACCAGGACACCAAGAGCAGCCTGACAGCCCTGCACCTGGCCGTGCAGGGGGGCAACCTTGCCCTGGCCCACCTGCTGCTGCGCCAGCCCGGCATGGCCCCCCGCCTCGTCAACGTGAAGGTTTGAGGGGCTTGTGGGGCTGGGGGGAGCTCTGAGGGGGGCTCTGGGGTCCCCCTAGGACTTGGTGGGGCACTTGGGGCTGGGGCGGCTTATGGGGGGCTCTTAGGGCCTCCGGGGGCTGATTGGAGAGACCTGTGGGGTCTCTCTAGTGGCTCTGGGGGGTTCAGAGGGATCAAACAGGAGCTGGGGGCTTTGGGGTGTCTGTGGAGGGTCTGGGGAGTCTGGAGGTATTGAGGGTCTCTGAGGTACCTCTGGGGGGGGCTGGAGGGTGACTTGTGCGTGCCCTGAGTCCCGCATGTCCCGCAGGCCCACGGGAACACCCCCCTGCACATGGCGGCAGCACTGCCCGGGACCCCCAGCCAGGAGCCCCTTGTGCGGCTGCTCCTGGCCTGGGGGGCCGACCCCAGCACCCGCAACCTGGAGCACGACCTGCCCCAGAGGCTGCTGCCCCCTGGGCCCCCCGGAGACCAGGTGAGACCCCCAGATCACACTCACACCCAGTGCCACCCCCAGCGCCCCACTGCACCCTAAAACTTCCTGCTGCTGGGGGGAAGTGCCCCAAATTGCTCCTGGAACCCAAAAATCCTACAGTTTTGCTTCAAATCCCTGCTGCTGTGTCCCCAAATCCTGCTGTTGTACCCCAAATGCTGTTGTGTTACCCCATATCAGCCACAGCYGTCACGGCTTCGTGATGGGAAAGTCCTGCTTGTTGAACCTGATTTCCTTCTGCAGCAGGGTAACTCACCTAATCGATTTAGGAAAGCCAGTAGATGGAATCTTTTTGGATTTCAGCAAGGATTTTGGTATCGTCTCTCATAGTGTCCTTCGGAACATCCAGCCCACAGCTGGATAAACACATCGTGCCATGGGTCAGCAACTGGCTCACGGGTCAAGTTTCATGGGAAAGGGTCTGGAGGGGGAAGCCTTATGAGGAGTGGCTGAGGCAAGTGTTTGTTCAGCCYGGGGAGGAGAAGACCGGGGTCAGGCCTCATTGGGGTCTTCAACATTCCCCCGAGGGGCAGGGGAGGGGTGGGTACCGATCTCTTCACTCTCRTGACCCAGTAACAGGACTTGAGGAAAYAGCTGGAGCTGTTCCAGCTYGGGGGAAGGTTAGGTTGGATATCAGAAAAAGGTTTTTCACCCAAAGGGTGGTCAGGCCCTGGAAGAGGATCCCCAGGGAAGTRGTCACTGCACTAAGCCTGTCYGAGTTCWAGAAGCATTTGRACAATGCTCTCAGGCACATGATGTGATTCTTGGGGTGTCCTGTGCAGGAGTTGGACTTAACGATCCTGATGGGTGTCTTCCKATTCAGCATATTCTATGATCTTCTGATATCCTGCTGTTTTACCCGAAATCCCACTGCTTTACCCCAAATCCTGGTGTTTTACCCCAAAATCCCACTGGTTTATCCCAAAATCCTGCTCCTGTGCCCAAAAGTTCTGCTGTGTACTCCAAAATCCTGCTGCTTTACCCAAAATCTTGCTGCTTTACCCCCTCATTTTCACCCCCAAACCGTGGGGTCCTGTCCCAGGACCTGTGGGTGACATCTCCGTATTCTGGGGTCAAACCCCGGGATTTGGGGACCCGCCCTGAACCCTCTCTCCCCCACAGCTCCGCCTCCTCCTGAGGAGCCGCCGGGGGTCCCGTCGCCCCTCCTCCACCGCCGAGTGACGTCAGAGGGGCGGGGTCTCCCGCGAATGAGATTGGGGGGGACACCCCCATATTGGGGGATTCCCCCCCCCCGCCATGTTAATTTTTTCCGATTTCAATGAAATTGCCCCCAAATTTCTGTGAAATGAGTCTGAACCACATTGGTTTGGTGAAGGGAGGGGCATGGGGGGGATCCAGCTCCCCCTTCCCTCCCCCAGTACAGCCCTTCCCCCCCGGCCTCATTAATGCCGGGGGCTGCTAATGAGGGGGATCCCCTCCAGAGTGGGAGAGTTGGGGTGGAGGATGCCAAATTGGGTGKAACCCCCAAAACTGGGGGAATTCTGGAATTAAATAAAACTTTATTAAAAAACAAAAAAAAACTTTGTTAGAAACTTTGTTTAAATCTGAGTTTGGTGCCAGTCTGCCAGTGCCCTCAGTCTCTCCCCAGTCCCTCCCTAGTGCATCTCAGTGACCCCAGAAAAAGATGGGTTTTGAGGGGAAAAGGGCTTTAAATTGAGGGGAAAACCTCCTTTTCTGTTATTTTAAGGATTGAGTCGAGGGAAAAGCCTCTTTTGACACTATTTTAAGGCCTTAAATTGAGTGGGGAACTGGTGGGAAGCATAAGGGAAAAAGAAAGGGAAACATGAGGGAGAAAGGGTCGGAAACGCAAGGGAAAAGAGGGTGATAACCATGAGCCAGTTGGGGTGACCCCCAGAGGTGCCYCCAAATCCTGAGGTTTTTCCCCACCATACCTGGAGGGCTCTAGGGGAGCTGGTGAGGGGGGCACCTCTTAGAACCATCAAACCCCTCACAGCACCCCCCAGACCATCCCAGCTCCTCCAACCCAGCTTCAAACCTTCCCAACATCACCCAAACCCACCACCTACAGCTCTGCTTTGGCACCCTCAAACCTCACACAGCACCACTAAAAAGCCCCAAATCAATCTCTCTCATCACCCTCTAAATCTACTTTAACACCACTGAAACTCCTCATGGCATCCCCAACACCATCCCAGCACCTTACAAAASCCCTCCYAGTGATGGAAAYRATAGAACTTTCCTAATTGATTTYTCTAATTAATGGGTTTAATTAACTTTTTAATTAATCATAAGCAGTGTAATTTTCCACTTTAGCCAGCGTGTAGTAAAGTTTTTTTCACAGACTGCTATTGTTAGAAGAGTTTGGGAAAATTACTGAAATTTTAAGTTTTGCTAAACCAACCTTGATATGCTTCAATTAACAAAGCCTGAGGGAGAGAAATATTGCTGCAAACTGGACACGAGAAATGCAAAATTTACAGGCTACAAGAACATGGTGCAGAAACCAGAGATGAAGAAATTAACAAAGACTGTTCAGCATCTGTACTGAAACTCTCCCTATCTGGGAAAAAGATAATAAAAAGACTGAAAATGTGGACTCRTTAGCATAAGATGCAAGAAATCAAGAACCAAAAGAAGACAGAATATTGATTAATAAAGAGAATTATGTAATTTATACTCAATGAACATTAATTTCTTTGCTAAAAAGGTATAAATATTCARAAGTTGTGAAAGTGGGTATGCATCCTAGGTGGAGCTATCTCCATGCACCCCAGTGTTGCAAATAAAGCAATGCCTACTTTCTGATACTAAAAATAGTGTTTGTTTGATTTACCCCAAAGTTTTCGGCAGCAATTGCACTCTGGATGGTATTTCTAAATTAACACAAGATGTCTGGGACTGTTATCATGGAGCATTTTGGTGACTTCAGTAATAATTTTACTTCAGATGCRGATGGATTAAATCCATAACAACGTGCAGCACACCAGCTAAGTAGAGTTGTCGTATCGAAAATAAATCATCCTCTGGCTTTGCCGGGAAGGTGTGACCAGTGGCTGTGTTACCATGTTGCTTTTCATGTTTATTTTCAGGAAGCAAAACTCTCAGGGTATTTTCAGGATATCAGCTCTCAAGGTAAATTGGCRAGGCGAGCAGTGACTGGTGGACAGAAGTAGTTGTTCTTGCTTAGGTATCAATATTTTAGYGCAGCTTAAGCATCCCTTGTTGTTTGTCTGTTTTAGGTGGTACATTTGCAAGACGTGGCAGCCCAGGATGAGTGAGAAGTTAAGGTATAGGTGTGGCAGGCAGGAATCACAGCRGGCAGGTTGTGTCTCAGCATTGTATCTCAGCATGTGGTTTTTGCTTTGGTTTTTTTTTTTTTTGCAGGTGCTCCCGTCAGTCTCAGGAGGTTGTAGCCACGTGGCGATGAGATGTGAGCAGGTGAGGCGACATTCAGGGACGGTGACGAATAAACAATGATGGCAATGTGTTCAAGCAAGTACCTTTTGATTTTACAGATGTTGTCTGGGCCACCTGTTGAATCGAATGAGCATTTGAGGTGAGCCAGAGGAGCAGAGGGAGGACTTTTCTCAGGCGCAGTGTGCTCCTGAGGGAGATGCACATTGCAGAAGAGGTCCCTTTTGCACCGCRTTAGCCTTTGTGTCATCCCTGTCTCAGTCTTGGGCAAAGAAACACATTTGGGATCCGCACATTGGGTGGTCTTGGTGCACTGAATTGCTTTTCCTAGCACACAGTTCTATCGGCCAGAGSTGCTGGACTGTTAYAGGGGAATGCAAAAGCCAAGCTGTAGAGCTTTTASTCCTGGTACCTTTAGCGTCTGAGCAGTCAGGAGTGCTTTTCCTTCTTTTGCAGGTGCACAGCGCCGGCGTGCRGTGGCTTTGTGAGCGCTGACAGTGCCCAGGCACAAGCCCAGAGCTTTTCTGTCCCGGCCCCATCGGCGCGGGAGCAGTAAGTGAGGGGGTTCAGCTGTAGATCGTGGCTCTTCGAGGCTGCAAGGATGTGGTTTTGCATATAGCCGGGAAGGAAGACGAAATCATCTCATCGCTGGCTCTGCAGCTGAGAAGGAACGCACGCAGCTCACGATTAGCTGAGGAGGAACTCGTGTAGACCAGTCCTGTGGGTGTAGCTGAAAAGCTGCGAGGACACAGTATCCAGCAGCTGTTACTGTTCTGGCACGGGAATTCACGTTCCCCCTGGCTTGAGGTGCGAATTAAGCGTTCCAAATGGAGGCTGAAATTTCTCCCAATATGCATGTTGAATCYTATCCTTTCAGTCTGGCATGGAGCCCTTCAGGATCTGTCACATTAGGAAAAAGGTCTTAGAACAAAAGAGACAGTGCTGGGCATCACTTTTCCTGTGCAGCCTTAAACTGCACAGGACACATTGGTGTTAAGTTTTTTTATTTCCTCTCCATCCGATTTTACATTTTTGCTCTCTYGCTGAGCCCTGCTCCACATTTTAATCAGGAAACAGAAGAGGAGCAAACTGTTCCTGGGTTTCCCATTCACTTCAAAGGACTTCAACACCACCACCACATGAACCAGGGCCATGAGCTTTCCTTCTTGGCTAAGTGTATTATCCCATTCTTTCCTTCAATCATGCAGAGCTCCTGAACGCAAAGTAACTGCATCAAGTGTCAATATTTGTCACAAAAGCTGGCGTTTCTGCAAGCTGTTGCTGTCTTCCCATTTAACGCATATCCTGTGAAAAGCAGCAAACAYCCTGGAGCTCTGCACTTTCCTGCTCTGCTGCATGTACCATCACATTCTTTCACTCTTGCAGAGCCCAGCTTCAAAACTTGCTATGTCCAACAGCTGCCCCCAACCCCAAAGGTCTTAGAAGGAAAACKTGGCACTTACTTTCCCTCGCCCTTTGCAGCTTATAAAGTGCATTACACGCAGTTCTGTGCGCTCAGCTCTCTGTACTCACACAGGCTTTCAATGTCTSAGAGTCCACTTTCAAAACTACGAACGTTCAGCAGCTGGTCACGCAGAAAATGTTCTAGAAGAAAGAGGCCATGCAGGAATTCACTTTCCTTTTGCAGCCTGTAAACTGCAGAGCCAGCGATGAGATGATTCGTCTTCCTTCCCAGCTATATGCAGAAGCGCATGCTTGCAGCCTCGAAGAGCCACGATCTACAGCTGAACCCCCTCACTTACTGCTCTCGCACCGATGGTGCCGGGACAGAAAAGCTCTGGGCTTGTGCCTGGGCACTGTCAGCGCTCACAAAGCCACCGCACGCCGGCGCTGTGCACCTGCAAAAGAAGGAAAAGCACCTCGCCTCGCTCTGAACMGCCCAGAGCGCAGATCCCGGGTGAAAACCTCGCAGCTTTCAAATCAACCGCGTCAGGACACAAAGATTTCGCTGACCTTCCCCTTCCAAGTACGAATTCACAAGAGTCAGAAGGCAGCACGAACTGCTTTGTGCTAATAAAGCTTTTCCTTCTCGCCGAGTCCACCTACAACCTTGAAAATATCCGGCACCAGCAGAGCTCACACAAGTGCCAGCTGAGAAAGCTGTGGCGTCCAACGACTTTAACTGCACCCATCGAACTGCACCACAGCCCCCGGGATCTGCACTTTCCTTCTCAGCGCTGTGTGCCATCCTTATCCTTCAATCTCCCAGAGTCACAATCCAAACGGAACGGCACTGCTGACTGCTCAGACACTAAAGGTACCAGGACTAAAAGCTCTACAGCTTGGCTTTTGCATTCCCCTGTAACAGTCCAGCAGCTCTGGCCAATAGAACCGTGTGCTAGGAAAAGCAATTCAATGCACCAAGACCACCCAACGTGCGAATCCCAAATGGGTTTCTTTGCCCAGGAGATGAACGATGAGCCCATCTCAAAAGAAACTGGATCCAGAAATGTCTTGCTGGAGCTTACCTCTACACATGGTGCCTTTCCCCCTGCTCTACCAACACTGGGACTATGTCTTTTGCTTCCCAAGGAAAGCCAATCTGAGTCACTTGGCCTTGCCTTCAGTACTGTTTTCTAGCTATGCCTTTCCTAAATTTCTTTTGCCGGGACAACCGATCCCCTTACTTGCCTTGCCCTCTCCCCGTCCCAGGCCATGCATTACCTTGCATGCCCATCCCCCTGGCTTGGGCTGCTGACTTTCTTCATCCCTGGCCTTGCCTTGCCATGCCTACCCCTCCTTTGACTTGCCTTGCACAAGAAGGGACTCTTACCTGTGCCATGCTTGAAGGGAGATGACATTCTGTGCTTTTGGGGTCTTCAGTTGTAACTACGTGTGGATTTTTTTCCTATATCCTGCAGTTTTCCACTCACAGCCCTGCTGAAAGCAAAACCTCCTCAGCTGTACTGGAAACTTCCTGGTTTTGTCAGAGTTTAGAGCAGAASAGGAACAGATCCAGACTGAAGCAGTTCCCCACTAGTCCTTTGAGCATCCTCAGGAAGGTCAGCAGAAGCAGCAATCTCAAAGTCACAAATGAAATATCCACTTTTTCTCAGGACTTCTACCCTCCTGGACATTCCCTTGGCCTCTTCCTTTAGAAAACCCTCTGAGTATTTAACATCAGGCCCAGTTTTGGTGTTATCCCTTCTGTCCTCCTCTGGAAGCTCCAAAGGTCTCCTACACAGCAAAGGAGGAGCATTGCCAGCCAGCAACATACAAAACTACCTATTTTTTTCTCTTCCCACTCCAAATTGAGGTGAAACAGGGCTGTTYTGAGTCCCTGGGCATGCCAGGCTCCTACTGCCATGCACCAGGATGCCCCTGGGGACACCTGGTTTTCATGGAAGTGATAGCAAGGCTGAAGGTGCTGTGGGATGCATCCTGAAATGTCCCATAGAATCCACCTGCTTTACCTTAAAAAATAGGATATTGTAGGTCTCACACAGCTAAATCCAAGGGGAAATTTAAACAGCAGCATGTRCCACCAGTGTGGGGCCATCCCTGGTTAGAGGACACAGATATGACCAGTGGATAAAGTTATTTTTTCCTTATATAAAAATAATTGAAGGTCCCACACCTGCATATGAAGTATTGTGGTTTCCAAACCCCATCCTCCTCTCGCATCTCTTGGGTCGTCACTTGAAGACCAAAAAGGGGAAGAAACTGTCTGGCCAACAGTGAAACCAGCACACAAACACCCACAGGCACAGCCCCAGACCCCTCTCCTCTGGTTTGTTTTTTTTTTTGTCCCTCACAACTAAGATTCTCTCAAAAGACAAATTGTTTAATTTGGGCTTTTAATCGAGTTTCTGCCCTTTCTTTCTCCAGTGTTGCAACAACACAGGTCTTACGCTCCCTCTGAAAGCACTCGAGGACACCGAGACCAGGTGACACAAGAGACCAAAACTATCCAAGAATTAAGAGGAGAAAAATTCTTTTGGAGAAATGAAGTAAAATCACAGAATCACAGACTGGGTTGGTTTCTAACAGACC
Source organism: Amblyornis subalaris (assembly GCA_018881555.1). Classification (NCBI taxonomy): domain Eukaryota; kingdom Metazoa; phylum Chordata; class Aves; order Passeriformes; family Ptilonorhynchidae; genus Amblyornis; species Amblyornis subalaris. The sequence continues at coordinate 3,034,117 of JACAXG010000091.1, forward strand.
TTAAAGACCATCCAGTCCAACCCCTGCCATGGGCAGGGACACCTTCCACTAGACCAGGTTGCTCCAAACCCCGTTCAACCTGGCCTTGAATATAATTTAAAATATCCCARTAAAATGCAAATGGCCACAGAACTGCTTTGACACCTGCAGAAACACCAGCCCAGGTCCTCACCCRACACCCATCGAGCTATTTAGAACCAAGTTTTGTTTGTTTGCTGTTTAAAAGAAACAACTACTAATAAAAAATAATAAAGCTGATCTTCCCGTGAGTATCCTGGGCTGTGTGGGAGCAGGGCCATGGGAATGCCAGGCTCACCAGGCTGTTTCCACCCAAGCAGGTGGCTGGTTCCAGATGTTTCCCAACTGCAATYTAATCACTGGGATATTTTCAGTAATAACACAATTTTCCTCGAGGCCACCCACTGACCATGGAAGTACTGCCATGTSCTCAGGCTGGAGATTTGCCTGTGGCTCTTTCATTCCCTCTGAACTGCCAAACCAAGAAAACCTGGATTTTTTCATAATTTCTGGACTCTCAATGAGAGGTTTTCCCACAAAAGATTATTTGAGGTGTGAAGTGTCTGCATTTCCCACACCTGGGAGAAGCTGGATCATCCCCAACTCACCCGTGACATGGGTAGGAATGGGAAGGAATCCTGGAAGCAAGGCCAGGTGGGCACCTCCCCTCACCCCTGGAGCCAGCCCACACTGGGGAGCCACAACAATCCCAAAGGGCTGGGAACAGCCCCGGGATTGAGCTGGGGGATGCMCAGAAACAGGTGAGAGCACCCTGCTGCAAACCCAAGGAGAAACCACCTCTCCACTCCTTATTTTCAGGTATTTTTCCCATAGGTGGGATCCAAGGAGGCGATAGCAAGGGGAAGGGAGCAGGAGACAACAGTGATACTCAACAGGATCTCACGTTTATTATTGAGAAGTGATTAATGGTGAAAAGAAAGGCAACGCCCATTCCTCATTGGCTTAACAAGAAACTGAAACATAGTCACTACACATTTTACAATATTTCTTCCTTGGTTTGTTTGGTTTGGGCTTTTTTTTTCTGTCCAAAATTCATTTTTCTGTAAACAAAAACGTTTTTACCAGCTTTCAAAAAATCAAATTCACCCAGACTTAATCTGTAAATCCGTATAATGCACAAGAACAGAACATTTCTTAGGACTCCTAGTACTTGACTTTTGAGTAACAAAGGGTCAGAGAAAAACAAACCACCTTTAAGACACAACCTCGTGGACAATTTTCTGTTCAATTCTTCTTAGGCCAAAACCCCGACTTCCTCATAGAATTCCTCCTCTTCCAGGTCGGGGGCAGAAAGAAAAAYAAAGTTACTCCACTCTCCACGGTGGATGTTACAACTCGGTGTTCCAAGTGCAAATGTCAAAACCAGGGAAGGAGGCGCGAGGGGGTGGAAGGAGGGGAAATGGTGGGATTTAAAAATTAGAGGGAAAAAAAAAGGCATATGCCACTTATGGACTTGAARATCCAAAAAACATAGTAAAAAGACAAAAAACAAAGCGTATGCTCTGAAATCACAACCAAAGCCAAAAGAAAGGGGACAGTTTTACTTCTACTCTACCTAGGAGGGATTTTTTTTTTGTTGTTTTTGTTTTTTAAGTCCTATGTCTTGTGATATTCCAATACTTTTTGTTTTTTAAACTGCAAGTTTGCAAAAGTCTTTTTGAAGTCAAAGAAATTAAGAAAAAAAAAAAAGCCCTAATTCTCTCTGGGATATTCTTGCTCCTTTTTCTCTCTGAAAGACAGCTGGGATGCAATCTCTGCCGCAGTCTCTGGGGGAGGAATGGCCTTTTACTTGACACGGCCTTGGCGTTCCTGCAAAAGAAATAACAAAGTTCACATTAGTTGAGAGCAGTTTTGTTCACTGCTGTCACACATCAGCATTCCACCACGTGCCTCTGCCATGGAACCTGTCCCATGCCAGCACAGAGCATTGTTCTTGACAAAAGAGGTGCTGCAACTGTGTCTGGCCAACGCAGGGATGTGACGCTGCTGAGGTCCAACAGCTCCTCGTGTTCCTTTTTTTCTCAGCTCAGGTGATTCCCCACCTGCAGTGCTGCATCCAGTTCTGGGGATTCCAGCAGCAGAAGGATGTGGAGCTGCTGGAGCGAGTCCAGAGGAGGTCACAGAGATGGCTCCAAGGGCTGGAGCTCTTTTGCTCTGGAGACAAGCTGGGAGAGCTGGGGGGTGTTCATCCAGGGAGACCTGAGAGACCCTTCCAGTGCCTAAAGGAGCTCCAGGAGAGCTGGAGAGRGACTTKGGACAAGGGCCTGGAGGGACAGGACAAGGGGCAATGGCTTCCCACTGCCAGAGGGCAGGGTTMGATGGGATATTGGGAAGGAATTCCTCCCTGTGAGGGTGGGGAGGCCCTGGCAGGGGTTGCCCAGAGAAGCTGTGGCTGTGCCATCCCTGGCAGTGTCCAAGCCCAGGTTGGATGGGGCTTGGAGCAACCTGRGATAGTGGAAGGTGYCCCTGCATTGGGATGAGATGGTCTTTAAGGTCCCTTCCGACCCGAACCATTCCACGATTCTATGAAAAAAACCCCCACCTGAACTCCCATGTGGGCATCAAAGCAGGCTGAACTTCAAACCCAGGGAGCACCAGAAGAGGCCTCAGTCTGCAGGGACTGAAACAGCCCCAGCCCCCAGCAGAAAACCTCCCTGACACCCRCTGGTGGCATCTCACTCAAAAAACAAAAGGTTCACAGGAATTTCCCACCAACTGCTGCTACCATCCTCGGGTATTCAGCCATCTCTCCTSCAGCACTGCAGGAACACCCTGTCCAAACATTTGCACCAGAACAAAGAGGCAGCACAGCACCAAATACCCCCAGGCACCAAGGGCTGCCAGCCCCTCTGCTGCACCCAGCACCCCGTGCCCATTTCTTCTGGGTTCTGTTTGGGTTTAACACAGAAGCTCTCACAGAAGTGGGTCCAGGCTTCCCCAAGGGGGTGTTCAAAGTGTCATTCCCAGATCCTAAGACACCACCTCAGAAATGAAACCTGTCAGCAGCAAGAGGGCTCTGAGGGGATGCTCCTCCCTGAGCACAGGCAKGTCCCTGCAGCCTGGGTACTCCAGGCACCACGGGGCTCCAGCTCCCCCGGAGCCAGCCCATCACCACCCAGCCAGTCCGAGAGGTGCCAAGTCCATCCCACCTTCACAGCAAAGCCACACCTGCAGCAAGTACCCACAGGTACAGCAGGTTCTTCCTCATCAGAGAGGAAACGCTGTCAGGGCCCGAAACCTGCTGCTTTGGTTCAGCTCAGGATGTTTCCCTGTGTGTTGGCTGCTCCACCTGGAGYTGTATCCCCTGAAATCAGGGCAGCAGCAGAGTTCCCTGCCTGCTTCTCAYTGTCCCATGGTAACCTGATGATGGGAGGCAGCTCACACAACAGGCTGCTCCAGGAAACCACATCCTTTGCCACTGCTAAATCCAGGGAGAGCCCATCCCCAAGCGGCTTCGATCCTGGGATAACAGCATGTGCAGCCATCTATCCTYAGAAACCTCCCCAAAAAGGGAGGCCTGGCCACCAGCTCAGAACAACACCACAGGCTTCGGCCTCTGAGCCACGCACCCAAGGAGACTTCACCCCCAACTCCTCTGTAGGAGATGGATGCAAAGTGAGCCCAGCGTGATCCCTTGCTGTCTTCTGGGGACAGGGGTCAGACCAAGGCACACATTCTCTTCAAGAACAGTTACACCACATAAGTCAATTTAATTCCCCTCCTCTCCTCTAACTCTGCCCAAGTCTGTTGCAGGTGCTGTTCATCGCCAAAAATGCCACTGCACCACAGCAAAATCCAACTGCCAGGGTGGGAAACAGAGCCAGGCCTGAACACGGAGCACAACAAGCACTGCAGGGAGAGCCACAAATCCAAAGGAAGGTGCCAAGCCCTGTTCCTGGCTCACCAGCCAGCACGTTATGTTACACAGGGACAGATGGCAATGTGACGCATTCCTCTGGGAAGCAGCTGCAACTGCCTGAGCTAATGCTGCTGCTTCCCAAATGCAGACACGGGATAAGCCGGCTGTCAGGGTCAATCACCCCCCGTGCATCTCCAGGGCCAGTGTCCTGGGCTGGGACAGCGGCCAAGGGTCCTGCTGTACACATCACCCTGTTATCTGAGCAGAAGGACCCCTGTCAATCACCTCTTCCTGCTGGGAAGGTGATGCTGCTCCCAAGGCCTGTGTGCAGCTAACCAAGAGCCAACCCCAGGCAAAAACCCCCCTCAAAATCCCAGTGAGCCAGAACAGAGGCTAGGGCAGATGTCCCCAYGTCCCCAAGCTAGAGAGGGGACCAAAGTGAACATCTTCACTTCARACYTRCTGTAAGAYTGGATTGGGGAAGGGGGTCCCCAAAAGGTCCCCATTCCCCTTCAGTCAAGGGGCTGCAAGGAGCAAGCCAGAAGGGAATGGAGGAAAGGTGSCTGGACATGAAGGAGTTAGATCCCTGATCCAAAACCACAGAATCCTGGAATGGTTTGGGTTGGAAGKGACCTGAAAGCTCATCCCACTCCAYCCCCCCTTCCACTAGACCAGGTTCTTCAAAGCCCTGTCCAACCTGGCCTTGTACAATTCCAGGGATGTGGCAGCCMCAGCTTCTCTGGGCAAYCCCTGCCAGGGCCTCCCCACCCTCACAGGGAAGAATTCCTTCCCWATAKCCCATCKAACCCTGCCCTCTRGCAGTGGGAAGCCAYTGCCCCYTGTCCTGTCCCTCCAGGCCCTTGTCCAAAGTCCCTCTCCAAAGCTCTCYTGGAGCYCYTTTAGGCACTGGMAGGGGCTCTCAGGTCTCCCTGGAGCCTTCTCTTCYYCAGGTGAACACCCCCAGCTCWCCCAGCCTGGCTCCAGAGCAGAGGGATTCCAGCCCTTGAAGCAGCTCCGTGGCCTCCTCTGGACTCGCTCCAGCAGCTCCACATCCTTCTGCTGCTGGAATTCCCAGAACTGGATGCAGCACTGCAGGTGAGGTCTCACCTGAGCGGAGCAGAGGCACCCGAGACATCTTGGTCCTTGGGTTGTTACAGTGAGCATTCAAACCACCAGCCAGATCTACTAAACACAGCAAGGCTCAACGAGGTTGCAAACATTCGTGATTCCTGGCTCATCCTTCTCTGAATCCACAGGCTGTGGAACAGTGTAACTCACAGACCACCCAGCCATGCAACAGCCCAGGAGAAGGCAAAGCAGCATCTGCACACATACACACACACTGGCCTTTGCTCTGAGATACAATCCCTGGAGAGCAAAGGGACTCCATCAGGAAGYGTTTTATGCTCTTTGGCTGCATTTTCATTAAACTTGGGCTGCATCTTACTGATCCACATGGTAGCAGCAAGACAGACACTGGCTTAGACTCATCCCCRTCCATCAAACCCCCCGGGAACAGGAAGGGCAGGAGCAGGATGGCACAGGAATGGCTGATACGTGCCRTGGCTCAAATCCTGTGCTGACAGCCAGTCACTGGGCTGGCACCAAGCTCACACAGGGCAARTCTGCAAACAGGAGCCCTCTCTCATCATCCCCCTCAAGGCAGCTTCAGTCTTGTCACTGCTGTCCCCAGGGGCTGCAACTATGTCACAAGCCAGGTCCTGACAACAGCAACTGAGCAATGAGAGATCACCTTATCTATTCATTCCGCAGGGAGCCAACAACAGAAGTCTCAAGGGTTTATACCTGACAAAGCAACTGAGAGACAATGCTGCCCATTTGTTCAGAGGCTCTTACCTTGATTAACAACCAAGGTTCAGCCTCAACGCTCCTGGCAAAGGTAAGGATTTTATTGYCACACCACAGATAGCAAAACAGCAGACTAATCCAAAGGAGGGCCTGGAGAAGAAGCCAGGGCACGGCTCCCAGCTGTGCAGCACACAAACCCCGGTTTGCTGGGACCTGCCTGAGCTGGAGCACAGCCCAAACCCTTGGGAAGGCAAGGCCAGGCCAGGCCCAGTCTCAGTTCAGCCTGAGAAGGTCCTACAAGCCAAAGGCATCATTCACCCAGTAGCTGCCCACAGAGGAACAGCAAGAGATCCCTYCATTGGAGCATCACAGCTACCAGTATCATTCTCCAAAAGGCTGAGACACCCAATCAGAATATTCTGAGTTGGACCCACACGGATCATCGAGTCCAACTCCTGGCCCTGCACAGGGCACCCCAACAATCCCACTCTGTGCCTGAGAGCGTTGTCCAAATGCTCCTTGAGCTCTGGCAGCCTTGGGGCCGTGACCATGCCCTGAGGAGCCTGTAACAAGCCCTGGCCTTAACACACACACAACTCTCACCGATCACACACCTCAACAGCCCCACTCAGCCCATGATGTTTGCACTTCGCTGTTTGACTTCCCCTCCTGATGRTGATGATGCCTGTCACACACTGGACCAAGCAACCCAGTGGGACTTCCATGTGCCCATGTCTCAAAGGCAAACGTCTGACTTGCCTTAGAAATCAGGAGTTACAGCAGTCCCTGGCCTTCCCAGCAGGATCTGTTCAAGGCACAGACACAGCACAAACGATGGACAATGCATCACTTGCTGATTACACTTCACAAGCAGCCTCGGGTCCCAGCATTTACAAACCAAACATGACTTTTCCTGTTGCCAGCATTAGAAAGCCATCARGGTTACAGTAAAAAGCTACATCCTAGTCTAGAAAAGGGGATAAAAATCAGGTAGTGTTCTGGTTATAGCCTGCAACTTCATCCTACCTCCCATCCACCTAAGGGGGCTCAGCACCAAGTAAGACAGCTGATAATGGAAATAAAAGTGATTCTTTSTCAGAGCAGGAAAGGCCTTTTGTTCTACAGATCAAAATCTAACAGAGCAAATACAAATATCCACAGAACCCCAAACAGGGCAACAGAAAACACAGAAGCCAAGCAGAGATACATGGCCTTGGACACTTATTTCCACGTCACAACAAGCCTGAGACAAGAGGGGCATGAAGACAGCCAAGGCTTTCCCTCTCCAGGGGGGCTTACACAAGGTGGTCTGAGCTGTCAGATATCCTCAGGCACGCTGCTGTTCCGCAGCATCTTTCCAGGCACCTTGTAAAAGTGACGCAATCAATCGTAAAAAACAAACCTCTTCTTGCTTAACATCACATTTAACTGCCTGAATAAAGCAGCCCAAATTCCCATAAACATTTATAATTACTCTCCTACAGGGACTCTTGTCCCGTAGGGCAAAACTCATGCAGGAAACAGAATGCTGAAAAGCTGAGAACACACATGAATATTYAGAGCAAAGCAGGCAGAGCAAGCTGGGAGGATTCCCAGTGGCATTCCATGTCAAGACAACTGGGCTCACACCAGGGACTGGAACTGGACTGTCTGAATTTGGAGCACAACCAAAATAACACCAGTCCTTTCCAGTCATTAGGAAGGAAGAAAATTCTCCTGGTCTTCAACCAGAGTTTTTTTATTCTTCCCCATTACTACAAGGGAAATGTGCTTCATTAYTTTGGTTACCTTAAACCATCGCTCAGGCAAGAAGTATTAGCACCAGAAAACAATTGCCACAAGAAAGAAGGAATTCCACTTCAGTGTTTCAAAATCTTCACTGCTGTAGAGTTAAATGTCCCCTGGCAGTGTTCTCTGTCACATCATGCACATACAATGCCAAGGACTGAAAACCCATGGAGCTTCAGAGAAATTGTGGCTCCAAAAATTCATAAAAGATCTAGAAATAGGAGCGAATAATAGTGACCAAGTTTACTGATGATATTAAGCTATTCAGGGTAATAGAAACAGCAGTTAACTAAGTGGAGTACTTTGTGAGAAAAAGCTGCTGAACTTTACAGTAAATTTGGTCTACCTCGTTGAGATAAATTAAATGATGCATGTGAGGAAAATCCCTACTGTAATTCCAAGACTACAGGCTCCAAACTCCATTAACCATTGGACACACGATCTGTAACTCCAGGGAATTGCCCACCCTCAAGAAAAGCAAACATCACCCTGAACAAAACATAGCACTGTGCTGTTACACAAACCCMGACAGGATCTATCCTGAGCAGAGGGTAGCTCTGCTCCTCTCCACCTCCATGGGCAYGCAGGAGAACTGGAAAAGGGTCAAAGAACAACAGGGATGAGCAAGGGACAGAAGGGTTTCCACCTGCAGAGCTACGGTGCTCTAGCTCTCTGGCCTRGAAGAAAGATGACTGGAAAAGCAGAGCAGACACAGGGAGGACAGTGAAATAACTGCTCACCACCTTTTCTCGCACAAGAACCAGGGGAATCATGAGGCAGATTCAAAGCAAACCAAAAGGACAGATTTCCCCACACAACACATCATTAAGCTCAAGAACTTGAGATCTTCAGGGAGCGCATCAAGATCTTGGACAAAAAATCGTCAACTGATAAAGACAAAGATACATCCTCTGGGTCATGGAAATCCCCAAGCCACATATTGTTCAAGGGAAGGAAAACCTACAGAGAGAGATTTATACGTGCCTGTACTGTCCTTACAGGTGTTTGCTCTCAACCATGTTATCACCAGCTGCACACAGGGCTTTTTACCTGGAAAAAGAGAGCAGGGATGCCTGAGCAGTATCTCTCTCCATGCCCAGCAGACCTGCAGCTCCTGCAGCCGCACGAGATGCAACTACACAGACTTTGATCTGACCCACTGCAGTTGTCCTGATGGTTGAGGCTAAAACACCACCTCTATCCCAAACGAGGCAGAAGAGACACTTCATGCTACAAGAAAAACACACCACAATATTCTGTATTATGAGAGGACAAGAGATCTATTTGCCTGCTTCTGTCAGCCATGAAGAGCTGAATTCACAAGCTCAAGTAAAAGAGCCAACACTCCCTATAGTGCGTCCCCTCATTTTACAGCCACTTGAAAGGGAACACAAAGCCACATTCACTGGAACTCAGTTTGCATGTCTTTTTTTTTTTTTTTCCTCCTCTAAGCCTATCAAGAACACAGCTCTGGAATCAGCTGAACTCCAGATCAGGCTGCAACAGCCAAAAGACTGATGATAAGGGCTTCACGATTTCCTCAGTTTTGAGATGATAATGGGAAATTCTCTGAAGATATTTTACAGGAGAAGGTACCACAAATAACAGAGCTGAGATGGAGAGAGCAGAGCCTTCCCCACCTGTAAGCAGATACACACAGAGAAGGAAACTGAAGAGTGTGGTTTCCTTTCCCCCCAAGATTAGAAACAAAAGACAAGAGTTTTAGGTAGATTTTATCTAAGTCTTCTAAACTTGGATTACATTACAATAGCTCTGCAGTTAACCACACAAAAAAGCAGCTCAGCATTGTGCTTTCAAGAAAAAAAAAAAAAAAGTTCTAATTATAAAGAACCAGAAATTTTCAAGTTCTTGCACAAGCCCCAAATGGTTCATTATTAACTGCTCAAACGCACTGTTACATGACTTATATGTCAATTAAAAAGGCTCACACTGGGCACTAGTCACTGGAAGGAGCTACAAACAACTCTCTATCCCAGGCATCAGTGTGGATAATGACCACCCTTGTTAACAGGGACTTCCCTGGGAACTGCTGTGGTAGAGCAGGGTGCTGGCACTGCTCCGGCTGCCAAGCCTCCAGCGGTTTGCACCACTAAGGAATTAGTTATTAACTCACAAAGGCATAAGACAGCACAATTACTACCAGGTGCAAACAAGAACATGCAGGAAAATAAGAGGACTAATCATGGTGAGAACGACCACACAGCACAGAACAAGGAGCTTCACGAACCTGAGACAGAAAAGAAGCAAGCAGCTTCTTTCAGGCAAAAAGCTGGTGCAAAATTACAGTTTCAATAAGAACAAGGGAGGAACACTGTGCATGGAGCTGTTCTTGATGGACTGCCCACGTATCAACGTGCTTCAACAGTTTTCTCGGGATCCTAATCGGCTTTCAGCAATGTCTTGTGACCCAGTGCACTCCTGCACCAGGGAAAAATCCAGGGAACTGAACCGGACCGTGGCCTGGGGCTTTCACTGAATGAAACAGCTGGCAGAGTTTTCCTTGGAAGATAAGTACTTTTTCTGGAGAAGCAGCAGTTAATGAAATAAGCTGAAACACAACACCTGTGTCAGTAGCTCTTAACCTTAGTGCCAGCAAGTTACCCAGAACTCCTGGGGGAAAAAATAAGAGGAAAAAAAACAAAGCAGCCCCCACTGCTGACACCTTACACACTCCCTTCTGCATTCCAAGCCCTCTACAGTGTGTCCAGTGAATTTGCCAGCCATACACATGCAATTTATCACAGAATGGTTTGGGTTGGAAGGGACCTGAAAGCTCATCCCACTCCACCCCCTGCCAGGGGCAGGGRCACCTTCCACTAKMCCAGGCTGCTCCAAGCCCTGTCCARCCTAGCCTCGGACACTTCCAGGGATGGGGTAGCCACAGCTTCTCTGGGCAACCTGTGCCAGGGCCTCACCACCCTTACAGTGATTAATTTCTCCCTAGKATCTCATCTAAATCTACCCTCCTTCAGTTTAAGCTCATTCCCCCATTTTAACTCATCTGCTGAGGGAAAAAAAGTTTGGGCTTTTTTTAATTTAAGACATTCATTTGAAGTCATTAATACGGTYATAATGAATTCAGTTAACATATTTATAGGAACAATTAGTTCAGGAGCTGAAATCACCCAGCCAAGATAACCTGGAGTGGGGGGACATGAAGCTTTGCCCACACCAAGCAAGCAACAAGTAGGTTGGGAACAAGTTCACAAGAACAGGGCATGGAATAAACTCCCTCTGCTTGAGGCCATACCTCTAAGAGGTGCAAAACCCCGCTGTATACAGCCTGCACTCTGTCTGGCCCAACCCCAATCCCAGTMCTTGAATCCTAGAATGGTCTGCATTGGAAAGGACCTTATAAACCTTCTAGTTCCAACCCTCTGCCACGGACAGGGATAAAACAATTGAAAAAATCTTAACAGCGCACCTTGACAGCCCCTTAAACCAACATCAACAAGTCAACTTTAAATATTATATTATTGTATAATATTAACAAATGTTACATTAAAGTATTATTTTAAAGACTTCTAACACAATACTAAGTGAGAGACAGGATACAAGGCAAGTGCAATAGGTTTGCTCTTCCACCACTCAGATTCCACTTCAGTTGCAGTGAAATGGCTCCCAGCTGCTCCCGTTTTAGGGATGAGGAAACAGTTCCCTGTCTCACAGCAGAAAGCACGGATTAGAGCATCAGTCAGATCTAAGCCTTCCCTCCAGTTTTCTCCTGCCTTCAGACACAGCTAGAACACAACCAAAAATCCGTGAGTGTTGTYAAGGGCTGGCTTAACATAAGCACAAAGTATTCCTTACAAACAGCCAGTGCCAAACCGCTGGAATAAGCAGGGTGGTTTTCCTCTATTCCTGAGCAAATATATGAGCATGGACACAGACCTGCAGGATCTAAACAGCCTGGAAATAAACAGAGAAACCACGTGCACTGCTGAACAGCACAGCGAGGAAATTCTGTCCTGGTGCATCAATCAATTAATTTCACTATGGCCAGGATTTGGAGCAGAAAAGAGCAAACAGCCCTGGGATAACTGAATGAAAGGAACTGTGTGAGTGCAAGCAGCGTTCCCTTGCTGCCACAGGGAACAGTTGGCTTTGCCTGGATATAGAATATCCAGGAACTGAATCTTATAGTCAGAAATACTGTCCTGTACAATATGGTAAAGCCAAAGCAAATGCAGCATTTCCCAGGACAACTGTAACAGCAGGAGGAAGGAGTGCTGGTCCACCCTATGRGGAATATTCTCTCTCCTTCCTGCTGAGATTACAAATTGGGAAGAAAAAAAGAGCTTTGTAAAATCTATCAGAAAGCATTCCTGTATTCCASTGACTGTGAAATAGCCTGCCTGTTTCAAACAGGCTCATACAACACCCCTCAGTTTTCCCTTAAATCACATGTTCCAAGGGGGCAGTGACACTTGCCACTATTAATACTCCTTTTAACCAGCAGACAGTGTCAGCTGAGGCACAAAGAAGCACAATTCCAGAAATAGCGTCTCCAATCTGGCCAATCTCACCTTTGTGCTTTGAGGCTGAACCTCAGCATGACAAACCCTACCCAAAGCCTGCCCCATCCTGCACAACTCAGCCTGACCAACACTCAAAGTGTCTCTTCTCAACAGTAAACGTGACCACAGAGCACCCTGCAGAGGACTGGTTTTCATAGGAAAGCCTGCCTAAAATCCCTGGAATCTGTGAGTAGTCAAGTATTTCAAGCCTGGGCAGAGAGAAAGAACCAAAACAAACTTCCCTTAGAGTTTCCATTGATTGCTTTTCCTCAAAACACAAGCTGTCAACATTTCACACCAAGCAGATCATTATCAGAGATCTTTACACCAAGGTCACTGCAGCATTCCTAGAAATCCAAGTGTGTGACCGTGGGGCAGGGATTTGTGTTGTTGTTTCTAGCAAAGATAAAATAATTCTTACATGGAAGAAGTCAGTGACAAGCTCTACCATAAAAGCAGCTATTCTGGATTTCAAGACTGCTCTGGGTAGGATCGCACTGCGAGTCAGCMTCACCATTTTGGGTCAGGAGAACATCCAAACCTTTTAAAAAACTGGATTAGTAGAGCAAAGCAAGACGCAGAAAAGGAATGGAGATTAGCCTTGGAGGACAGGACAGGCACAGGCAACAAGAACGGAAAAGAAAGAGGATTATTTTAGTGTTTTCAACACTGAACTACCCACCCCTCTCCCTTCACTGGACAAGGGAAACAGCACAAACACTATGCAAAGCATTTTTCATATAATTTRTTGGACCTGCTTTAGGGAATTCTGAAGAAATTACTAACAGTGAGAAATATAAAAGAATCTTCAAGAGTGCCCAGACTTCCACAAGAGCTCATCCATCTGCTCGGGCAGCAAGCAGAAATCAAACTGCAAATCAAAGGTTTGGGCAAGTTGAAGCCGAGTGAAACAATTTCAGCTTGGGAGAAGTTTGAAACAAGCCAAACCCTGAGACATTTAAGCTTCAAGGAACACRACTGCAGAGCATTAACACCTCACACTGTGGCAAAGAGCTGGGAGCAACGGGAATTCCCCAGCACAAAGCAGCACAAAAAGCAGGCAGGGAGCTGCTGCAGAGCAGCATTTTAACCTTCCAGTGCTTCAACTCTGGTTCCTCACATATTATTTTAATTCAGGTGATTACCTGAGATGCTTCAAGCAGCCAGAGCAAGGTTTGGGCTTTCTGCCACCTCTAGTCTCATGGTAAGAATAACTCCAGGAAAAAACAAAACCCTCCTTAAGCAAAAACAACTGGTCCTCAATGAAACCATGAAAGAGGAGTTACAGAAACCTCAAGCACCTTCCAGGCTGYGTCAGCGAGCGACTGAGGAGGTCAAACTGTTGCTGCAAGAATGACGAAGGCACAGAGAGTCACTTCCTCTGTGCTGGATGTCACGGGGGCCTGGAGCATGAAACAYAGGGTGCATAAACGGCAAAGAGCAAACACCAACCGTGTCTACACAACTCCCTCCTCATCTGTGAATTCCAGAGACCTATGACTAAGTTCCTCTGCAAAAAATTAATGCTTTCCTAATCAACTGCTGCCGCATCCACTCGAACACGGTTCAGAAAGGCGGCGCTGGCGCTCCAGCCATCGCAGCTGCTTCCAACCTTCCACACCAGCACATCTCAGGAAGAGAAGCAAGCAGGGGAGGAGACTTCAAAATGCAACTGGGAAGTTGACTAAAGACGGTTTACAGCTTTAAGAAAATTGGTAAGCCTCATTTCTAGTACCTTTCTGAGTTTCAGACTTTATACATCAAACGCAGCAGCTTTCCAGAAGAAAAGCCCATCGCTCTGTCTGCTTTTTCCACAGCCTTCTCCTCTCTTTTCCTCTTCTTCTGCTTACACAGGCTTAGYATTACCTCTTCTCATCCATCCAACCCTAACCTGTCCTTCAGGAGTATTTTCCCCCRTCCCCTGCATTCTCCCACTGTGCCAAGGTCTGACTCTCTCACACTGCAAACTGTTGCTCCCTGAAGTCAGATCCGAAAGGCATCACAGAATCCCAGAATGATTTAGATTGGAAAGGACCTTAAAGATCATCCTGTTCCACCCCSTGCCATGGGCAGGGACATCTTCCACTASACCRGGKTGCTCCAAGCCCCACCCAACCTGGCCCTGAACACTTCCAGAGATGGGGGAGCCACAGYTTCACTGGGCAMCCTGTGCCAGGGCCTCACCACCCTTGCAGGGAARGTAAAGGCTGGAYACCAAGTGAAACAATTTTAGAATGTGAAATAACACAAAACAATCAGGTTCTCACAAAAATCCAGTTTACACCTCCACACCTTGTCATGTATTACTMCTCCCTTACAGACTTTCTCCAAGCACTGCAAGTGCCAATTATCAGTTGCAAAACATGCCCACCTTTGTGCTTAAGTGTTATTATTTATATAATGCTCGATGCAAAATATATTTAAAAAAATTAAAAACTGCATTCACTGTCACAGTGAGCAGATGCAGCTCCTGATTCTGTTCTTCAGCTCTTGGGTGAAAAATTCCCCATTGCTGAAACTAAAGAGATCACCAGGAAACTTGGCAAACTCCCAGCCAGCTGTGCTAATGCTAATTTGTAATTATCATTTTGACCAAACATAAGACAGACCCACACTGAGGGGAAGGGCAGCCCCAGGTGACTTTACCACAGCTGAACTCAAGTAAGATTCAAAGCCCACTGGTCATTGAATCTGAGGCAGGATTTTCAACTAATGAATCGTTAAGGAGTAGATGATGACAGCAGGCTTTGAGAGCAGCATCCAGAGCAGCTGCAAGGCAAGARGTGAGCTCAGCTCATGTGCCAACTGCTGGCAGTGCCACACAGGTGACAGCCCACCACGGTCCCAAACAGAGCCATGAGGAACACAACGACCCAATCCACATCCACCAGACAGAGGACAAGCGGTCACGGACTTCAACTGCAGCGAGGGAGATTTAGGTAGGGCATTAGACAAAGCCTCCTTACAGGAAGGATAATTAAGCAGAGGAAAAGATTGCCTGGGGAGGGACAGGAACTGCTGTTCCTGGAGGTTTTACAAGTGGTGGGAAACATCTGTCATGCTGACCCCACTGTGCGCAGGGGGTGGATCAGCAGCCGTTCAAAGACCCAGCTCTGGTTTTCAAGAACTCCCCAAACCCCTCCTTGATCTCCAGCTTCAAACTGCTCCAATCCAGGAGCTGACAACGGCACAGAAATACATTTTGTTTAGAGCACAGCACTCAGGAAAGGCTGAGATTCAGAGTAACCAACACACAGACGATCGCAGGCAGGGCCTGGGCAAGGCTCCTCACCCCACTCTGCCAGGTGCTGGCACCTGTTTCATAGAATCATGGAATGGTTTAGACTGGAAGGGATGTTAAAGATCATCTAATCCCTGCCGTYGGCAGGGACACCTTCCACTAGCCCAGGCTGCTCCAAGACCCGTCCAACCTGGCCTTGGACACTTCCAGCGATGCGGCAGCCACAGCTTCTCTGGGCAACCTATGCCAGGGCCTCACAACCCTCAGAGAGAGCAATTTTTTCCTAATATCCTATCCAAACCTACTCTCTCAATTTGAAGTTATTCCGCTCTGTCCTGTCCCTCCAGGCTCTTGTAAACAGTCTCTCTCCATCTTTCCTGTGGGCTCCCTTCACATACTGGAAGGCCACAAACTGTTCTCCAGACTGAACAATTCCAATTCTCTMAGCCTTTCCTCTAGGAGAGGTGCTCCATCCCTCTAATCACCTTGGTGGCTTCTCTGGACATTTCCCCCCCCAAAGAAGGGCTACCATTTGGGTGTGGGTTCCAGGTACGAGCAGGCAGGTAGCCAAAAGGCAGGCTAGTGCCCACAAGTACACCTCCTTCACACCCTGGACTTCATCCAGTGCAAGGCAGCCCCCTCCACCTCCTGCCCTGCAGGACTCAGACGACACACACAAACACGTTACCTTTTTAACATTTTCCTCCTCCTCTTGGCGTTTCTCATAGTGTGAGAAGTCATCAAAGATGGAGGTGGTGTGCTTGTAGGTGGCAATGATTTTCAACACCTGCTTAGCCTTTTCCAGAGGCACCTCCTGAGTGTCTCTGGAGTTGGTCACTGGTTTATTCTCGTTGTTCTCTAGGCGGATGTGCCGCAGCTGGCTGTTGGGAACGTCCTTCACAAAAATCCACCTGACATCAAAACGTCCCTTCCATTTGTCCTGGGACCACACACCCGCACAGGTGTTATAGTCCACAGCAGATTTCATTTCTGCTACGCCGCAGAAGTGACCGCTACCGTTGACACTGAACAGTAAGTACACGGGGCCCTTCCCGTTCATGGAGCGATAGGCTGCATCCAGTCTCTTGTTGCCGTGCTCCGTACTGCACCAGATGTTGTATTTAATGGAACGGTGGATATCGTCCTCAGAATAACTCTTAATGATGAAAACCCGCCCATGCTTCGGGTTCCAGTCAAAATCCTTGGGGTTGTAGTTGTTGATGGATCTCAACTTCTCCAGGACCGGGTGCGGCTCCGAAGGAGAACCAGAACTGGCCTGAGCCTGTCCCACTCCGTTACCGTCCACTCCATTCTGGCCAAAGCCGTTGCCACGATTCCGAGGGGCGACCCAGCGGGTGGGCTGTGCCGGCGGCACCGGCAGCGGGGCCGGTGGCGGCGGCGGCAGCGCCTGTGGCTGCTGCCCGCCCGGAGCCTGGGCCACCGGTGGGCTACTATTGATCTGCTGGCCCACGGGCTGTGGGGACACCTGCGCCGGCTGCTGAGCAAGATTCTGAACCAAGGCCTGCGACGGGGCTTTTGCCACCGGCCCTTTGTTATCCCAAGTTCCGATATCCATGTTATGTTTTATGGGAGGCGGCGGAAGACTTGACCCTGCAATGCCATTCTTGGTCTTCAGCTTGGGCTGCTGCTTGGCAGGTTTGCTGGCGATGTCGGCCCACGAGGTCGGCTTTGGCGGCGCAATCGTCGCCGGAGGCAAACTGTTCGACGCCACGATATTACTGGTGATGGATCCGCTCCCCACGGCCGAGCCCACGACTTTCGGGACGCTGCTCGCCACGTCCGTGCTGCCCAGCTTGAGGGCTGCCATGCCCTGGTCGATGGTGTTCATGCCAGGAGCCTTGTTCAGAGTCTCGCTGGCAAAGGCCGACTGCCCGTCGATCATGGCCCCCCCCAGCGAGCTGGGGGCGTAAGCGTAGTTGCTGCTGTAGCCGGAGCTTTGAGTGGATTGTCCCTGAGAACTGTTATTCCCCCAAGCCGAAAAGTCAATCCCGCTCGGAAAGAAGTTAAAGCCGTGCTGCCCGAGGAATGGAGTGCTGCCAAGGGCCCCCGGCTGCCCGAACATGGCGTCGGGGAGGAAGTGAGGCTCCCCGTTGCTCAGCTGTCCGTACGAGGTCAGGTAGGGCATGGGGGGGTCTCCCCCCGTGGACCAGGCTGCTTCGCCTAAGGAGTAGGAGAATCCAATGGAGGGACTGAAGTAGTTTGGTAAGTAGGAATCAGACATTGCAGTGTAAGCATTATTCTGAAAGAAAACCACAAAAACATAAGCGCTGAATAGTTAGAAGGAGTTGAACCAATATAAAGGGACCGGGAATAAAGGCAGCTCAGACTTCCCGTGCCCCACCCCTCCCTMCCTTCGGGCTGGGCAGATAAACAGGCCCAGCCTTGAACACCTCCTTTGTTACRAGGGCTCTAAAATGCGTTCCACTGCCAGAAAGGTTAAAGACAAAGGCTCAGAAAGGTTAAACACAAAGCTTCCCGTGCCAAGACGGCAGCGTGTGGTGCTCCTGATGCACAGTGTGGGACTGGACACTGGGAAGCCCTGGAAGTCCTGTTCAAACTTTTAAAACCAGTATCTTACCTTGCATCCAAATATCATCTTCTGCTTGTAGCTACTCCCAATGAGGGTTTTTCCTGCCTGTGTAACATACTTAGCCCTTATTATGGTGTTCCAGGGAGAATTTGGGGAAAGGATGCAGAGAGAAGGGGAATAAGAAGGAAACGGATCCAGTGGAAGCACACTGAAGAAGTCATGAGTGTCCCTGATCACCTTCCTTAAACTCACTACCCATAAAAACAGCTTTATTCCCACAATTTAAAGTTGCACAGTTCATAATATTCCAAGAAATTGCAAACAAGCAGGGATTTAAAGCCTATTCCTCAAAACACAAATTGCTCCAGTTGTGTGGGCACATACTAAAAAATACCTGGAAATGGGCAGTAATCAATAGAAACCTTTTACAGCACAGTGACATCAGCAGCACAAGCAGCTTTCAAATCCAGTAAGGAAAAAAAAACCAGCTCCATACCTTGGTCTCCCTTTTAACATCCCAGTAGCCTTTAGGTTACAAAAACAAATGCCTAATTTGACAATTAGGGAAGTCTCAGACATCCCTAAGATTTGCTTACATGAAAAACATCTGTCGTTTCCCATTCAAACACACGTCCCCTCTGGAGAGCGGTTCCAGCCGCGCTAATGGGCATTATCCTCGGTAATTTGAACCTGTGAGCAGCAGCCTCATGCTGCCCAGCCCCGACACACCAGCCCAGTGCAGAAGAGATCAAAGGCAGGTTCAGTTCCCAGTTAAAAGCTTGGCTTGCAGCAGGCTCTGCTCCATTTTTCGTTGAATCATGTATTCACGTGCCAAGCACAGCTCCCGGAGGACTTCATGCCATGCTGAAATCCAGGGAGCCTCTCAAGATGGCTCTGGCACCCTCCAGAAATAGCTGGCTTGCCACTCCACCTTCTACTGACCTACAGGAGAGCAACAGGTTTGGGGCTAAGCAAGCCTCAATTTTACAGAAATCAATAGTAATTATTTCACATCATGTGTTCAGAGATAAGATTTCTGTGGTACTTCCTGAAAACTCACAGAGATGCTCTCTCCAGCCTTTGTTTTCACAAAGGGCTCCCAAAAACAAATTAATACGGAAACTCGCTCTCATCCAGGGTTTTACTCATTGAGGAACTCAGTTCTGCTAAACCCAGAGCTCAATCTGTCCAAAAGCACCAACACTGACACTAATTTGTAAGACAAATGAAGGAACTTAAAACCCCATATTACTACTTTGAACCAGCAAAGTCTCTTCATAAATTAATCCCCTCAATGATAAGAGTAACATTTTCTCTCCTAAACTCAGCTTTAAAGGAACAGGAACATGCTGGCCCATCCCTAAACCCAAGGCAGAGCCATTTCCTCTCTGCAGGAGCACTTGAAGCACATCACTGTCAGATTAAAACCTGTCCCTCTCAGAATATTTTCCTACGTGTCATTATGTTCAACTTCCAAGATATTTAACACAGTGTGTGTTAAGCTATGACCTGTGGAGTAATTAGCAGCTACACACACACAGTAAGGAGGGAGTAGGGCAGTTCAGGAGYTGAGCACAGACAGCTCAGAGCAGGTTTGGGACACATTCGCTGCTGTTCTCCACCTGAACGTCTCCAACACTGCTTTGTTACCAAACACAGCACCTCATTCTGCTCCCCTGCCCTCGCACAACCAACACACTTGCTGATTAACATGCAAATCAAACTCCACCAGCTTCTCATCCTCTCCATGACTAAGACTTTTTGCAGTTATTTCCTCAAATTCACTGTTCCTCTTCACCTCAGACCAGAACCAGGGTTCTGAGTGAGCCTTAGTGTTGCTGTTGAGCTTTTGGTTTTTAAAGGGTTGAAAAATCATCTACTGTGTATCTGAGCTTTAAAATACACAGTAACCTCGTGGGGGCTGACAAGTAACAGTCACACCTGAAAGAGCAGGTGGGGAATGAGGAGCAGTGAAACTTTACAACATGGTTACCTCACATGTGCGTGGAGAGCTCGGGAAGCAACTCCAAAATTTATTTAACTCAATTATTCATAGCACTATCTGTAACTCCCTTTCCCACCTCCAGCAAATAAGTGCATACCTGGATACCTCTGTATTTTTGCCTCCCTCCAGACCCAACTCTGGAAGTTTTGCTTTCTRTTTTATAGAATATAAACCAGCAACACACCATGGTGAGGAACTGAGATAGAGTCACTCAAACGTTCCACTCCAAGTTAACTTGGTGGTTTCACCTCACTCCTGCTCAATTTCTGCCTCCTGGGGCACATCCAGTCACTTCCTGATTTTGAAAATGTACTTTTACCAGCCTGAGACACACCAAAAGAAATTAAAAATCCAGAAGTACTTCATCAAGCATGCAAAATGGGGTACAATATTGTGCTGCTTCAAAATTATAATAACCCTCATTGTGTTTAGGAAACTTATATAAACGGCAGTTTGCAGGAAATACATCCACATTCAGAAGTAAGCAGGAAATTTGGGATGCTGATAATTGAGATAGAAAAAACCAGCATTAAATGACAGCTACTAGCAAAGTAGCTGGTTTTATTCAAGACTTGAGAAACCTCTTCCTGTGTCCCAATAAAACACGCATCACATTTACACGAAAAAAACAATGTACTGACTAGTAAAAATAGGCAAAAATACAGAAAAGGGAAAACAGAACACCTTTTTTTTACTGATCACAACTGGGAAGAGAAGCCAAGAAAATTAACTGACTGCTCCAGTGCTACTACAGATGTTTATCTATGGTGCTCACTTGTACATCTAATCAGCTGAACTCCATCTGTTCTGTGTCACTCTCCTGCAGCTCATTAAGGAAGACAAACAAAAAACAGTTAACAGTGGAGTTAATCTAAGAGAAAGTGAAGAGGAAAAGTAGCTGCAAGTTTGACTTCCAGGATCTGGTCACAAAACTCTCCAGCTCAACTTGTAACCACTGTTCTCAGAAAGTCTCAACACTTGTATCACATGAAGGCTCTGGGGGGTTTTTTTGGTGGAAAACATGGAAATTCCCCTGACAGGCATCATCAGTTGACTTGGTGCAGAGATAAGAAGGTTGAKCTGATCTTCCAAAAGCACAGCAGCCTCATGTGAAGCAACTTCACAACCCAACTCAGCACATCTCTGTGGTGTAAAGAACCAGAAACCAACACATGCACAATAGTAAAACTGAAAAGGCAGAAATGGTGACTTCGAGACAGTCGTGTTGAAAAAAAAGAGCTGAACACCAACTCTAGGAAGTTCTCACAGCCTCAAAAAGTTGCTAAAAACCTTCCTACCTCGCCCATCACAACCTAAGGGCAGTCAATGCTTTCTGCCTCCAGAAACGCAGGTGTAGGATGGGATATATTAAGGCTGCTCGCAAACATCAAAATGCAACCAGTGGAGATGGGGAACACACAAGGAGGCCAAATTCCCCTCCCTTGAAGCAGCAGGAAACCATCAGGCTCCTGGTGCTCCTGCCTGCAGCAAATACTCACCGGGCGGGCCTGGGGACTCAGGTAGGGCTCAAAGTCATCATCATTCAACCCATCCTTCTGGTGCACAGAGCCGTTTTGCACTGAGGAGAGATGTGCAACGTTAGAAAAACCTATGCAATAAACTCCCATATTTATCAGCTCAAAGCATTTAAAGCCAAATCCTAGAATACAGCGAACTTCTGCCACTTCTAATGCACCACACTCAGCCCACGGCACACACAGACACTGCCCCACCGCACAAACATCACCCGCAAACTTTCCCCAGCCCAGCAGCCAAGTGCGGCCGCCGGGTTTGCTTCGCTCCCGGCAGGTTTTGGGGAGACCCTCCCTCTCCCGGCGGCGAGATTCCCCCGCTCCCAGCCCTGCCCCCCGGGATCTCACCTTTGTTGCCTTGGCCCTTGGGTCTCTGGCGCGACGGCGGCGACGTGGGGAGAGAAAGAGGGAGAGTGGTGAGTCAGGAGGACAGACCCAGCTCGGCTGGGGACACAGACCCGGGGTGGGTGAACAGACGCGTCCCGGCGGGGGAAGCCCAGGCCCAGCAGGGATAGACCCGGCGCGGGGAGGGGACAGACCCGTCCTAGCGGGGTCGAGCCCTGCGGGGACGGGCCCGGCCCGGCCGCAGCACAATGGAGTGCGGCCCTGCGGCGGGAGCGGAGTGAGGCCGCAGCCACCGCCCGGCCCGGCCCGGAGCGCACTCCCCGTTAGGCCCAGAGCCGCGGCCTCACCCAGCGGGCCCGTCCCGGCAGCGGTGGGGGGGCTCCTACCTGCTCCAGGAGACTGCTGGCCGACATGGCTCCGCGGCGGGGCTGCAGGCGGGGCGGGGCGGGGCGGGAGGCGGCGGCGCTTTGTCCGGGCCCGGCGGGCTCGGGGCGGCCCTGGCGGACTCGGGGCGGCCGCCGGCGGAGCGGGGCGGGGGGACGYTCTATCCCACCACCCCCGTCCCCCCGGCCGCGCGTCTCTATGGCCCGGGCCCGCCGCCTCGCGCTCCCCCCGCCCGGTCACGCGGCACCGCGCGCGCCCAGGCACAATGGCGGGAAATGAGGGGGGGGGCCGGGCGCGGTGCACGCCGGGACGGCGGAGGACCKAGGCGCGGGGGGAGCAGCGCCCCCGCTCGGCTGGAAGTGGGAGAGCTCTTAAAGAGCCAGGCGGCCCCGCCGCGGTTTTAAGGCAAAAAATGGCAAATTCGGGGCCTGGCTGCGGGATCAGCCCGACCTCTTTCTGTCGCGCCACGACATTCTAGATCCTCTCGTCCGCAGCCCAGCACTCCAGGGTGTGGAGGACCCAGGGGCCATTGCAGTCTTCCAGGACCCCCACCTAGGTGAAGGAGCTCCCTGGGTGTTGGGTGGGTGTAGAGCGAGGAGGCAGCCCAGACAGTCCCCCTTTCCTGACCAAGAGACGGGAACAGTTCCGGCAGGGGCCTGATAAGATCTGCTGTAAGACTGGATTGGGGAAGGGGGTCCCCAAAAGGTCCTCATCCCTGTCCAGTCAAGGGGCTACCTGCCTGCATGGAGCAAGCCAGAGGGGAATGGAGGAAAGGTGGCTGGACACGAAGGAGCTAGATCCCTGATCCAAAAGCACAGAATCCCAGACTGGTTTGGATTGGAAGGGACCTGAAAGCTCATCCCACTCCACCCCTTGCCATGGGCAGGGATACCTTCCACTAGACCAGGCTGCTCAAAGCCCCATCCAACCTGGCCTTGGACACTTCCAGGGATCCAGGGGCAGCCACAGCTGCACTGGGCAACCTGTGCCAGGGCCTCCCCACCCTCACAGGGAAGAATTCCTTCCCAATATCCCGTCTAACCCTGCCCTCTGGCAGTGGGAAGCCATTGCCCCTTGTCCTGTCCCTCCAGGCCCTTGTCCAAAGTCCCTCTCCAAAGCTCTCTTGGAGCCCCTTTAGGCACTGGAAAGGCCTCTTGGAGTCTTCCCGGAGCCTTCTCTTCTCCAGGCTCAGCACGGGATCTGGCTCCCACAGCTGTTCACACCTCCACCCTAAGCCAGGAAACACTTCCCAGAGGCCAGGGTYGGAGCAGCAGCGACCAGCCCTCGCAAACTGGGGCACAGGGATCCCTGCCCATCCCATGCTGTCCCCAAGGTGACGGAGGCGCTGCCTTTCACCTCTCCATGAATAARCCATTCGAGTTTAGTTCAATTTTTCCTTTTAATGCAAAAAAATAGCCAAACACATCTTCCTGCCCTCCCCCCACCCTCCCCAGGTGTGTTTCTTTTGCTGTTGTTTTGCTTAATATTTCCAGCCAAGCAGCTCCCACCCCCCCAGCCCACCCAAACCTCCGCAGCTCTAAAGGCACCCGGTGCTTCCCCCCTTCCATCTTCCCACTGTGGCAGAGCCCAAATGGATCTCCAACCACTGAAAAAAAAGAGGCAAAGAGGGAAAACAGCGGGGTACACAGTATTTCAGCAACGTGCCAGTTCTAATCCTGCCAAGAGATTATAGGAAGAAAGAAGAAAAAATAATACAAAAATAAAACCACCAAACGAGTAGCGACAAGCACGGAGCAGCCTCAACACACAGTGTAAACAGAAGCTGTCCCGATCCGGAATCCGGCTCTCCCGGAAAGCAACAGCACAACATGCTTTGTACACCCCAAAAGGTCCCTGCGGTGCTGAGCAGCCAAGGGGGAGGGTCTGGGTTTGAGCTTGAGTTGGTATTTTTTGCCTTTATGCAAAAGGCTGAAGTGATCTCAGAGTCTTCAAGCGGCATTTGCAGCACCGAGCCTGGCCAGGCGGGGAAAGGGATGGGGGAAAAGTGCCATGGGAAGAGGTGGGATTGGGATACAGGGACCCCGAGAGGAGGTCCCAGGGCTTTGCAGCTGGGAAACCCGGACAACAGAAGGGAGAGAGCAAACAAATACAAAAAAATAGAGATATAAAAACAATTTGTGTGGAGGAGGAGAACGTGGACAGTAAATTCATGGTACTGTCGGCCTCCCCAAAGCAAGAATAATAATAAAAAAATCCCATTTGAGGTGACAGTGAAGAGTCCGACAGAATTCCCTTCCCTGGGGAAAATAAAAATACAAATGAGGTACCTGTTCCACCTCAAATCCGTCACCCCTTTCCACAGCCACATCCACACTCAAGCCACTCGTTACTGTCTCTCAGATAAAGTCTCTGGGGCCAGGGCAGCGCCAGAGCAGAAGCACCAAGTGTGTGGCCGGTTCCTCCCAGCTGGGTTGTCCAGCAGAGATCCAGTCTCTCCTTGACCCTGCAACAGGTGGTATTGTTCAGTGCTCCACGGAGATGGAGCCTTTTCCAGGTCTCCCATGTTTCTCCAGCTTTTTTTGTTTTAAAAAACAAAATTTTATATATATGTATATATATATATATATATATATTTTATATACAGTACAATGAAAATAACCACGGAAACAAATGGGGTGGCTGGAAAAGATGCTTAACAAAAAAGCCTGAAATAAATTCCCAACTCTTCCCCAAACTGATGCTTGCCTTCCCCACTAGTCTTCCAAGACCACAATCTCCACGTTATGGACCTGGTGCTGATGGTCTTCCACGTCTCCCACCACTTTCTCCTCAGTCCTCAGCTCTGTCTCCAGGATCACAGCTTTGCCCTCCGACTCGTCTGCGTCCACCTCGGGATCCGGCGCCGGGTCGATCTCTATGATGGTCTGCCCGTCGTCYGAGGTGCCCTCCACAGCTTGGATGGTGGAAGTGATGCCGGACTCCATGGCAACCAGTTCCACGGGGTTGACCACGGCCGCCACGTTGGCCAAGGCCCCGCTGTCCTGCATGGCCGCTGAGCTCAGCAGCGCCAGGCTGGAGGACGGATGCAGGGTGACCGTGTCCGAAGAGCTGGTCTTGGAGGACGACACCACGGTGGCGTATCGGAAGAGCTGGGAGCCAGAAGGCAAGGTATGAACAGTCACGGGGCTGGAGCCCTGGCTGAGGGTTGCCACCGGGATGTTGCCCACGGAGAACTGTTGTCCAACGGGCGCGATGGCGATGGGGGAGATGACAGTGAACTGAGGCTGCTGGATGGGGGTGGAGGGGCTGAGAACGGTGGCGGAGGCTGGGCGCTGCAGACGGGGTCTCTTGGGGGGCTTGGGAGCACTCACAGGCATCAGCACCACATTCTGGATGGTTTGGGACTTGGCCTTCTGGTCCCTGGCAAGTTTCTTCTGCTCTTCTAGCTGCCGCTCCAGGTCTGCAAAGGGAATGGTTGAGCAACAGGTCACACCAGGGTAAGTAGGAGCTCCTGGGGCTGCACAACCAACCATCGCTCCCAGGTTTGTGACAGGAAGTCACTCAACGACCCGGTGAGCCYGATCTTGGCTTCTCCCTCGAGAGTAAATGGCACTGAAGGAAAAGGGTAGGTTCTCCTGCCACCCACAGACCTGGTCAATGTTGTGGCTGCCAGCGCCCGGATAAGGCACAGGTAACATTCCATACCTGTTGGCTACTCCTACTGATGAGGAGATGGGCATTTCTGCTCCCCAAGCTAAAGCCACCGACAAGGGAGAGTGGACAAACCCCCCCAGGCAGTCGGAATTGCCTCCTGACCTTGGCTGGGTCACCTCCCCAGGAGCCAAGCACCTGCACTGGGGACAGAAGCAGGATGCTGGCGTCAATGGAACACCCCCTCAGCCCTCGTCAGTGGGAACACTGGGAGCCAGAAGTAGCACATTGACCTCATTTATCCAGGGCAGTAGGGGACTAGGACATCTCAGCTAACAACAGATTCTACAGGACATGATGAGGAGGGAGACACATCGAGTGAGCAGCTCTGGGGATCCCAGGTCAGTCAGTAGCTTCAGCTCCGGGGAGGCTGTGCAGGACACCTGATCGCTCCACAGGACAAGCAGACAGCCCTGATAGCTCAGGTACAGTAGGACACTGTTCATGGCTCGGGTGACCATGGCACAGTGCTGAGCTGGCAGATTATATCCCTAATCCTGAGGCAATAGGACTCGCAACCACAGCACCCCGGCTGCAGCAAAGGGCACAGACTTTGGGCTGTCCAATGCCCCAAGCAACTGCTCTCTGTGAGGCAAGGGAGAGAGGAAATTCCACTCAAGCCCTAGGACAGAAAGGGATTGGGATGCACTTGTTTTGAGGCAGCCTGTACTGAACACTAACCCAAATTCATTGGGGTTGTSTGGAAGGAAAGTCACATCCACTCCCAAGAGTAGCAGCAGGATGTGAACCCTTGTTAGGCACTTTACCTGCCAGTGTGTAAAGAAACTGCTCCTCTCCTTGCTCTGTCTGGTTTTTCCTGTTGTCCAGAACCTTCTTGACTGTGTCCATTAAGCCAAATGTGTGGGCAACATTGTTCAGGACTGCAGCATCTGCAAGGAAAGGGCACAGGCATGTTCAGTTCCATRTGGGACTCAGGCACTCAAAAGATGCTCCTATTACACCAAAAATTTTCTGCCGCTTTTTAAAACTCTCTCTGTTCTTTCACAAGGGCTGGCTGACGAGGGCAGGCCCAGCTCCCTCATCCTTCTGACATCCCAGGACTAAATAATCCCATTCACATGATAAAGGAAATGGAACAGAGCTGTGTCACTCAAGCAGCTCCAAATTGTGGCAAATGAAAGCGTAATTTGCAATCACAGAGACACAAATGAGCTCTCCACCTACAAATCATCACCCCATGCTGCTGACAGTGTCATTAACATGCCAAGCTCCACTGAAAGCTGTGCAAAATGTCTATTATAATCCACTGACTTCAATCACTCACAGCTCCCAAAAGCTGACACCTACCAGACACAAAGCCCCGCCAGCCCAAAGCTAAATTAGAAACTTTAAAAAAAAAATCCTGGGTAAAATGAAGTTTGTAGCAACATGGATGTTCTCTCAGGAAGAGCATCGACAAGAGGTGTTCACAGGGGCATGTACCGAACCAGATTAGGGAGCTGATCCAASTTAAAAATAACCCTAAAAAGGGGAAGGGAGTTATTTTTAACCCAGATAATTTCCCTCATCTGGTTCAGCCCCCAAAACAGGTTTTCTGGCACCAGTGAAGGCAGAATGAGAAGTGAGGGGCAGGACCTGTTTAAGCCTGCACTGTGACACAGAAGTGTTTGAATAACTCTGGTCCAAGTGACACTGGGAGAGCTTCCATGGGGGCTGGGGGCTGTGGACAGTCATCTGATGGTCCCARCAAGCTGCCAGGGTCACTTTGCTCAGGGAACAGGGTGGAATGGTGTGTCCTTGTGCCTTGAAGCAAAGGCACTTCACAGCTGGACAGGCTGAGACCACACACAGACTGTGCTCCCACAGCTCAGCTAATGAGTGGGAACTTGCTTCCCATCCTGACTCACCAGCTTTACATGGTGGGATGGACCCTTGGCACTTTCTTTTGCCTGCAGCTGCCCTTTTGAGGCTCCTTCCTCACAACCTACCTGTCATCTGGAAGGGAGACTGACCCAACCGCTGCTGCACACCTCTTAGGACTTCTTCTATCTCCTTCTGGATATTGCACACCACCTCTTCCATCAGCCCCACATCAGCTATTCCTTTCCAGAACATCAGTGTGTCCTCTGGCAGAAAAGAGGAGGAAAAGAAGTCAACATGTACAAGCGTTTGGCGTCTTTCCCACAGGGCCATGTTAAACCTCTCAGACAAGTGTAACTTTGCAAGGTGACTTCTAGTTTGGCCATTGGGGTGGACAGGATATGTGAAAAAAATAACCAACCCCAAACCAAGCAAAATGGACTCAAGCAGCAAATCAGGATAGGTTTTCAAGCAAGTCCATGACTTCCAAGGCAACACTTCACATCCTTGCAAGATCCAGAGCTTAAAATCTTTATTTGAGGAAGTTCTAGCTAAGTTTCCATACTGATTCTACGAGGAAATGCAAGGCCAGAGATACACATGACAGGGAACAAACATGACTCTGGTCCTTGATGGTTCTAGCCTAGCTCCAGGCTGGCAGAGGTGTTTTACATCCTTGGAATAAAATAAAAAAGCCCCTCACTGTCACCAGTAACATCTGATTTGGGGGATCATCCATCAGCCATGAGGCCAGGGTTGAAGTCCTGCAGTGGTCCTGCAGCCCTGCAGAGGAGCTCCATTGGCGGGAAGCCTGGATGCCTGGGAAATACTGGGATAGCCAAGGGGCTGGGGGACAGCTCTGTCATTGCCCAAACTCTCCTTATTTTCAAGATCTAAGTTTCCAAAATGTAACAGGGGAGCAGAGGGGAAGAAAGCACACAACAAGCAGCCTAAGCTTACCTGAGATCTCATCCGTGTCCTTTTTCATGCCTTCCTCAGTGGCCATGGTGACGGCAGCCGTCAGAGCCGAGTTCCACTCGATCCCCTCCTCCATGCTCTCCTCCGACAGCGCGATCTGGGTGATGCTCCCTGCCAGAGAGCCCCCATCAGCTCCCCCTGCCAGCCCTGAATCCCTGCTTTGCTTCCCAACCCCCCTCAGCCCTCCCCAGGCTCTCTTTTACTCTTTGGGTCAAGTTTGTGTTTGGCTTAGGTTTGTGTTTGGCTTCTTTCAACCAAACCAGCTAAAAGCAAATATTGCTGCTTCTCATTGGAACTGTGACTGTGAAAAGCTCTGGGGCTTCTGGAGGGAAAACCATGTGCCTTTCACAGTGGAGTCCGGGCATCAAGGGAGCAGAAAGGGAGCAGAATAAGGAAGGGAATAAACAAAGCTCAGCCCAGCCACCCTTCTCCCCCTGCATCATCCACAGGGAGCTCTGCACCCCTAATATCTCAAGAAATGGAGTTCAGGTCCAAACTGGTTTATAGAAGGGAAATGGATCTGACTCAATTCTACATTTCTGGATCAAATTTGGGACTAAATCAATGTGCAGCCACTGAAAGGTTTTACCATGTGGCCATGGTGCTTTCCAGGAGACTCTCCTTAGCCTATGGACAACTCTGCCATGTCACCCACCCAGGGGCTCAGAGGAATGTAAATCACCCAGATGAATGATGCGGTCCAGTTGGGAATAGTCTTCTCCCTTGACCTTAGCAAAGAGATACATTTCTGCTCTGAAGCACAGGGTCACTGAGAACTTGCAGTTGGAATGACAGTCAAATCATGTCCAGCCATCACATCCTGTTCATGGATGTTCTGGAGGACGTCAGCATCTCTAAATTAATTCCTTAGTACGAGCCCAACTCGTGCCTTTGTAACAGACTCCCAAATGGAAAACACATCGGCAAATGCTGTGCAAGCTCTCACAGGTGTTTGCTCACGTGGTGATCCCACAAAAGGATCCCTGCAAGGCTCTCAATCCCTCTCCTGGCTCCCAAGGCTGCCTCTCTGGAAAGCACCTGCTTGATGCCAGCTGTTTTCCAGCCTTCCCAGTCCTGCATAGCAGAACTCCCTGACAGATACTGCCGAGACCTCTCCAAACAGACACAAGAAAGCATTTTTCWTCCCAGAAACCAGAGCAGTCTCCTGCAAAACGATGGGACTGCCCTGTTGTGCCCAGGGAGAAGGTGTAAAGTGCGTGTGGGAGGGAGAGGAGCATCAGAGGGAAATGCCCATGGCATTGGTAACTGGTTTCCTACCATCAGCCGAGGTTGGAGTCTGCACCACGCTCTGCTGCCCTGGCACTGGCGCTCTGGCRCTGCTGATCAGGAGATCAAACTTGGTGCTTCGACAGGTGTTGGTGCAAACTTTGTCGTGCTGGTAGAAGTCAATCTGCCCCGAATCCATCATCTTCCTGTGCAGGGAGTGGGAAGAGAACCAGGCTCAGCCCAAATCTCAGCCTGGAGACAAAAGGGAGTATGCTACCTGGGAAGGCTACAGCCATGGGAAGGAAAGAGAAAGGGAGATCCCAGGGCCATTCTGCACACAAAAAGTCTCCTGCAAGGCTTTCAAATGGCCAACACAAGCGACCCCCAGCTTCACATACAGGGCTCCACCCCAGGTTCCCCTGGCAAGGCCACTTCTGTCCAGGATGAGGGATCCTGACCCTCACACCATGGGGCCAGGACCTTTGCAGGCTGCTGGCCASGTACTGTGGGCCTCCAAGAGACCTCCTGAGGTCTGCAAAGCAGACAAAACGGCTGCTGGGGGTCCTGCAGCTGCAGGGGTGAAGCCCTGAAGCTGGACACGGTCAAATACCTCAGCATGATTCCTCCGAGGCGAATGGCTCTCTTCCAATCCTTCAGGGTAGACTTCCCAGCCAGGTGAACAAAATGCTTCGGGCTGATCAGCTGGTCATTGAACTGACAATGAGACAAGCAAAGGCTCAGCAAACAGGGTAACATCACTTGGGAAGATTGGGACATCCAACACAACCACTTCACAGCTCATCTGAGCACCCACTTCCACCCAAAAAGAGGACTTGCTTCTCAGATCCTTCCCAGCTTTGATCCCCTGGGCACAGTAATGCTCACAGCTCAAGAAGGAATGTCTGTAGGGATGACCTGCCAGCCATGGGCATTCACRGCCCTAACCAAAAACAGCCCTAACCAAAAACAACCCTAACCAAAACCAGCCCCAAGGGCTTCATATGAACCAAGTCATCCCCTTTGAACAGGCACAGTCATCTTGGAGATCATTGCAGGAAGTTCCTGTTACATCCAATGGTGCAGCAGCATCCAGCTGACACAGATTCCCTTGGGCATGTGTTCTGCCCTGTTCCAGTGACTCAAGTAGTTCCTGCTAAGGGGCAGGAGCACCGTGGGGCTTGGCTGTCACACTGTCACGCTCTCAAGTGGGAAAAGATCAAGATTTCCCTTCTCAATGCAACCTGCTCACCAAGGAAGTGACAGGACTGGAGCACCAGGATACTGAGGGAAAGGGAGGAGGTGGCAAAGCTCTGCCAGATCTCAGCACACATCTCCTGCCTGCCTTCAGTCCCTCCTCAAGGGCCAATACAACTGAAATACAAAGTGGGTGATATCCTTCCCTCCACTATTCCCCTCCTTCTCCCCATCAAAAAACAACTTTAGCACCAACAATCCAAGGGTAATCACTCAGTTCCAGGACAAGGTTAGGATGAAACAGAAAAAGGAAGTCCTGTGGAGACCAAGCAGCACACTTGGACAGCAGAG
The DNA here is from genome assembly GCA_018881555.1 of Amblyornis subalaris. NCBI lineage: Eukaryota > Metazoa > Chordata > Aves > Passeriformes > Ptilonorhynchidae > Amblyornis > Amblyornis subalaris. The sequence goes on from JACAXG010000091.1 coordinate 3,065,451, forward strand.
AAGGTATCCACTGGGAGTTTCTCCCTTACCTTAACACACTTGACGTTAATTCCTGGACAGACAAACTTCTTCCAGAGCAGGATGGCTTTGCTCTCCCCACAGGTGATGGGATACGCAATCTCGATTTCCTCACTCGTTTCGAGGGTGCTGGGGTCTGAGGGAGGAATGGCTCAAAATGAAACTTTCCACCCAAGAGGCTCCAATCCCACAAGGTGGGAGTTGGAAGCTCACAGGTTTTGAGACCTGCACTTGGGAAACCAAAAAAAGGGCAGATCCCAGTTCAGGATCAGTACTCTCTTAGTCTTCTCAGAGTTAGTTCAGACTAACTCTAACAGCAACTGGCATCTGCTTTTTGGTATAACAATGCTCAAAATGAAGCTCATCTATCAGGAAACATGAAATCACAAATCTAACACATCTTTAAGGGGGGGTGTCAATAAGAACTATGTTAGTGGCAACAAAATGGTTTAAAATTTAAAGCACAGATATCTCTGAGATTCTCGGAGCTCTGGTATCTCTTTAGCAGCAATAACAGATATTTACTGATAATATATTCTCTTCACATGCAGAGTTTCTGCTAATCCTGCCAAAAGACCCACACCCACACAGGAAGCAGAACTCTACTCAAGATCTAGTGACAGCACCCAGTGACAGGAGCCTTTTCCCACACACTGCTCAGGATGGCAGGGAGCACTTGGAGCTCGGTTCTTCTCAACATCCAACCCAAACCATCAGACTGTTGGTTCAGCAAAGACACAGCAACCAGAGCCTGATGCTTCAGCCACCACGTCCTCATCACTATCATTCCTGCTGCCAATGGCTGCACAGCAGGACTAGGGTGACATCCCGGCTCCCCTGGACCCCATGGGAGCCCTTACCATTCATTGCAGGAGAGCCAGGATCTCACTTCCAGGACTTTGAGACCAAGCAGTAACAGCAGACTCTTATTCCAGAGTATGCCCAGCCCCTGCACCCACATCCATGCCTGGGAATCAGCATCTGCAGGGTCAGAGCCAGAAGGAAGCCCAGCGAACTGGAGACACCCAGCCCTGCACAGGAGGGGATTCATCCACGCCCAGCAGGAACTCACCGATCCCTTCTTCCAGCTTGTGGATGGTGTGAGTTTCCACGGCCACCACAGCAGCGCTGGCCTCCGAGCCCTCCTGGTAAATCCTGTGGTGAAAGGGGCCATCCATAAACAAACTATATAAATCAYGGGAAACTAGGATTCACAGCACAGGGTTAAAAATTTCAGTTCATTTCTTTTTGCCCRTCCTCAAGGGATGTGAATTTTGTCTGATACAGTTTCTATCACCAGGAATTTTTTGGCAGATACAAAACACTAATAATCCCAAGGACTGACACACGCAGAGGCGTTCCCACTGCTGTCATCCCACCCTCCACACTGCCAGCACCACCGTTGCAGTTCTGCAAGCTTCCCTGTGCCTTCTCCTCTGCTTTTTGTCAACCACAACAGCAGAAGGCAGAGTCCAGTGTCCAAGGATTTCCCTTCCAGCCCTGTGTGACACTGCAGCACAGATGACCATGCAAGGAAGTCACTGTCGGGCCCACAGCCACCCTGCCCGGGAAATATTATCAAACTGGAGCCAGTTTTTTTTACATCCTGATTGATCCAGAGTGAAGATGAAGCACCTGGTGGCAGCCACTTCTCTGCAGCAGCTGCCAGGGAGCCACAAAATTCCCTCCACATCCCAGCCTCACTTTATTTTAGAGGAGRATTATTTTAGGGGAGAGCTGGCACAGAGGCACATGCGGGTCTGGACACACAGACCACCACATCCAGCAGCTGCAGCGTGGCAAAAACCCACCCTGGGACTGGCRAGGGAAGAGAGAGACTGGGACAGCACCACTTCCACTATCCGGGAGCACCGCACCAACACAGCCCCACAGGACAATTTCAGCCCTCAGAGGCCCCGTGACAGCCACACACAAAAGCTTTTACGTGTYGTGTTTTCTCACTCCCCTGCATGGCACAAAACTGACACAGACCTGGAAAATGCAGCGATGCTCCGTCYCCGCACCATGAAAACCCACAGGGCTTCCCTCTATCCCACCCCGCACCTCCCACCAGTACCATCCAACTCACCCTTGCTGCACCGGCTGGAGCTGCAAGATCACTTGGGTTTTGGTATCCTCCGGGTTCTCYCCTTCATTACCGTCACTTGGTACAACCACCACATCACCCACAGGGACGCTCACCTCGGCATTCGCCATCTCTCACATGAACCCGGCGAGGTTTTCTCCTCCCTGTGGATCACGAGAGCTGGGAACAGATCCCACAGGCAGATTCCCCCAGTGCCATCCCACTCGTAACTTCCCAAGCCAGCAGCTCTCTCCAGCTCTGAACCCCCCAGCCTGGCACCAGGGAACAAACCCACATGGTGGGTTTTGGCAAGAGTGTGTTTCTAACACAGAGCTTCTCCCGCCAGCCAGCAGTGCTTCCAGCCACCCTTGGGATGCTCTGATTCCTCACTACCAGGACATGCCTGTGGCTGATCCTTCCCAGGAAAAGCTGGTGTCAAGTTGTGGTGCTGCCACAGGATGACCTGGCAAGGGGTCCCAGAGCAGCTGCACCTCCAAGGGATGTTCCTACAGCTGTGCAAGAGGCACAGAGGTGGTTTTGCGGGGCTAGAGTTCATCCTTGGAAGCCTGGGGTCTATAAGCTGCTGGGAAATCCAGAATGTCAAAATCCCAGAATGGTTTGGGATGGAAGGGACCTGAAAGCTCATCTCGTCCCACCCCCTGCCATGGGCACGGACACCTTACACTATCCCAGGCTGCTCCAAGCCCCATCCAACCTGACCTTGGACGCTTCCAGGGATGGGGCAGCCACGGCTGCTCTGGGCAACCTGTGCCCGGGCGTCACCACCCTCCCAGGGGAGAAYTCCTTCCCAATATCCCATCTAAATCTCAGATATTTCAGGTCGGGATCTCCGGGCGGGTGACGGGGGCTCGGTATCCCARGGCTGGGATGCACCAGGACAAACCTGGGGAGCCACCGGCACAGGGGCCACGCGCCCACCCGGCTCCAGGCGYGGGACCCCCGCGGGTCTCCGCAACTCATCCCGCTCCGGGGGACAGCCAGACCCACCCGGGTCCCCCCGAGGGACGGCGAGGCCGCAGCTTCCCCAGGATGTCCGGCGCGGGGGGGCCACCAGGACACGGACAAACCGCCGCGGCGATCGCGCCGAGGCCTTAAGTGAGGAGGGGGGGGCTACACGGGGGACGCCCCCGACCCCCGCGGGGTCTCCGGGACGCGCTCCGGGGGTCGCCGCCTCCCCTCCGCCGGGGTCCARGGGTCACGTGAGGGGAGACCCGAGGGCCCCCCCCGCAGCGCGCGGGGCGGTGAAGGGGCGTGGCGTGCCCGGGGAGGGGGCGTGGCCTCGCCCCCCCTCCCCGCGGCGCTGCCCCCCCCCCCGCCTATTCACCCCCCCTCCCCCCAGCGGCGCGCGCGCGACGTCCGCCCTCGCGGCGGTGGCGGCGGCACGTACGGCGGCGACCCCTCCCTCCCCTCACGGCGGGGCCGGGCACCCTCCCGCCCCGCCCCGCCCCGCCCCGCCCCGTCCCGTCGCGCCGCATGGCCTCTCCCGGCCCCCGTAGCGCGGCGCCGGCCGGGCCTTACCGTCGGCGAGCGGCCGAGACCGGGGGCTGAGGGACGGGGGAACGGGGGGGGGGGACGGGCCGGGCAGCAGCAGCGCATGCGCAGTGCCCACCGCGGCCTCGGCCGCCAGCACTTCCGGCCGCCGCCTGCCTTAAAGGGGCCGAGCGGCGGAGCGCGCGGCTCTGTGCTGCCCCCAGGTGGCCGCCGGCGGTATCGCCCTCGCGATGTCCTTCGCCAGCCCGGGGCACCAGTTGCCGCCGGGTGGGGGGGTCACGGCGGGCTTCGCCCCCGCAGAGGCGTCCGGCAGCGAGCCGTGATACGCTGTACCGGGCATCTTCCGCCCCGCCCAGAGCCAGCCCCGGGGGGACCACCGGGACCCCCCACGGCCGGCCCGCCGAGCCTTCCACTCCCCCCGCCGCGCGGGGCCGGCTGACTGACAACGAGACGGACCAATGGCGGCGCGGGGCCGGGCGGCGACAGCCAATGGGGGCGGCAGGGCGGGCGGGGCGGAGGCGGGGCGGGCCGGGGCGGTGGCGCGGCGGAGCCGCGGCGGGGCCGGTGCGGCGGCGGCAGGCGGAGGATGCGGGCGGGCGGCGGGGCGGCCCCAGGGGCGCTGGCGCTGGCGCTGCTCCGCCGCTGCCTCCTGCTCGGCCCGCTGGGGCTGCGCCCGGCCGGCGCACAGGACGGTGAGTGCCGATTACGGGACACCGGCGGCGGGATATCCCGCACCGGGACGCGGCACCGGGAGTCCCGCTCCCACCGGCACCCAGGGGCTTCCTTTTCGCTCGCCGGGATAGGGACCGGGACTTGGTCCGGGATGGGGACTGGGAACGAGGGCGGGAGGGGCTCGCGTGTGCCCCAGCACGGTCCAGGACGGGTTCCTGGCTGTGTCTAGACCGGGATCGGACCAGGATGAGCTCCCGGGAACGAGTCCCCGCTGTGTCCAGACCGGACCACACCAGGACAGGGTTGTCGTGTTGCGCCTGCCCCCGTCCCTTTCCGGRACGGGGTCCCTGCCATCCCTGTGCTCCGGTGCCGATCCGAAACGGGATCCSCGCCGTCCCTCTGTCCCGGTACTGGACTGGACGGGGTCCTCCCCGTCCCTCTGCCCTGGGACTGATCCGGGACGGGGTCGCCGCTATCCCTTTGCTCTGGTACCGGACGGGACGAGCTCCCCGCTGCCTCCACCACCTCCGCATCACGCCGGTCCCGCACCCGCCCATTTTCCCCGCAGTCCCCCCAGCTSCCTGCCCCCGGTGCCGACTACCCCGGGGGTCCCGAGAGTCTCGCGTTCGACTCCGTCCCGCCGGCAGGGCTTTCCCCGGSAACTCCTAATCCCCGGGTTAAGAGGATCGCTGGAGTTTACCGTGCACAGCCGGGAGAACCGGGCAGTGGGCTCCATCCCGGGAATGCTGCGGAGCCCGGCAGCATCGCTCCCGGGGGGATTTGCACCCGCGAGGTGCTGGACGACCCCGAGGGAATATTCACCCAAACCTCATCCCCGAAATTCATGTTTCCCGGTGTCACTCGTCCTCAAGTCATCAAAAAGCGAGGAGACAATGACGGGCCGTCGAAAGCATTATTCTCAGCGAGGGGAAACTGAGGCACGCGGCCAGGGCGGGATCACTGAGGGCAGAATCCCGCTGCGTTCCCCAAGTGTGATTTGGGACACATCCTGCAGTGGGTTTCCACCGGATCCCAAACCCACTGGTGGACGCGGGGGAGCTTTCCCGGGGCTGGCAGCGTGACGGAGGCAGGAGTCTGCCGGGTTTTTCCCGGAGCATCGCCCTGTTGTGTCTTTCTTGCATCCTGTGAGAAAACAAACAAATTCCTGGCAGGAATGACCCCAGCGGGGCCCGGCCGTGACTTCACCCTCACCCACCGGAAATCCAGTTTTCACATTTTTTGGCAATTCAGTTTTTGGGAGGGGAATGATGTTCCCGCGGTTGGGAGCGAGTCCCCCGTGGCTCTGCCTTGGCTATTCCCGGCCACTCGATAGCATCGCTGGAGCCAAATTCCCAGGAGTGCCTGCAGCTCTCAGCTTATCTCTGGCATGCCCTCCCGGCACGCGCTGGTCACACTCGGGATGTTTTTAACAAGGATTTCCTTTCCTGGGATGGGTTTTTCCCACAAGGGGTCCCCGCAGCTCCTCTGCACCCACCAGCATGGATATAGAGCTGGGGGGGGTCCATCTAAGACCCCCAGCTGGGCTCATGTGTCCATCTGTCCCGGCCATAGAGGATTTTCCATGCAGATCTCAATGGCTTTGACTTTACATGCTAGAAACTCCCCCAAAATACCCCAAATTTCTCTCCCCCAGCAGAGCAGCCCTTCTGGGAGCCACTGTCCCGGCAACCCTGGGGTCCCCACTGCCCCCCCAGCCCCCAGTCCTGGAGAGCCTGATCCTTCCCAGCTCTGCTCTGTCAGCAGCCTCTGCTCGGAAASGGGGAAAGTTGGGGATTTCTCCCAGTCCCACAGGATAAACCCCCCCCAGTTTGGCTGCCAGCCCTTCCCGCTGGCTGGGGAGGAGGGGGCTCTGTGGGGGGGCTGGCATCTTTCCCCTCCGGCCCCCCCTTTTTTATCCCTGCAGGATTTTCTCTTGCTGGCACTTTGTGTTGTCTCCCGGCGACAGTGAGGGGAGCCAAGGCTGGGCAAATCTGTGCCCACCATCCCTTTTCTTTCTGGCTGTGCCAGGATGATGCTTGGCAGGAGCAGCAGCTTTTGGAGGATGTGSGGAGGGGGTGTTGAGCACTGGACCCCCACAAACCCCCAGCCCACACAGAGGGGCTGAGTGGTGCTTCCCCCCTTTCCCGGCACCCCAATCCTGCCCAGAAATTCCTGCTGGACTCCGACACAGGGAACTTTCAGCTTATATTCAGGATATTCCCTCATGCCCAGGGGCAGTGAGCCCAGAGAAAAACCGCTTTTGTGGTGGGTCTGGCATCACCCTGGGAAAGAGGCGATGGGGATGCAGCTGCCCAAGATTATTCTCAAGGTCAAGGCTGCAACCAGGGGGTCCCAGGGGCTGCCCAGTGCTGTACAGCCCCATGGGGTGGGGATATTCCCCTCTTGAATCCTTTTGTATCCCCCCAAATTGGGGTTCTCATGGACCGAGGGATGTAGAGGAGCTGGAGGTGCAGGGGTGTGCTGGGTGGCTGTAGGGGAAACTATGGCAGTTTCATCCCTGGATCCCCCTGTGGACAGTCTCCAGAGCAGGGACCATCCAGAAAAGCCACCAGAAAATGATGCTTTGGACAAGGCAAAAATTTGAAGGGGCTGCGGGTGCCCGGGTGGTGTTCTGGGGGCCTCACCAAGTGGGGAAACTGAGGCAGGGAGCAGTCCAGCTGAGCCGCCTCCCTGGTGTCTCCACAGGAAACGGCTGTGGCCACACGCTGCTGACACCCCACAGCGGCACCCTGAGCTCCAAGAACTACCCGGGCACGTATCCCAACCACACCATGTGCCGCTGGCGGCTGCAAGCTGCCCCGGGCACCTCCCTGCTCCTGGCGTTCGGGGACGTGGATCTGGAGCCCTCGGAGAACTGTGCCCACAGCTCCCTGCTGCTCGCTGACCCCCAGGCCGGCACTGCCTACGGTAAGGGGGTCCCAGGGAAACTGAGGCAGGGGTGATACAATGCCGTGGATAGGGACAATGTCAGGAAAATCTGGGGGTTTAGCTCGTTTCATCATGGGGAGGGAGAATATCTGAGGAGAGGGATACGGAAGCAGGGGGGTATCCAAGGAAGGGGGTATTTGAGGAGGGGGGTATCTGAGGACAGGGGTGTCCAAGGAGGGGAATATCTGAGGATGGAGTAACCCAATATCTGAGGAGTGGGTTATCCAAGGAAGAGGAATATCCAAGGACGGGGGTACCTGAGGAGCGGGGGTACCCAAATAGAGGGGATGATATCCAAGGATGGGGGATATCCAAGGAGAGGAATATTTGAGAATGGGGATGTCTGAGGAGATGGGTACCCAAGGAGGGGGTTATCCAAGGAGGAGGATATCTGAGGAGGGAGGTATCTGAGGAGGGGGGTATCTGAGGAGGGGTGTACCCAAGGAGTTGGGTATTGCCAAGCTTGGGGGGGGCTGCCAAGTTGGGACTAGATGCAGCCACTGAATTAATAATTCCATCAGCCCAGCTGCTGCCGAAACACTTCCAGGGTTTTCCCAGAGAGATTTAATGGTCTTGGAGGGATTTGGCAGCACTGGGAGCATGATGAGTGCTGAGGAAAACATCTTGGGGGTGGGGGGAACCATCAGTGAYGGGGTGGGATGGAGGAGCAGCCCTGGTGAGAGGCAGGGGCTGAACAGGGGATGCGATGGGAAATGCAGGATGGAAAGGAGCCAGCTTGGATCCATGGGACTGGGACTTTTCCCTGTTCTCCAGGGCTTTCACCCTTTCTGGGTTGGTCCCCAGAGGGGTGACAGCACGTGAGGTCCCTGGTTCCCGTCCCCTCTGCCATGGCCTCAGGGACGTGTTTGTCCCCAAAGCTGAGACCTCCTGGCCCAGGCTGAGACGGAGCAATGTGGGAAAGGGGGAACCCCCAGATGAGGCTCCCAGGGGGCTGGGGGAGGCGCTGGGGGGCTGGGAGAGGTGGCCAGGCACCCGCAGCCCCTTTGGGTGCCACTGGGGCCATGCCAGCGTGACACAGGGCTGGGGTCCCATTCCTTCTCCCAACGCCTGCCCTTGAGAAGTCCCAGATGTTTTTCGGGAAGTGGCTGGAGCAGGCGGAGGCTGTGGGCTCCTTTCCGCTGACTCAGACCTGGTGTCTGGCCCTTGGCCTCATCCTGCTGGGGACGTGGCAGGGTCCCCGTGGGGGCAGCAGCCTCCAGGGTTTGGCTGAGGGGTTTCCAGCTCCCAGGTTATCACTGGGATCCATACAGACGTGGCAGCGCTGGCATCCGGCAACCGGTGGGAGGGAAATTTGCATGTGTGTCATCTGCATCTCATCTGCATATCGTGCAGACCCCCATTCTGTCACATCTGTGACATCCTTGCGTGCACATGTGTCCCAGGTCCCCTGGGAKCGACCTCCCAGTTCAATATGACCCAGGCAGGGTGAAGATGTGGGTCAGGGCAGGGAAACTGATGCACAGGGGCAGGTGTCACCACCAGCCCCATGGGGACACAGGACCCAGTTCCCTGTCCCCAGCACAAGGATGGTATTTGCTCAAAGCATCTCTGGRTGCCCCGAGGCCCTGGTGATGGATGTGATACAGAGCAGAGCAATGTGGGGGGCAGGGAGTGATGGCAGTCCAGGGATTGGGGCCACCTCCTGTCCCCAGCTGGGTCCAGAGATGTCCCCAAGGAACCCGCCTGCCTGCTAAGCCGAAGTTTTAATCAGGGAGATGGAGACTGCAAATTAATGTGGATTAAATGATGGAGGGGGAAGCGGGATTTAGGAGGCMGCTTCGGCAGTGCCTGTGAAAGGGGAGATGGGGAAGGGATGGGAATACAGTCCCTGTTTTGGGGTCCTGTGGGGTGATGCCACAAGTACCAGTCCCTGCAGTGGGAGATGCAGTGGCAGGTGCCCGATAAGGGCAGTGGGGCCACCCTGGGGCTGGGACCAGCCTGGGCRTGAGACCATCCTGGGACATAGCACYACCCTCAGSATGGGACCAGCCTGAGCATGGGACCACCCTTCAGCACCTTGGTGCTGGGAATACCTTGGGGATGGGCCACACTGGATGTGGGATAACTCTGGGACCACCCTGAGCACAGCCCAAATGCCTGAGCCCCGCTGGCCCTGGCAAGGGCTGAGCCAGGGGAGGTGAAGCCCTGGGGTCTGGGTGTCCAAGCGTGTTCCCAGGGAGCCCAGATCCTCTCCATGGTCCCACCCCTGCCGGCAGGGCCCTACTGCAGGAACTCCATCCCTTCTGCCCCACTCCTGGTGACAAACTCCAGCACTGTGACCGTCCTGTTCAACAGCACCAGCCACCGCTCAGGACGAGGCCTCCTCCTGTCCTATGCTACCTCGCAGCACCCAGGTATGGGGGGAGTATCCCCCAGGATGCAGAGACACCCCCGGAATGGGTCCTGGCCCATGGAGGGGGGCACAGCCAAGGGCAAAGGGAGCTCCTTGCTGACTCCAGGATGGGCTCCCATTGCCCTGAGCTCCTTGAATGTCCATGTTCTCCCTGGCTKGGGGCAAATATGGGAGACCCCCAGGCCACCCAGCCAGCTGGGACTCCTTTGAGAACCCTGAACACCCAAGTCAGGTGGCACCCCAATATCAGGTAGAGCCACAGGCACCGTAGATGGTGCCATGGGGCCAGTGGCTGCAGGGACCGAAGAGCCATCCCTCCCTGCCCCTCCAGACATGTGGACATGGAGGGCAAAACCCAAATGAGGAGCAGGATTTGGTTGGGAAGGGCATGGGAATGGGGTGCTCTGGGGCAGAAGTGGGTGAGTGCCATGGGGCAGGTGGGGGTCTCACTCTGGAGTGTCCCTGCCTTGCAGACCTGATCTCCTGCCTGGTTCGAGGCACCCACTACACCCAGGAGCACATCAGGTGAGCGGTCGGGGGGACGAGTGGTCTCATTTCGGTGTTCCCCACCCTGGGGGTCCGTGTCAGCCCCGGTTTCATCCCCATCCCTCTCCTGAGGTGCAGCTCCGGTGGGAGGGGGAGCAGAGCRGGTGTGCAGAGGGGTTTTGGACAGGAGGGAAGCCTGACCCTCCCCTCACCGTGTGTTTCAGCGTGTACTGCCCYGCGGGCTGCAAGGACATCCATGGGGACATCTGGGGCAATCCGAGCCAGGGCTACCGGGACGTAAGTGTGGGCACCACGGTGCACCCGCCGGGGATGGTCCTCAGCACGTGTGGCCACTGCTTGTGACCCCCAGCAGCCCAGAGGTGATGGGTGTGGCCTTGGGGTGCCCCATGGGGTGCTGAGGCCTGCTGTGGGGGGCTGCCCTTAACCCCCGCTCCCCACAGACGTCGGTGCTGTGCAAGGCGGCCGTGCACGCCGGGGCGATCGCGGACGAGCTGGGCGGGCAGGTCACCCTGTCCCGGGAGAAGGGGATCACGCTCTACGAGTCGGCCTTCGCCAACGGGCTCCACTCCAAAAGGTGGGTGAGGAGGGGCTGGGGCTGCACCCCACACCTGACTGCAGGACCCACCCGTGCTGACACCAGGAAACAACCACCCCTCAGTTTCAGAGACCCCCAGGATTTGTTCACCTGGGGACCCCCCCTGTCTGATGCTCCCCCTGCTTTCATCCACACAGGGGATCCCTCTCTGAGAAGCGRCTCATATTCCACAAAGGTATTTTTTTCCCGTTTCCCCTGAAATTAAGGCATGATTTTGGCTGTCAGACCCGGTGTCATCCCCATGTGCCTGGCTGGGGTTTCTGGGATTCCCAGTGTGCTGTCTCCTATCTCCAGCCTGTGACGATGTGCTGGAGGTCGCTGCCTTCAATGCCTCATCCTGGTGGCACGAGGTGGACGCRCTGGGCCAGGACCGGGCCTGGGTGGCTGAACGGGCAGCGCTCAGCACCACCGGCCACTCCTGGGCAGCCGAACCYGGCGCCGAGGCCCCCTGGCTGGAGCTGGACCTGGGCACCCGAAGGAATGTCACAGGTGAGAGGTGGCCATCAGAGGGGGACAACAGCTGCTCGCGTTCCCCTGACTGCTGTCCTCCGCCTGTGCCAGCCTCACTGATCCTGACAAAACTGCCCGGGGCAGTTGCACTGCCRTAACTCCCAGGATGCACCGGAGCTCTTTGTGCCACGGTTTTACTGGTGCAAACTGGGATGCAGAGTGCACCAACCCCCCCGGCTGCTCCCGTCCCCCTTTTGTCCGTGTCCCCTCCTCATCCGCAGCCATTTCTGGGATGAACAAGTTAATATTATGCTCTTGCATCTGGTGCCAGCGAGTGCCTTTTGTCCAGCCAGAGCCTGCCGAAAGCAGGGCCTTTGTGCGCCGGCGGCTGGCGACCGCGGCGAGGAAAATGGGGACATTGTCCGGCCAGAGGCTGGAGGAGGCAGGAATGCAGGGCTGGCAGCCAGGGCCGGAGGTTATCGGCTCCTGGGGGCAGACCAGGGCGTCCCACACTGGAATCTGCCACCCAAACCCCCTCCCAGGGTCAGAAGGACCCCCCTCCACCAGGTGACATGTCCTGCCCTCCTAGTCCTTTCCCAGCTGGGGCTKAAGTATCCCAGAAATGGGGGTTATTCCAGCTGCGAGAGCTCTGCCCCAAGCAGTGGGGTACAGGGCAGTCCCCCCAAGCCCTTCCCTAGCCCCACAACCCCTGACTGACAGCGAGGAGCCCCTCCTGCATCCACAGGCATCATCACGAAGGGCTCCTCCGAGCAGCACGACTACTATGTGATGTCCTACCACATCTCCTCCAGCCGCGACGGGAAGAACTGGAGACCTTACAGAGGCAGCAGTGGCCAGGAGGACAAGGTGGGCTTGGGGGGGACATCACGGGGCTGAGACCCCCTGCCCGTGGACATTTGGCCATTGGTGCCTCTTYGCCCTCTCTGGCAGGTGTTTGAAGGAAATGCCAACAGCCATGGAGAGGTCTCCAAYGCCTTCATCCCCTCCATCGTCGCCCGCTACATCCGTGTCACACCCCAGAGCTGGCACCAGCGCGTGGCCCTGAAGGTGGCCCTGGTGGGCTGCCAGCTGGCACGGGTCCGCGCGCCGCGGCCCTATGGTGAGACCCTCCACAGGACCCCACACCCTCCCCGTCCCAAACATCCCCCCCAGGGCCTTCACTTCCCTGTGCACCCAGTGGTGGTCCCACAGTCACAGTCCCCGCTCTGCCCCGCAGTGCCCAGTGTTCCCAGGGAGGTCCTTGTCCCCACCAGCCGCCCAGCCAGCCGTACCCCCATCCCTGGCATCGCCCTGGACCCAGAGAGGGCAGGTAGGTGCCATGGGGGGCTGTCCTTGGGGCGCAGCATCATCTTGTGGTGCTCCAGGTACCACTGGGGCTTCATCCCCCTGTGACAACACGTTGATTTTCCTCTTCTGGTGGCCCCAGGTGGGCTACTGGCACCTATGGATGCAAAGGGATGGGATGGGAGACCAGAGGGGCTGATGCTGCCCTCTCTCCCCAGGCTCCACACTGCTGGTAATGCTGCTCATTGGTGGCTTTGTGCTCCTCTGCTCTTGCCTCCTGCTCCTGGCTTTCCTCTGCCACAGGAAGAGGTTGGTCCCACCCTGTCCCCTGCTTTGCCCTGGGGGACCCAGCATCACCTCCCCAAATTGTGGCAGCTTCATCCAGCTGCTCACTGGGTCCTGAGGGGTGCAGCCCCATCTTGCCTCTCCCCTTGGCAGGAAGTCAGCAGCAGAGCTGAASTCTGGGATCACAAAAGGTAAAGGATCCCCAACCCCTCCCAAAAACCAGAGGTCCTGGGTGCCATGGGGTGCAGCTGGTTTAACTGATGCTGCTGCTGAGCCTGGAGCTATCCCAGCCTCCAGAGGCATCTGCATGTCCAGGTGACAGCCTACGACAACTGAGGGTTTGTGCTCCCTGCGCAGGGTACCCCAAGCTGGAGTCGAGCCAGGTGTGCTCCCTGCAGAGCCTGCCACCCCCCAGCCTGGCCTCCTTCCCCACAGCCCCCGCGCTGGGGGACCTCAGCCGGACCCATTCGCCAGGTAATGGGGACATTGGGGCATGAACAGATCCCTCAGCCCAGAGCCAGAGCCAAGTCTCCCCCATTGCACCCTGGGATGCCCATTCCACCCTCCCCATTCTGATCCAACCCCTCCTGCATCATGGTCCTGTGCAACAGGGAGACCCTGATTAACTAGACCACCCATTAATTATTATAATTAATTATTATAATTGATTATAATAACACCCCACATTATTATTATTATAATTATTCCACCTCAGTCACAGGTGTTGACACTGGAGGGTGGCTGGGGACAGCAGGAGTCCCTCTCTGTGCTGTGGCAGAGCGATATGGGGTCCATGGGTGGCTGTCTTGCCCTGGGTGGGTTTTGGCAGTTTTTCCTTCTGTGGAGGTCCAAACATGCCCAGTTTTTTGACCCACCCCACCCCTCTGCCACAGCACTAYGACCCCCTGACACTGCAGTCTCCCCATTTCAGAGTACGCTGAGCCAGACCTGGTGCAGGTGAGCCCCAGCAGCCAGACGGGTCCCTCCACCTTCAAGCCGCTCCTGGACGAGGGCTACACTCTGCCGCTGGTCCTGAGCCATTACGMCGTCCCGGGCAAACACCACGAGTACGCGGAGCCACTGCCGCCGGAGCCCGAGTACGCCACGCCGTTCAGCGAGCCCGAGCCCGCCGTGCGCCGCAGCCCCTGCGGCATCGCAGAGCCCCCCGGCTGCCCCCCGGYGCGGTACCGGACCCCCGCCCGGCGGCCCGGGGAGCTGCCGGCTGGGACGGAGTGGACTGGCAGCCCCTGYCCCGAGGGGTCCCACGGGCGGCCAGAGGACTGTCCCCTCGCACACGTGTACCACGAAGCCTTGTGAGGAGGGGCACCGTGGCGGCACGGTATCGGGCGGGGGCGGCGGCGTGTAGAGGGGGACCTTCCCCGCACTCGCGAGGGGCTTTTTTAAAGAATAATCCTATGTAAATATAAATACTATATATATACATAGACGCATGCGGAGCGCTGTGCCCTGCCCCTCGCGCCAGCCCGAAGCGTCAGAGCGACCATTCGGCCGGCCCGGCGGGTCACAGCGATTGTCTCGGCGGTCCGGGTTGTCACGGTGGCCTTCACACTCCCCACCGGTCCCGGACTTCGTAAGACCCCCCAACCGGAAGAACCGCAGCGCGGCAGCGGTCTTAGTCCCCCGTGCTCCCCGCGGCACCGCCGCGTCCCGCCCCGTCTGTCTCTCTTGTTCACCCGTACCGGGGCGCCGGAACAAGCGGTTACCGGCGGCCCCTCCCACAAAAATTGTGCTTCCGAAATCTCTTGATGTCGATTCCGCGGGGGTGGCGCGAGGCCCCCCCGTGCCACGCACGGCAGAAGCCCTTTTTAAGGCTCCGCCCAYTCCTCGCCGGCAGCGGAAAGCGCCAGAGTACTCTCAAGGTCAGGGCGATGGGACGCCGCATAAATTAAATGTGACGTCTGTATATGTATTCCTTTATTCTTTCTCTTGGAATTTCTCCTTTCTTTTCGCCAATTTTGCTGGTTTTCCCCCGAAAAAGCGCCGTTTTCCTCTCTGTTTGGTCCGCCAGGGTTATGCAAATCGCGCGGGGCATGCTGGGCACGCCTCCGCCTTAAGGCAGCGCGGGGAGGAGGGGCGCTTTTGGCGGGAGCGCCTTGGCAGGCGCGCGCGCAGGCGGGCTCGCTCCCCATTGGCCGKCGGCGGCGGCCGGAAGCGGAAGCGYTGCCAGGTGTCGGCGGGCGGCTGAGGGAGCTCGGCGGCGGCGGCGGGGCCTTGGTGCGCCCGCGGGTCATGGGGAGGTACGGAGGGCCYGGGGGGGCTGCGCGGAGCACCCAGGTGCTCCACACCGGCCGCAGATGCGTGAGGGAGCCCGAGAGCGGGCGCCGAGTCGGTGCCGGTGGCGGTCGGTGACCTTCGCTCCACCCTGTGACTCCCGGCGGGGACGTTCTGTACGGGGAGTGGGGTTCGGTCCCATCCCAGCGGTCCTCATGGGGCTGGTGAGCGCTGTGAGCAGGGGGTGATCAACATGGAGAAGAGAAGGCTCCGGGGAGACCTCAGAGCCCCTTCCAGTGCCTAAAGGGGCTCCAGGAGAGCTGGAGAGGGACTTGGGACAAGGCATGGAGGGACAGGACACAGGGAATGGCTTCCYMCTGCCAGAGGGCAGGKTTAGATGGGATTTTGGGAAGGAGTTCCTCCCTGTGAGGGTGGTGAGGYCCTGGCAGGAGTTGTCCAGAGAAGCTGTGGCTGCCCCATCCCTGGAAGTGTCCAAGGCCAGGTTGGACGGCACTTGGAGCAACCTGGGATAGTGGAAGATGTCCCTGCCCATGGGAGGAGGTGGAATGGGATGAGCTTAAGGTTTCTTTCCACCCAGACCATTCCRAGATTCTRTGATTGTATTTAGATATTTGGTGAAAATCACTATGGTTAAGGGAAGTGGGAGACCCCTGAGCACTCCAGGGAATGTGCTGTTTGACATTAGCRTGGATTTTAGTTACAGCTTTAACCCTGTGCTGTCCCAGAGCTGAATGAGTCATGGTGCTGATCGCAGCCCCCAAACCTTCTCCTGCCCTGGAGGGAGCTGCTGCTCTTGGGAGTCTGGTCTAACCTGCACATCAGCAGGTACCAGGATACTCTGTTTCCTGACAGAAAAAGGGAATTTGGCCATATTTTTCTTCAGAATCCYGAGGGATGATCATCCTCTGCAGCAGAGACTGCATAATCTCTTCTGACAGAGAAACTTGTGGCACTGTATTGAGGACAACATGTGAAACTGTTTCCTCTCACCATCTTRCATAGAATGRGTGATACAAAAAATATCTGGTGTTCCTGTAGGAATGAGAGTTATGTGGAAGAGGAAGCCAGAGTAGGTAACGCTGACTGGTGACGTTCTGGGAAAGCTGTGGGCAATGGCCTCTCCACTCGCTGGGCCCACAGCGGTCGCTGATGTAATTAAAGATCTAGACACTCAGATAGCTGTAAGTAAATGGGGCTGGCATGTGGGATTTGCCCTGGGAATTTGCTCATCCTGTTTTGTGTTCAGGGATCTTAGCGGCACGTGAAGGGTGCGGTAAGATCCGGGAATAAACCCACAAAATGACTTTCATGCTGCTTGAGTGCTTCTGACCGAGGATTTTGAGGCTTTGTGCCCRAGGATTTCGGTGCTCCCTTCCCTGCATGGTGGGTAGGAATTCCTGCTTTGTGGATCTGTGAAGTGAGGYGTGGGGTGAGCAGCCTGAGATCAGCCCCAGCTAAAAGCAAGACTGAAGGTCCCTCCTGGTCTTGTGTTGAGCTCCTCAGCCAGAAATGCCAGCTGAGGGGTGTAGGGTGTGAGTGTGATGGTTTTCCGTTGTTAATTCAGTTAAAATGGAGSTGGAAACTTGCTGAGGGCACTGCAGAAGGCTGTCTGGGATATAAATTCCCCTCAAAGAGCTCCGTGTCTGCAGGTGCATGAGTGTGCCTTGGAGTGAAGCACTAAAGCAGCTGCTTCTAAATGCTCCCATGTGCTTTCTGGTGTGGGTTTTGGTATTAATTAATCCAAACTAACCAAGCTTGCTCTGATGAGGGGAAATGTCTGTCTGTAGCTCAGAGAGCAGACACTGTCTGTGAACATCCTGTACAGCTGGTTAAACAAACTCTTCTTTTCTCGTGAGTTCAGCCTCAGCTTCTCAGCCATCTCTGGCCCCACCACGAGAGGCTTTGCCATCAAACCATTCCTTAAACTCTCTTATCCCATGACAGACCCATCACTGCTGCCCACGGTGGTTGTGGCAGTGGAAGGTGCAGGGTTTCGATGAGTGTCCTGTCATAGAACAGCGAGGACAGAGCAAAACTTCATTGAGCTTGGGGTTTAGAGCCTCCCAGCCATGAAACAGAGGAGGTGCCAGACAGTGTTCACCCCGTGACCAACAACCTGAGCAACTTCAGCACCTGGAGGATCTGTGTAACCACACAACCCACTTGTGGTTCACCATTGGGAGCTCCATAAATCCTGCTCCATTTCCTGTTGCTGTTGGTTGCCCGGCATGGGAGGAACAAAGGACAGGTGTGGGCACACACGTGTTCCTCCACCTCTGAGCACCAGATTGTGCTCTCAGAACCCGAAATGAACTGATGTTGTCAATTCCAGATAAAGGGGTTGCTGCAGGCCAGGCTGTGAGTGTGGTGCTGCCAAAAATGAGACCCCCACCCTGTGGAGACCCCAGGGAGGCTGAGTTGTGCTTTCTCTCCAGGGCTCTGGAGTGTGGGAATGAGGGATCCCGTGCTGCTCCAGTGGGAAAGAGCCGTATCCTGCAGTTAAATCTGCTCTGAGTGGTCTGTTCTTTGTGGGAAATGGGTTCAGGAGGGCCATGTGGGGGTGGATGTGGGAGGGTTCAGCCTGAGGGGTGACTGGGAGGTGGGTCAGTGCTGTTGTCACTGGCCTGCAGCTGCTGTGCTGCTGGAACACTTCATTCTCCATACACCAGGGAACATTTTCTCTGCTGCTAAACATCACTTCTCCCTTCGTGCTGTGAGCAGAGATTCCTACCTATAAACTCCAGGCCCCGTCAGGACACTGCAGTTTTCTCTGGACAAAGACCTGTTCACCCTGCTGAATTCCTTCTGCTGGCTAACCGTGGCTTTCCTTTCCTTTTCCAGTTGATTGGTTTGGGTCCCCACAACCCCAAGAAGAAGCAGGACCTAGACAAGTTTTACGATCTGAAAGCTAAAGCCCAGCAGATTATGAACCAGTTTGGCCCTTCGACCTTGATCAACCTCTCCAACTTCTCCTCGATCAAGCCGGAGCCAGCCAGCACCCCCCCGCAGAGCTCCATGGCCAACAGCACCACCGTGGCGAAGATGCCGGGAACGCCCAGCGGAGGAGGGCGGCTCAGTCCCGAAAGCAACCAGGTAATTCCATCCCTGGCTTCGGGACAACAGGGSTGATGCTCAGACCTGCCTGTGGCTTCGTTCTCCTTCCTTAAATCACCGGCGGAAATATGATGTTTATTAAAGTATCAGTTACTGGGTGAGCAAAACTTCACGGGGTTCTTCCCTCCCAGGTGCTTCCAGGCTGGATGGGGTTTGAATGCTGTGGGTGTAGAGGTTTTTCYAGTCTTAGGAAAATGTGTATTGGGGTGTGACAGGGAAAGTTATTTTTAAATGGGGTTTAGATGGGAGAAATGGATGGTGAGGTGCAGGTTGCCCAGAGCAGCTGTGGCTGCCCCGTCCCTGGAAGTGTCCAAGGCCAGGTTGGACAGGGCTTGGAGCAACCTGGGATAGTGGAACATGTCCCTGCCCAAGGCAGGGGATGGAATGGGATGAGCTTTAAGGTCCCTTCCAACCCAACCTAGCGTGGAGCCTTTGATGTACATAAAACAGGCTGCTGCCCAKGGAATGCCCTGGGATTGTGTGCTGATGGCTTCACTGGCACCTGGACTCTTGGGAAGTGCCCTAGACCCCAACACAAAACAGCCACAGCAGTGAGGGAACCAGGAAAGGCAGGAACTYMCCMCCTGTGCCYGGTTGACCTGACCAGGCTGACARCTTCCATCTGTATCTTTTAAGACTYSGTGTCCCAGTGTGGTTTCTSCTCCYTGCCATGTCTGGCTGCCCTGGAATAACCCAGCACTCCCATATCTCTGTTTTCAATGTGAAGCACTAAAGCTGATAAGCATTAGAGCCATGGAAATACTTCCCTCGTGCCCTGAGCACAACTTTAGTCACTGATAGCATGATTGTCACTGATTGCACTTGCTGTCTGCATCTTAGGACTTGTAGTTTTGCCTTTCCACACCTTGCCAGCAGCATTTTAGTGCTGGAAACATTCATCCCGGCTGCTGCATTCTACTTGCTGTCCAGAGCAACCACTGGTGCTCGAAAATGACCCCTTAACACCTGATATTTCTTATCTCTGTCATTCCTCAGCTGATAGACTGTGTCAACAGCATGACTCGGCCCCGGGGGCASAGGGGAGGAGGTGTTTGTGGTTGTGGCTGTGCTCCATGGGCAGCTTCTTTGCTGGACCAGGGCAGTAAATCCTTCCTTTCCTCCCACACACTCAGGTTTTAACCAAGAAGAAATTGCAGGACCTGGTGCGTGAAGTGGATCCAAATGAGCAGCTGGATGAAGATGTGGAGGAAGTAGGTTCCAACCYGTGGCAGGGACCACAGAAAGAGCTAATGTGGGATTTGTCACAGATCAGTGGCCCTTTGGCCAAGGAGGGAGGGTCAGTTCATTTTACACCTGTTTTCCCATGCAGCCTTCAGCCATCCCTGTCTTTCTGCATCCCAGTGCCAAAAAGGCTTTTAAAACAGCAATTGCAGCAAACACCTGTGAAATCCAGTCCTTTGGGTGCAGTTTTGGACACCACAGTATAAGATCTAAAGCTATTAGAGGATGTCCAAAGGAGGCTGTGGAGATGGGGAAGGATCCRGAGAGGCCACAGGAGGAGCGGCTGAGGGCACTTGGTGTATTCAGCTGSAGCAGAGGAGACAGAGGGCAGAGCTCAGGGGGGGCTGCAGCTCCTCCTGAGGGGCAGCTCCGATCTCTGCTCTCTSTGACAGGGACAGGACCCAGGGAACGGCTGGAGCTGTGTCAGGGGAGGGTCAGGCTGGAGATCAGGAAAAGGTTCTTCCCCCAGGTGGTGGGCACTGACCAGGCTCCCCAGGGAATGCCAGCTCCCCAGGCTCCCAGAGCTCCAGGACCATTTGGACAACGCTCTCAGGGATGCRCAGGGTGGGGTTGTTGGGGTGTCCTGGGCAGGGCCAGGTGTTGGACTGGGTGATCTTTGTGGGTTCCTTCTGACTCAGGACATTCTATAATTCTAAATATCAGCTTCTGAGGGCTTGTTTTTATCTTCCCACGTACTTTCAGCTGCTCAGTGCTGACCAGGCTGGTTGTTGCCCTTGTTCCACCACAGATGCTGCTGCAGATCGCCGATGACTTCATCGAGAGCGTGGTGACAGCCGCCTGCCAGCTCGCGCGGCACCGCAAGTCCAACACCCTGGAAGTGAAAGATGTCCAGTTGCACCTCGGTGAGCGACTTTTATCTATTTTTTTCCCCCCTCTGCCCCCAGCTGTCAGCTCTTCCTGAAGTCAGGGCACGGCTGTGATGCTGGGGTGGAAACCTGTGAGTAGGTAACRCATCCCTGCCCATGGCAAAGGGTTGGAACCGGATGAACTTTGAGGTYCCTTCCAACCCAAACCATTCTGTGATTCCAGAGCGTCAGTGGAACATGTGGATCCCGGGCTTTGGTTCTGAAGAAATCAGGCCCTACAAAAAAGCCTGCACTACAGAAGCTCACAAACAGGTAAGGAGCCCTTACAACACTGGGAATCACATGGAAGGCTGATAGGGGGGCGGTGGTCACGGACTCCTGGCACTGTGAATTTGTGGCCTCTGCCGAGTGGTTTGAACCGGAAATGGCTTCCAGAGCCTCCTGGTCTGTTTGTGCTGAGAGGGTTGAGGTTGCTGTCTCTCCTCTGCTGTGTTGGCTGTGCTCAAAGAGAAGCAGCAGCTCTTGGTGCTGAGGGGCTTGAGAGGGTTGAGGTTGCTGTCTCTCCTCTGCTGTGTTGGCTGTGCCCAAAGAGAAGCAGCAGCTCTTGGTGCTAAGGGGCTTGAGAGGGTTAAAACCAACTGGGAGCTGCACACAGGCACTTCTCAGCTGCCCCTGGCAGCTCCATCTTTGTGCAGAGGGACTGAAAACACCCTTAATTTTGCTTTAAACTGCATTGGGATGTTTTTTAAGCCACAGTCAGAGCCTAGAAGGAGCTGCCCTGCAGTGGGTTTGTGGGTGATGCTGCAGCTCCTGCTGGGCAGAGAGGGGGGCCTTGGGATGGGCTTTGATCCCACTGCCCCAGGGTGCCAAGTGGAGCAGCACAGACACTTCCTTCTCCTCTGGCTCCAGCCTGGGACCCCATTAAGATTCAAACGGACCTGAAAGACCTGTGTGGAAGCAAGTCAGGCAGCGTCCTGGGAGCACCTGGGATGCCTCGTTCCTGCTGCAGGTGGTTGTGCAGTCACCTGCTCTGGGCTGCTCAGCTTCCCATGATTTTCCCTCTCTTGTTGCAGAGAATGGCACTGATCCGCAAAACCACCAAGAAATAGCCCCTGGGCAGAGCCGGAGACGCCGCCAGTGCAGTTTGGGATATCTGCCTCTCCACTGAAGCCTCCACGATGTCACCTGTGGGATATTTTTTTTAATGCTTTACAGAGAAGCATCTATTTTTTATTAACGGTGCAGCAATATCTTGACGAGGAGATCTGCCAAAAACATTCTACGCCCTGTTCCTCGTTCCTCCTCGGAGCACGACGTGTCTCAAACACAGACTTTTATTTGTGACTTGAAAGTGGTTTATCGTACAAGTGGTTATCCAAGGGACAGAGCATTTGATCATGTGTGGGACAGTATTAGAAGCATCTGTAGAGGTTTTTGTTTCCTCCTTCCTGCCCCTACCTGCTCCAGTACTTTGTAATGTCAGTGTTTATATAAATACTTGCATTTGTTTTACATGAATAAAGAAATTATTAATCTAAGCTACTGGCACAGGCTTGTGCTCTTCAGGCAGCATTGCACRGGGATGGCAGGGGCAGGGTCCCTRTCACCTCGGCTCTGTGTGTGGTGCTGTCCTGTGGGAGATCTCCTGGGGCTTTAGAGGGAGCAGAATCGTGGAATATCCTGAGCTGGAAGGGATCTCCAAGGCTTATTGACTCCAGCTCCTGGCCCTGCCCAGGACACCCCAACAATCCCACCCCGTGCCTGGGAGCATTGTCCAAATGCTCCTGTAACTCTGGCAGCCTTGGTGCTGTGACCATTCCCTGGGGAGCCTGTTCAGTGCCTGACACCCTCTGGTATCTAATACCCAGTCTTCTCCCTCCCCTGACACAGCTCCAGCTGTTCCCTCGGGTCCTGTCCCTGTCACAGGGAGCAGAGATCAGAGGTGCCCCTAGGGAGGAGCTGCAGACCCTGGTGAGTCTCCCCTGTTTCCTCCAGGCTGAACAGACGAGGTGCCCTTGGCTGCTCTTCCAAAGGTTTCCCCTCCAGACCCTTCTAGACCACAAGGATTTGGCCAGTCCCTCCCCTGCCAGTCAGGGTGGGCAGGTCACTCCCCTCCTGACCTCCAGCCCATGGTGAGTCGCTTCCCCATCGCTGGGATCCTTGGAGTGTTGTGAGGGGGATGTTGTGACAAGGCAGGAAATCAAGATCACCCTGGTTCTGTCCTTGCTTGGGCATTGAAAAGGCCACATCCCCTTGCCTGTTCCTGCTGCTGTGCTCAAGCCTCAGGGAAGCTGTGGGGGCTGTTGTGGGGATGAGGGAGTTGACAGCACTGCAAACCCCTGCACAGTGGGGAGGCTCCTGGAGCCCTGGGCAGAGCTGCGCCCATCCTCCCTGCCCAGCTCTCTGGAGGCTCCCAGTACCTTCGGGGGAAACCAGGCTGGGTGAAGTGATTCCAGGACCATCCTGGGCTCCCTCCTGTCCTTGTGTCACTGTGGGATGAGGAGCCTGGGGAGCTCCTTTCTACAGCCTTGTAGAAAGGGTTTTTTTTGCAAATTATGAAAGTTAATCTAAAGGGGAAGGTGGGCACTGACAATTCCTCAGAATGGTATGGGGTTACATTTGCTTTGGACTCAACTAAGCAGGTCCTCAGCCAGAGTGACAGATATATCATCTGAGTTCCATGATAAATTTGTCGCTTTTAATTCTGTTCGGGAAGACTTAAAGAGTTTAGGGCTTTATGATTTGGGTCTCAGTCAGTACAGGAGAGAGAATAGGGGAAGAGGGTGACATTGACCTCTGCAGGCCTGTGAAGTCCCATCTGGGGACTTCAGCCTTCCAACGCGCTTCCCCTTTCCCAGGAAAACACAGGCAGGCAGCGGGTGACCAGSGGTATTTAATGCGCCCTTGCTGCTCCTGCCTGTGCCCAGCTACTCCATTTCCACCTCCCTGCCTGAGCCCAGCGCATCCCTGCCCTGCCAGCGTCCCCAGCTCTAGCACGAGCATCTCTTCCTCTTCTCCTCCATCTCCACCACCCGAGCCTTGGGCAGCGCCGGCAGCGGGACGCTGCTCTTCACCCCGTCCCACGCCTCGGTGGCCACCAACCGCCCCGTCTGCAGCGCCTGGTAGATGGCCACCGTCAGCGTCTGGAAGGCCTGGACCACGTTGGAGGCGTCCTTGGCCGAGGTCTCCACGTACTGGACGCCCAGCGAGGCAGCCAACTTCTCCGCCTCCCTCCGGCCCACGCGGCGCTGCCCGGCCAGGTCGCTCTTGTGCCCCACCAGCAGGAAGACCATGCGGAAGGGCTGGATGGCGTCCGTCACCTCCCGGTGCCATCGCCGGATGCTCTCGAAGGACGCGCGGTTGGTGAGGTCGAAGAGCAGCATCCCCCCAGCCGAGTTGCGGTAGTAGGAGCGAGTCACAGACCTGGGGTGCCAAGAGCAGGGGGGTGAGCGGCCCCCGGGGTCCCCTGTGCCACCTCGGGCAGCAACTCCCCTGCCTGCAGAGCAGCCCTGGCCAGGACCTGCCCCTGCAAGCGGCACCTTGCGTTCAAAGTACCGTGAGAGGGAGGAGAACTGGCCTTTGGCTGTGTCAGTAAGAGCTCCAGAGGAAGCTCTGTCCCTGCTCGGCCACCAAAGCTCATCTGTCCCCTGCAGCCACAGCCCTCAACTGCTTCTGTCCCTGCTGCCATGTTCCCAGTACTTCTCCATTCCTGCKGCAACAGTCGTGGAACTCTCCCGTTCCTGCAAACCCAGACCTGCCACTCTCCCATCCCCTGCAGCCACGTCTCCGAAGCTTCCCTGTCCCCAGGAGCTGCCTGGCTGGCRGTGACAGCCCCACAGTGAGGTGTGAAGGCTCCTGGCAGCCGATCTGAGGAAGCCACTTTGCCCGGCTCCCAGTGCKCTCCCAGCTGTTCCTTGCCCCTCTGCAGCTGGTAGGGCAGGGGGGTGCTTGGGGGAATCCTGTACCCCCTTTAGAGCTGAAGCAAGGGCCTACAAGGCAGTCCCAAGAGCTCCTTTCCCTTTGTTTYGGATTTTGGCATGGTCGTTCTTCCCCCAAAGGGACCAGTGGGAACACAGCCCCCATCCAGGACCTCCCCAGGGTTGGGAATCACAACATTCCACTCCGTATCTGGAAGGGGGACACCCATCTCCACCACCCCTCTCCACCTCGAGGACCCACCTGAACCTCTCCTGCCCGGCCGTGTCCCAGAACTGCAGCTTCACCTGCAGCCCCGGCTCCAGCTCCACGAACTGGACGTAGAAGTCCACCCCCACCGTCTGGTTGACAGCATCCAGGAAGACGCCCTCGGTGTAGCGCCGGAGCAGCGAGGATTTCCCCACCGTGGAATCCCCCAGCATGATCACCCGGAACTGGTACTGCCACCGCGGCTCCATCGGTGCCTCCGCCGGGACCCGCCGCCCCCGCGCCGGGAGCGTGTTGGGGCAGGCAGGGAGCTCCTCCACCCAGGAGGCGTTCCCAGCGCCATCGCTCCRCGTGGCCTGTCGGAGCCCCTTCGTTGCCTTTATTTTGGCTCCATCCAGCTGGAAGCATTCAGAAGTGCCTGGTCCCCTTTTCCCGTGGACGGGACACCCCGAGAAGTGTCCCAGACAAGGGGGGCTGTTGCCCCAACAGCGACCACCCCGCAAAGCAGAGAACGCCCCATGCCATGGGTTGAGTGCTGTACCCCTGTCCAGGACGCAGTGCTTGGCACAGCCTTTATTTAGTGTGGAAAAGCCACAGATTTATTAAAAATGCCCCTACAGCAGAGTGTTATTTTTTCAGAGCCCCTAAATTAAGGTTTGAAATAAACACGAGCCTGGGTGGGGAACGCAGCCCCCAGGGGCTTCAGGTGCTGGGCAGAGAGAGAAGCATCCCCACGAGTGGGGSTCCCATGTCCCCTTGTCCCCATCAGCACTGACAGCGCTCCTGGGGCTCCCTCCGTGCCGGGGGCTGGCAACGGCTCTGGCTGGGGATGAGCCTGATGCCATCACATCCCCGGTGTGGGGCAAGGGCCCCCCGGCCCAGCGCCTGCTGGATGCCCTCAGCCAGCRTCTGGAAGGCCAACTCCACGTTGAGGTTGCTGCGGGCCGAGGTCTCCACAAAGGCCATGCCCAGGGTGGCGGCGAGGTGTCCGGCCTCCTCCGCCGACACGGCTCGCTCAGCCACCAGGTCACACTTGTGTCCCACCAGGACAAAGGCAGGCGGCCGGTCCCCTGCGGCCTCGCGGTACCACTCGGGGACGTGCTCGAAGGAGACGCGGTTGGTGAGGTCGAACACCAGCAGCACCCCCGCGGCGCTCCGGTAGAAAGACCTGGTAATGGATCTGGGCATACCCAGCAGGGTTTCACAGGATACTGGGAAGCTCCCRCACTGACAACCCTGGGATGGGGCTTGGGGGATTTTTGGGTGACAGATGGGACCTCAGGAGCAGGAAAGGGAGACCTGCCTGGGCCGTTTACACCCCTCTTTTCTGTTCAGCATCCCCCTCCCCAGGCTGGGGGGCTCCAGAGGAGACYTGTGGGGTTTTCAGGGGCTCTGTGTTACCTTTGTCCTCCCAACAGCCCGGGGTGCAGCGGGGATGGGGCAGCACTGGAGACAAACACGGCACCCCCAGACCAACCCTGGGGTCCCCAAAAGRTTCCCAGGGATGGAGAGAGCATGGGACCCCAGCTCCAGCCACAGCACTTGGCTCTTCAGCACTTCACACCCCGTTTGAACATTTTTCACACTCCCAGAAGCTCCYGGCTCCAGCCTGATGCAATCAGGAAAGAAACCACCCAGCCCCAGTCCACCGGCACACCACGACCAGCACCCCAGGACCAGCACCCAGCCCTGCTCCCTTGGCTGCCCCCCAAAACAGCTCCGGCGTCGCTGCCAGTTCAGCACAAGGTGTCACTGACATCTAAAGTGTCACTGTCCCAGCGAGCCGTCCCTGCCTGCCTCTGCACGCCCGGCTGGGGACTCACACCCACCCCAGGGCGGGGGGATGACTCAGTGRGGTGCTGGGGTCCACATGGGTCTGGCGTCCCCGTGCCCACCTCACCTGAACTGCTCCTGGCCGGCCGTGTCCCAGAGCTGCAGCTTGGCCTTGCCGGCRGGCGGCAGCGGCACGGTCCGGCTGTAGAACTCGACGCCGACGGTGGGGCCGGGGGTGGCCGCCCCCCCGGGACCCCCACCCGGTCCCTCGACGAAGCAGCGCAGCAGCGAGGTCTTGCCCACGGCCGCGTCCCCCAGCACGATGACGCGGAACTGGAAGTGTCCCTCGGCGCTGGGGTCCTGGGAGGGATCTGTCACCGTCCCCATGGCTGCGCTGGCCGGATCCCGACCCACCGCGCTCCTGCTGCGCTGGCGGCGACAGGGACAGGTCTCCACCCATGTCCCCACCCCACYTGGGGACAGGGACGGCTCTGGCCCCGCAGTCACCCGGGCAGACAAACAAAGTGTCCCGGAGAGGGAGAAACTGCCAGCTCCGTCCTCATCCTCCCGGTAACACCGAGGAAAGTAAGAGGGTTTAGTCTTCTTCCCAGCTGTACATACGAAAAAAAAGGGTTGTGGAGCTGCTGCATAGCTCTTTTAACCACTTAGGTAAAGCGACTTGCCTTTTTAATTCCCCTGTTTTTAAAACTATTTTTTTCCATTTGCCTGTTCCCCACCCACCAAACTCCAAAACACAAATCCCAGCAAAAGCCCAACTGTAGAAGCAACAGATTGTTCAGCTCTGACCACTTCCTTGCAACATATTGGCATTTAGTCCTTGCTTGTTGTCGCTGGGATGTTGTTCGTTGTTGTCACATGCCAGCTCTGTCCCGGTGCCTGGCTTTGGTGACAAACACAGGCTGTGAGTGCACAGACTCACTGGTGTCCCCCAGAAGCCAAGATCCTGGGAGAGCTCAGACACACTCTGCAGGCACGGGGCTCTCAAGACCTGCAGGGAGGAGGCCAGAGGAGGCAGAGGCACCAGCTCCATATCCCAGGACAAAGGTGCTCTTGGCAGCCAGGTCACCCCGGGTGCAGGGACTTTGCCACAGCCCAACCCTCCAGGGACAGGGAATAACAGAACGGCTCCATCGCAGAGGCTGTGGTTCCCCACAAGCAATTTTTCTCCACGGTGAGAAAACAGGCGACCAGAATCACCGAGGCTCCAGCTGAGGGTGTTGGAACATCCCAAGGTTGCTGRAGCTGCTCCAGCACCTCCGTGAGAGCCCAGGAGTGTTCCTGCATTTCAGGGATCCCTGCCCGGGGCAGTGGGGGATACCCCAGTGGTGGGTGCTGCAGCAGGGACAGGAACTCGCCTCGAAGCACTGGAGAGCTCCACTTGAAGGGGATGCTCAGATTCCCTGGCTGGGAGCCAGCCCTCAGCCCATCCCAATGCACCACAAACACAGGAGACACCACAAGGATTTGAAGCAATTGCATTTATTCAAACTCGTATCACACACAGASAATATTCCAAATTGGAAGRGACCCAYAGGGATCACTGAGTCCAGCTCTTAAGTGAACAGCCWGCACAGGAATCAAATCCACCACCCTGGCATTACCGGCTCCATGCTCTAACCAAGCATTTGATATCCAGACCCCTTCCTGAGAAAACTCCATGGAACGGACGGTTCTTCCATCCAGAGCATCTCATCTGGAGCTTGAGCAACACCTGGAGCCAAACCAGTTCCTTCTCCCYGCAGTGCTGGTGCGTGAAACCCAGAAGCTGATCCCACCTGGTGGAGCTCAGCTTGGGAATGAGCCAGGATCTGGCTCTGCAGCACCAAGTCCCTCAGGGATGGTTCACCTTGGCTCCACCCTCTCCTTAGACCTGGAAAAAGGAATAAAAATAATCCAGYTGAGTGATGAGCAGTCAAGGCTCAGTGCTCTGTCAGATTCCATCCACGTTCAGGAACTCCTGGATGTTTCCTCCCTGCCCTGTGGTTTTGGGTAGCTTGTGCCTGGCCTCAGCCCCATATCCGCAGGACTCATCCAACAGTCTCCAGACTCAGGAGTCATCATGGACCAGGCTGCACTGCCACTCATCTCACCCACACCCTGCCCCACAGATCACATCTCTGCTCAAATAAAAGCCTCCAAAATGAGGTTGATCATTCCCACCTGCACAATCCAGGTGAAGGACTGGCCACTTCCAGCATAGGCACAGTTGGCCTGAATCATTCCCTGTCCTCCAGACCCCACTCCAGATCATGCRATCCCAGAATGGTTTGGATTGGAAGGGACCTTAAAAGCTCATCCTGTTCCCCCCCCMCCAYGGGCAGGGACACCTTCCACTAGATCATGTTGCTCCAAGCTCCATCCAACCTGGCCTTGGACACTTGAGGGATGGGGCAGCCACAGCTTCTCTGGGCAACCTGGGCCAGGGCCTCACCCTCCTCACAGCCAAGAATTTCCTCCTAGTATCTAATTTGAACCTACTGCCCACCCAACACCACTTCCCCAGAGGACACTCACATGCTCCACGTTGCAGCTTTCCCACAACTCSGGTCCTATGGGAAGCAAGTCGAATTCCTTGGGACAGGGCTCACAGGTTCTCAGCCTTTTCCACTGAGCAATTCTTGAAAAAAACAGAGCCAGAATTCAGTGCCTGAAGCTGATGGATCACTGTAAAGCCATGGCTCATATACTCTCACATAAATCCCAGCCCTTATGTCCCAACAKTTATCCCTTCTGCTGACCAGGCGTTTCCCTCCCAATCCTCTCCCAGAATTCCCAAAACAGTGAGGCTGGCACAGCCTGTCTTCCTAGTGGCCCCTCTCAGCACAGGACACACCTGCAGAGAGCCCAAGACCAGCTTGAATTTTACTTTTCCTCCTTTTTCGACCACAAGATCGGTATTCAGATCTGATGGGAAAGGGATTTGGAGGGATGGGTTGTGGAGCTCCAGCAAGGGCACCACGTTCTCACCTGGGTTTATCCATCAGGTAGCTGAGCTCTGGAACACCTGGGACCCCTGGAAGACATCACAACACCCCCTCAGTATCAGCAACAGGCTACAGACTCTTGCAGACACATGCCCAACTCATCCCACCCTGAAACTATGAGCAAGGAACAGCCCAATTCCCAAAAATATATAGGAGGGGCGAGTGACAGGTATGGGCAGAAGAGGCCCAGCAGTCAAAGACCTTCCCGTTGCTCTGGCATGTTGTTGGAGACCTGCAGCTACTGCGTGGAGCCACAGCTCTTGGATAAACATGCAGGTAAACACAGAGTTTATCCGGCAAAGTCYGTGACACAGTGATTGACTGGATCTGGATCAGGGTTAATTTTAATTCCCAGTTCTGCCTCTAGCCAGGCCCAGAGAGAGGAAGTGCCCTTATCCCACCCACACATAATCTGGATGGAGCAAGAACTAAGGGAGTTTGGCAGGGTCCAGCCCCAGGGACAAGCCCTGTAGAGGATCCACAGCCTTGGAACAGCACATGCCGGCACTGTCTGATAGCAGAGGGGCAGGAAACGCTGCTGGTCCCTGCTCCGGCTCAGGGGGGCCATGAAACCAATCTAATTCTCAGCCCAAGGGGGGACTCCAGAGCTTGGATCGCCCATCTCACCTGCCCAAAACTGAGGCCGTCACCAGCTATCCCATGCTCCGGGATCACCTTCCATGCCAGGACGCTGCTGGGGAAGAACAGTTTTGAGCTCCAGTTAAATGACCAGAAAAGTAAATTAAAACAAAATAGCAGAAAGACGGGCTATTCCCTCTCCGTGCATCAACTTGGACTCCAGGAGCAGGGATTTGGGGCAGCCGCCCGCTTCCAGCACCGGCATACCCCTCAGCCCATCCCGGGCGGTGTATTTTCCCGAAATGTTGCCGGACAGTTACGGAGGCTCCAACTGAGCGGCGACCGTCAAGGAAAATCCCTTCGCTCTCGGCTCCTTTTTGACCGCATCTGCCACAGCACCGACAGACGCAGCTTCGATAGGGCCTGGGGGGCCCGCGGGGCTCCTCCGCCCGCAGCCGCCTGTCCCAGGACAGGGGRTCAGTTCAGCCTCGGGGGTCCCTCACTCACCTTGGGGCCGGGCCCGGCCTGGGAAGAAAGGCGGGAGCAAGGCCGCGCTGCCCTTCGCAGCCATCGAAGCGCCCCGAAGCGCCGTCCCCGGGCGCGATGCCCACGGGGCGCCGATGCGGCGGAGCTGAGCAGCACGAGACCYCCGGGGAGGGCGGATGGCGGCGGATGGGCCCCGACAGACCTACCGCTGCCCACCCAACTCGCCGCCATCACCAAGAGAGACAGAAGCTGACGCGCGACCGCATTTTATAGCGCGGGAGCGCGGGCGCCGATTGGCTGCCGGTGCCACGCCCTCCCGCAGTGGCTTCTGGGAGTTGTAGTTCGCGCTGCCTACTGCCCCCGCCATCCTTCCATCCTTCCCTCCCTCCCTTCCTTCCTCCCCTCCCTCCCTTCCTTCCTCCCTTCAACCCTCCCACTCCATCCCATCCCGAAGGATAAACGCGACCCCCGAGCAACCTGCTCTAGTGGCAGGTGTCCCTGCCCATGGCAGCAGGTGGAATGAGATGAGCTTTCAGTTCCAACCCAAACTATTCCATGATCCCATGATTAACAACCGCCACTGGCACTGGGGGCAGCTGCACTCCCCCACCCCACCTAAATGACTCTCTAGTCCGGGTGGCATAAGCATAGTTTCTCTCCTCCTCCATGAAACGTGCACGGCAGGGATTGCTGCTTGAAAAGCTGGAGACAAGCAGCCGCATTTTCCCTACTCCTTCCTCCCTTTTGGAACACGGCGGGAACACTCCACCCTCGGGGAACAGGAGGAAAGTTTCTTGGAAACAAAAGTCTGTTTATCAACACAATACCTCTGTAAGTCTCCTGGCTCATGATCCATAATCCGTGGAAAGGATTTAAAATGGGAGCACCTGCCAACGGGTTGGAAGGGAGTGCTGGAACAGCTGCAGGTGCTGATGGCACAGCCACTGCGGGAAATCAGCTGGAAAAGCCTGAGACTGCTTCCTGCCCGAGCCCTGGAGAAAGGGCAAAAAGAATGAGGGGGAATAGTTATTTTTTAATCTGTTCTGAGCAAAATTAACAGATGAAAACATTCCYAGTGTTCAGGAATGGCCTTCTGAGCCTATAACTCCCTCCAACATGCCAGACCAGCAACAAAATAAACCCTCACCCATTTAAAGCCAAGTCTGGAAACGAGCCCCAAACTTCGTGTGGCCAAACCCTCCCCAAGACAACCCTTGCCAAAGCTGGCAGGGACAGGGTACAGGCAGCTGCTCCCATCCTCCTCTTCCATGGATCTCACAGCTGCTCTGCCAAGTCACGAGGCAATCCCTGGAGTCTCCTTGGCACAGCCACTCATGCAAAGTGAGCCTAGAAATCTCCTTGTCAAATCCTGGGCAGGGTAGAACCTGCGAGATSACTGCAGGAAAAAACCTCAACCTTCCCCAAAAATTCAAACCTTGGCAAACCTTGTTTGGGAAAAGACTCTTCCAAATGSCGAACTGGGAGAATCCCCAAAGAGCAACACTGAAAAGCACTGGATGCCCAACAGACCTCAGGCCATCATGAGAAGATGGAYAGAGATCCAAGAGGGGCAGGGAAAAATCCCACTGCATGTTCCGTGGCCAGTGAAGCCCTGACGAAACCTCCTGGGAACCTCTGACCAGCCTCTTCCACAGCACAGGACAGGGAGCACACGCTGGAAGAGGCTGCAATTCCCAGCACCTGACAGGTGGGAGCAGACAATGCACAGGGATGTGAAAACTATGGGTAAGGAAAAGCAGGTGTGCATTAGTGATCCAGGTGCAGTTGTGCCTGTGGCTCCCTGGGACACATCAAGGGGACAAGCCAAGCYCTGGCCATGGTCAGCTCTCAATCTCTATCACCTTAATTGTGTTATCCACCATTGCTTTTTCCCTGGAAATTTTACAGCAAAGGCAGCATGATATTTGAATTATAGAATCACGGAACATCTTGACTTGGAAGGGACCCACAAGGATGATCAAGTCCAACAATCCTGCACAGGACACCCCAAGGATCCCACCATGTGCCTGGGAAAAATRAGTGTGTGCCAAGCAGGACCCCAAACCCCTTCTTACAAAACTGACTGCACCTGGAAAAACCATTTTGACTGGGAATAACTGCTAAGAAAGAAAAAAAATATATTTTCTGAAGAAATGCTCTAACCAGGAGAAAAGGGAAAGTGGCTCGGTCACTGACATTTCCTGAACCAGCTCTATCAGTTTCTGCTATTGCATTTCAAATTCATACCCCATCTTGCCACKGAATTAGTTTCATGTCTAAGCAAATCCCAAGTTAAATCCAGAAACTGGTGTATCCAGTATGCTTTACAAGATCACCGGGAGATAGCGAAGCTGGAAGGTAAAAATTCCTCTCAGATCTTGTTTAGCAGAAGCTGAGGATTAACAAGCCAGTAATGAGAAACCCAGTACAGAAAGATTAGAGTCAAATGTTTATCTCTGTTCCTCAAAAGGGATTCAGAGAAATTCCTAAGGGTGTCGTGTATGTCTCAGTGTGCGGGATACGAACCCGTCTCCAGAAACTGATTCAATTAACAGGAATTTTCTCTAGTCAGACTCACAAGGAAAAAAAAAGAAAAATTATTGTCAGCCCCTGTCAGCCCTCCCATCCACACATTTTCTAAAGAAATGCTTCCAGACTCCTCATCCTTTTGGAAGCGCGTCAGGATCTCTCCCAGGCCACCTCTGATGTGTATTGTCAAGCTTTTAATTAAACACAGGTGAATGGCAAGAGGCCACCCCGCAGCCTCAGAGCTCAGTCTTTGGAAATCACCGCTCCGTGCCCAAAAAACACCCACATCCCTCCAGCTCTCTTGAACATTCCCAGTCTGTGTAACTCAAATTGGAATCAGAGTCCCTGCAATTTCATCTAAACTGGATGATCACATCAAGGAACACAATAAGAGTGTTTGAGTTGTTTTTGGGATTGCTATAAACCCTGCCTGCTGAAAGGCAGAGTGCTTCATGATCTCTGTCGCAGATTTGGATGCAATTTTCAGGAATTACATAATCCCAGGGAGCTGTGATATCATCTGCCTTGGACTTCTTGCCTTTASTACACAGAGATAAAAGCAGAAATTACCTTACTACACGGAGTCCTTGTCTTTCATCCTGTGTGACACTAAATGGTAATTAATCTGGGCTTTTCCTGTAGCCATCCAGGAGAAACAAAAATCCCACACTCTGTTTGACTTGGATTCCAAAACGCAGACCCTACAGATTCCAGGTGGTGGCTGTTTTGTAGCTCCACTTARAAGTCTCTTCTGTGCTTCAGACACTGCAATAATGGCCAGGAGCTGAAAATGAACAATAAGATCAGTAAGGGGTATAGAAAAAAAAAATTTCCACAGAACCTTGCCTGAGATTCTCCCAAACARCCCCAAAAGCCTGGCTCACACCTCYGGGGAATGTGGCCCAGGGCCTCACATCAACCTCTCTCCTAAAAGGAAAGCAGGAGCTATTTTAAGCTCTGCAGCACCAGTAAACAGGCGTCAGGTCATCTCTGCTGGCCTCTGTGCTCCCAAATTATTCYTCACAAGGGTCTGTATGTGCCCAGCTCTCCCAGGAATTATGGGCTAGGGTGGGTTGGATTCATATTTASCATTTTTCTTTCCACCACAAAACAAAAGCAGAGACCAAAGGGTTTTCCCACAGSGTTGCTGTCTGCTCCCTGATAACCTGCTCCTCTCTCCTCTAGAGACACACTTGGATGGAGAGGATTTATCTCCATTAGGGAATACTCCACAGACAGCAATGCTGGGCAGGTGAGAACACCAGAATAAATTTATACTGATAAATAAGYGTGGCTTCAACTCCTGGAGCAAACTGGGATGGCTGCATTGTAAAAGCTAAAATTCATGGGGGTATGGAAAGGCAACTCCAGAACAGAAGAAGGGTGGGCACACAGGGCAGCACAGTAACAGAATGATCCAGAAGGTGTTTTAAATCCCCTTCTTTACATCACCCCTGCAATGCCACTCTACTGAACTTCCCAAGAAGAGAGGCTGCCCTGAGCTGAGCAGCCACATCAGAGGATATAAAGCTCTGCTCTCTTCCACTTCTGCTGCCTTTGAAACTCCTGGCACACAYAGGGAACATTCCTTTCCTTAAATTCAGAGCAGCTGAAGGTGAGACAGCAGCACAGTCAGGGGCACAGCAGGAGGAAAATTCAGAGCAGATGAGAATGCAGGAGTCCAGCAGTCCTCTAGCTCCACTCATTAGGAATAACCTAACTSCAGTCACATCACCATTCCCCTCACATTCCCACTTGCAGTTGATAAAAAAGACCACAGACTGACAAATAGATCATAATTATGGACACAAACAAAGGTGTAGTAGAAGTAGCTTTATCAAAGTATTTAAATTTTGTGGCAAATCTCTGCATCAACATGGGCAGGGAGGCAACGAAATGCTCTGCAGTAGCAATTTCAGTTACCAAACTATTCCTTGGATAGACATTTATTACAGGTAGTTTCTCTGTTCCTATTTCTCCAAGAGTTTAAGGCACAAAAGCCTGAAAAGGGCTTATAACATGTATATAAGTGCTATTATTTTTGCTTTCACCTCTAATGCAACATAATATCAGCTTAAATATATTGCTTGTCCATCCAGCTTATACAACATCCAGTAGAAAACTGCTTTCCAGGTTAACAACCATTTGTTGCACAATGTATCAACACAATTGCTCTGACCCGTTTTTGCTGCAAGATCTTCAGTTTCACTCTGACAGGACAGTGGAAGACACTACAAAATCTCAACATCTCAATGAGACCATCAAGGTGTGTCCACAATAAAAAAAATAAAGGCATGATACACAAAATAACATTTAAATATGGTTGTTGGTAGAAGTGTTTTAAACTGCTCAGCTGACGGGGAATTATTTCCTCATAYACAGGTGGAGAAGCAAGCCAGGTGTGCAAGAGACCACCAGGTAAAAGGCATCAATCTGCAGTTTTATCTCTTTGCTCTTTCTGTCTTTCCTCTCCAAAGTGCTCTTTGGGTTGATTGCTTAAGAACACCAAACTTGCAAGCTCAAGATCACAGCTTAGGTTAACCAGAACATAAGCTTTCATCTCATGCTCAAGTTACAGCAACCTTACCCAGTCACTGGAAAGCTTTTGAGACATTTTAGTGGTATCCAACAATGACCTTTTTTAAAGTAACACATTCATGAGCGTTGGGTCAAATGGCTTAAGACAGCTGAATGGGCAGCAAAACAGAAAGATGGGCAGGAACCAAAATGCAAAGGGTAATTTTACTTAAAAGACCAACTTTTTTATTGTACGATGGAGTAGAGTCTCTCCCCCTGTGCCATCTCGTTGAAAGTTTATAAATTACAATTCCCAGTAAGTACTAAGAGTTCATTTCAAGACAAAAGGAATAAAACTGTCGCAGTTCTAATTGTCACCATGAATAAAGGTTACCATGATGCTCCTACGATACTCGTTCTGTACAAGAAAGGCCACAGTCCTCGTGTGTACTCCGAGTACCAGACCTGGGTGGGCAAAGGGCCACCCCTCACTACCGCAGGATGCGGGGGCAGTGTAGCAGTCGGGAGAGCACTGGCAGGATGTCCCACAGACACAGTGCCTCAGCAACGAGGCTATAACACGGCTGGGATCTCTGACGAGACAGTGTCCAAAGGCTGCCAATGACAGTCCATCAAGGCATCGTAGAGCTCTTCACTCTGTTCCATAAACTGCTTGTTTGCTTCGTGGACGTCTAATTGAGGCGTGGGATCTGTGGGAGGAAAGATAGACAAATAGGTCACACATCAAAGGTGTTCAGAAAAAACCCACCCTGTAAACAAGTTGGTTTTATTAAAACCAATCTCCGTATCTCCAGGGCAGGTGTCAGAGGATGGTGCCAGACTCTGTTCAGTGATGCCCAGCGACAGGACAAGGAGCRATGGCTAAAAACTAAAACACAAGAAGTTCCATCCATCGTGTTCAASACGAACAAGAAGTYCTTTCCATGGAGCGTGGCAGAGCACTGGAACAGCTGCCCAGGGAGGGCATGGAGTCTCCCTCTCTGGAGACATTCCAAAYCCACCCGGATGTGTTCCTGTGTCCACTACTCTGGGTAAGCCTGCATTGGCACRGGGTTGGACTGGATGATCTCCAGAGGTCCTTCCAACCCCAACTGTGAGTCACCAAACATTCCCAGCACTTGCCCAATCACGAACCTGACCAGATCAGCCCTAGTCAATCTCTCTGCAATGGAATAAGGAATAACTACATCCAAACACATCCCTTTTTCCAGCAGTGATTGTCCCTCAGCAGAGCCAGCAGAGGGGACACACACTGGCACCTCATAGCCCAGTGCAGCTGCTTCACCAGGTTCAGACTAGGAGCAGCAACAGTAAAATTGGGATGCAATTTTGCTAGGTGATAGTGACCCACMAATTTTCTCAGATTTACTCAAAGATAAAGGCATAGTATACATTGAAATTAGGGCCAATTTCAGAAAGTCTATCTCTAAGCAGTGCAGAACAAACAGACAACTTCAATACAGAATTTGAGAAACATACCTTCCAATGCATCCTCACCAACTTCTTCATATGTCTGCAAGGAGAAACAAACCCCTTAGGAYAGCACATAATTATCTTTTCTTTTACAAGCATCGCTTGTTGATTAGCACTGTCAGAGACTGACTTTTATACCATAGTGATTACAACAGAATTCTTCACACCTAAGCCTGTGTTCCACTCCCAACACTCCAGGGGGGAGATCCCACACTAAGCCTCTAACAGAGGCAGTTCTTGAAATTCTAGGGTTGAAGTGGGGTGACTGTTCTGATGTGTTCTATCCTTTTTAACAAGGCTTATGAAGGATCCCAGAAGGCACTCTGAGCACTGCCTGTACCAAGAGAACTCCTCTATTATGACAACTTAAGAGACCCTTTGTGTCCTCCAGACCGTTTTTACCCTAGCAACATCCCCCCCAGAAGGCAACAGGACGCACCAGGGGCTAAACCCTAAATAGCAGCTGTATTAAGACTTCATTATTAAGAGGTCTATACTAAGATCACTTGGTGTATTCAGTCTGGAGCAGAGGAGACTGAGGGCAGAGCTCAGCGGGGCTGCAGCTCCTCCTGAGGGGCAGCTCCGATCTCTGCTCYCTSKGACAGGGACAGGACCCAGGGAAYGGCTGGAGCTGTGCCAGGGGAGGGGCAGGCTGGATATCAGGAAAATATTCTTCCCCCAGAGGGTGGTGGGCACTGAACAGGCTCCCCAGGGAATGGTCCYGGCCCCAAGGCTGCCAGAGCTCCAGGAGCATTTGGACAACGCTCCCAGGGATGCACAGGGTGGGATTGTTCGGGTGTCCTGGGCAGGGCCAGGGGTCGGACTCAATGATCCCTGTGGGTCCCATCCAGCTCAGGACATTCTGTGACTCTCAGAGCTTGAAAATAAGATGTTCCCATCCCTCCTTCCCAGTTCCAGAGTGTTTCTGTGCTGCCCTACCTGCATGGTGCTCTGTGTGTAGCCATACTGGGGGTAGCTGTAGCTGTAACTGCCCGTGTTCTGGTCGTACCCCCACTGTGCGTAGTAGTTGTGATACTGTTGGTAATACTGGTTGTAATTATAGTTGTACATCTGATTGTACTCCATTGGTTTCACACGATTCCTTCAAAAAATAAAGCAGGAGTAAGTGCAAATAGTGCAGAACAAGTATGAAAAAAGCAGTGAAATAACTTAAGATACAATGTGGTAAAAAGACAAAGCCTAGTCTAACATGCAAATTTCAATCTTTAAAATATATTCAACTATTTACTGCAGCAGTATTTCTCATTTGCATACATTTGCATAAATAAAGAAGTGGTTTAAATTTAACACCCTTTCCTGTATTCATATTCCTCTTCATTGATAAACACTGCTTTCATTCTTTACGAGCTAATTGGGTATCACTTCCTGGTTTGGGAAGGGAAGAGTTCAGGACTATGAGCCTCAGTTTAGAACAATCCTGAACCACAATCCAGATACCTGGGTCCCTTTTTTGTTCTGATAAAGAGGATGAAGTTATGTGATCTGCAGCTTTCTGACAGAAGGCACTGTCTTGCTTTACAAGAAGAGTTAAAGACTTAAAGCCTTGCAACAAACCTGGAGTTTTCTTTAGTAAGAATGGAAAAAACTTTCCCTTCTGCCACTGTCGTACAGACACCTAAACAAGGACTCATCTCCCTTCTCTCTGAACTGGGTGGTCTTCAATGCACAGACTTGAAAGAGTYCATGAAATAAAAAGAACTAGAAGTAATCAAAAAGTAATCTTAAATACCCTGTGAACTGACTAGAATTCCTATTCCTTGCCATAAAGTGGCAGCATTCCCAAGGAACTAGGAATCCACCTATCAAGATTTGAAATAATGAAATGACAAATATTGTTTGAAAATGAAAATATGTCACACATAAAGCTATTTCTACTAATGATGAAATTAGTGAGAAGTAAGAAGAAGGAAACATCAATCTTCTCACCACAATACACCCCTTTTTTCTGTTTTTCCTTTTCCCCCCCAAGACTTCTGAGGTCACTAAAAATCTAAATATTATTCAAATAGGGAGCAATTACTATGATTCGTATTACCCTAGTGCTACGAGCCCCAAGTCAGACCAGGATCTCATTGTATCAGGTTCTGAACAAACACAGAAAAAAAAGTTAATCCCTGCCCCAAGAGACTTATATTTAGTAGACATCATAATAGAATTAGCAAGGTAGTTGAGCTTTGCTATCTAGACATCAATAAGCAGATTTAGACTATTTCAATTTAATGCAAAGGAACATACACTTTAAAAACAATCATATTTAACTACAGTGTGTGTACAYGTGTGTGGATTTAATAACGTATACAATTCAAAACAGTGTAAAATGCTTAGTCTTCAGCTAATGTTATAATTTCTTTGAACTCCTGAGCATTCTGATACTCCCCATATTCATGGGTATTGCTTCACTTTGTGATGGAAACATCCAGGACACGTACCCAAAGCACTAAAAGGCATTTAAAAACAGATGTGATTTTTCATATAAACGTCTGGCTTTTCTTATACTCACGCTTTTGGTATAGCCACACTCAAGCGTACAGGTTTAGAGCCCAACCCCACAGCGCCCTGACACTCTGTCAGTGCTCTCTTCTGTTCCAGTTCATCCGTGAATTTCACGAACCCATAACCTCTGCAGAGACACAGAATAACTCACACAAAACCAACCCAAAAGAGCCATGCCACATTATAAAAATTACTAACAGTGAAGTTCCAATTGGTTTGGGAAACACGGCGAATGCAAATGTTCATTAGGGTTGTTGTCCCTGCTTTTGGGAGAGATGAAAGGATTCCGCCTTTCAGTCGCTTTTCCAAAATGCCTGAAGCCACACGTCCAAACTCTGGCGGTGCTTCCAAGGGCTTGTCAACGTAAAGTAGCTCTTGTGCCAGTGGATTCTGGGGAACTGGAAGTGAGCTGACACAAGCCATGTCGAAATGCATGAACTGACAGTGGTAAAGCCCCAGATCTCTGCTGGGAAGATACTGATAATTTCAAGAGTTGCAAGTCAGCACAGGATTGACAAGACAGACACTGCTTGTATCCAAAACTGCCCCCCTGTGAAGGAAAAAACTACTTTTCCCTAGGTTCAATGAGATACACTTTCCAGWCAAGTTTTCTTTTCAAAAGGAATATATTCAAACAGGCTTTCTGCCATTCCCAACAACAGCATTCCCAACAGTGGGCCTGAAAATGAGCTCTTAACATCAAGTGGCTAAAACCTGCTCGGAGAGCACAGCTGGAACAGGGACAGCACATCCAGAACCCCTGGACTCTGTAACAACCCTTCACTGTGGTGTGGCAGCACTGCACGTCAGCCAGACGGAAAGCTCCAACTCCCTCCAACCCCAACAGTCCTTTGCGTGGGATTTTGATGCTGCAGTGAGTCAGAAGCAATGCAACAGCATCCAAGAGGGCAGTGCCAGGATCCCAGCATGGGATGGGCTGCCTCACGCAGCAGAAAGATCAAAGACTTAGGTGTGGGAGGGTAAGAGGAATCCATCTAAGCAAAGGAAGGAGTTTGGGAGGGAAGGGCTTGTCTACCTGGGGAAAAGAACGAGCCGTAAGCAAGGGTGTAAATTTACAGTGCATTATCTATTCTGTGGGAACTACTAAACACCAAGTAATGTGCTATTTTGAAAGCAGTATCACCTACTACTCACGGGAGGTCCCCACTGGCAGCTATTCCTAGCAGCTTGGGCCCCAGAAAATGCAGTACCTTGAACGGCAAGCTCCACACACAAGTCCAAATATCTTATTTTTATACAAATATACAGGTATGGATGTGTCCTCCCCCCAAAAAAACAGATCAAAGTTTAGGCTTATCTACATACAAACTGGATTATGAAGCACAAACAAAACTCTACACAGGCCCACATTCCGTTTAACTTTCCCTCTGCCAAAGGACTATGGCAAATTCATCCAGTGCAAGTCAACTTCTAAGTCAGTTTAAGGTGTTCACACACAAACCCAACAAAGTTTCTAAGCTGCCACAAAGACTCCTGCAACCTTTCAGATGCGACCAGGAGTGTGTAACAGAAACTGGGAAGACTGGCAGTTCCAAAACAGAGACAGATAGAGTTGGATGCAGTGCACAGGAGTAGATGCTGGGCGCTGCAAGGAAGACAGTGATTCTTCCAACTCTTCCAGACATTTAGCTTTTCCACACCAATGGCAAAATCAGACTTTAGTACAGAAGAATACCCACCAAGAAATCATTTCTTCCTGGCCAGGACCTCCCTGCAGACCTGTCCTGTCCCTGCAGTTTGGAAAAGCCCCAACAGCTGCACCCTCAGCAGGAAGCAGAGAAGCAGGCACAGCACCATGGCACCAGGCTTCAAACTCCTGTCCTGCCAGGACACGAGGTGCTGTGAGGAAGCCTTCCTGATCCACCAGCCCTGACTGGAAGAGCCAGGGCTTCACTGGGCACGTCCACAAGTCCTAAGATCCTCTCTCATATCACACTGACACCTGYAGTTGCCTCAGCTTTGAGTTACTGCACAAGTTTCAACAAAGCCCCTGGCACCAACACTCTGGCACTGCCAGGGGAGACAGCTTTGCTCTTCCCAAAAATAGGACTCTTAAGTCCCTGCTCCTTGCCCGCTTCCCGAGCTACCAGAGTTTCACTTTCCTTGAGGTCTGCACCTATGCACGGTTCCTAAAACCCAACCAATGGTCCAATCTGCAGCACCAACACCTGTTCTATAGGCAGAGACTGAAGCAGGTGCAGCACAACAGGAACTGTGGGGTTTACACTGAGGAGGAGGAGGAGGAGCAGGAGAAGGCACCTGGAGCCCAACCCAGCAGTGTCAGTCCCAGGTGAGGTGGCAATGACAGCACAAGTACCCAACAGCCAGAGTGACCGAGCAGCTCCGCAAGAGGCTCAGGTTGTACATGAAGAGGAACTTCATGACTGGGGAGGGAGTGCAGCTCTGCAACAGGCTGCCCAGACAGGTTGAATTATCTCCATCCTGGGAGGTTTTCCAGGCTACACAATTCATGGATGAGCTGATCTAGCAYTGGCTGCAGTCCCGCTTGGAGCTGGACCACAGATCTCCTGAGGTTCCTTCAAACCAACATGTGCAAGACTGAGAAACCTCATGTGGGAAGGTGAGGAGACCTACAGCTACAGCCCAGGTCTTATCCAACATTCTCACACATATTATATCAGAAAATTGTGCTTCGCTGAAGCCATGCTRTGCTTTGAAAACAAGGATGCTCACCAACTGCTCCCTCCTCTAAGAAAATACAGTTTAATTTTGTGCTATTTAGAAAATGTTTTAATTACATTAAGAAATCCAACTTTTTGATACTTGTTTTTGGCAGGAAAGACAAACAAGGCAGCTACTGAGAACCCAACAGTGAATCACAGCTTTGTGTGCCCTACCCTGTTTGAAATAAAAACCTGTAAAGCTCTCACAGGAATATACACTCAATAGCCTAAAGTTTGTAAAGCACAATTCCACCTGAGAGTCCAGGAAGAGAGAGTTTCAAGGTTACTTAAGACATTTTTCAGCATTTTTAGAAGTGCAATAACACACAAAGGGCCTCACGCTGACAGAGGAGTGACAATACCTGTGGTGACTATCAAAACTCAAGCAAACTGCAGACTGAATGGCCAAAACCACTGTATTTTAAGATTACTAAAATCTAAGCTGAAAGAACTTTTTTTTCCCCCTTGCTGCATTCTATCTTTCCTGTTGCCACATGTGAAGTGAAAAAAAAGAGTGAATAAAAGATGACTTACTTGGATACTCCTGCCTGGTCCAAAACAACTTTTCCACCTCTACATGATGGATAAACTTTAACAAAAAATTCATATAACATCCCATCATCCACGTCGGGAGTCAGGTCTCCCACAAAAAGGGAATATTCTGGACTAAAGAAATCAAAAGAAAACTTCTTATACACAATCATACAAAAAAAAAAAAAAGACATGCTGAGTGACAGCTACCATTTAGCCAAAATATTTGAACTCAGAGAAAAGTGATATTAAAGGACGACTTAATGGAGGCTTTAAAGTGTCACCAGTTAAGCTGCTTAACTAAAATTTTTATTGACACTGCTTTTTCAAGTTAATTCAAGCAGCACAACCAACCTACTCAATACTGCTTTTTATTTAAAGATTATTTCACTGCTTATTTCTCACAGTATACCTCTGATTTCTAAYATGGCAAGAAAACATTAATATCTCATTTATAGATATGCTATTTCCAATACATAAATCATATATTATAATATATGAATTAGATACTTTGATGCTACAAAGTTTAAGTACCTTAAAGGATACTCTGGATAAATCTGCTGTGCTACATACAAGGCAAAGCACAACTGGCAGTCTAAATTCTCCTCCCTCTACTAAAGACTGGCAGTGATGAACTCATGGGTTTACATATTTTGAATACTCTTTGCAAGGCAATTGATAAAGAGACATTAAGCAGGCAAAATTAATATTTAAATATTAACCTTACCTGTTATCGGGCTGTTTTCCATACGTTGCATAATTCAACTTAAATCGCTTCGCCTAGAACAAGGCAAAAATGAATCCATACATTCAAATGTTGCCATGTGAATTCAAACGATGAGGAAAAAATACAATAAGCTCATTTAATATGACTTTCTTAACGCTGACAGATTTTCAATGCCTTCAGGCCAGCCAGTTAAGGTACATCAAGCACATTTTTATTTAACATCAATACAGCTATAATAATGAAAATCAGAACCTGAATAGAGGTACTAATAACAAATAGTAAATTACTTCTAATTTTAAGGTCTTAAAATGAAATGACAGCATCACTTTTGTGATTGAACACAAACACTGCCAGACCAGAATCCATCATACTGGAAAATGGAATCAACCTGAGTCTGGAAGTGTGGCTAAATACTTGGTTCTGGATAATGTGCTCACTTAGAAAGATCCAAAATTAGGGGTTTTTGAAACAATTCCATTGGACACTAGAGGCCTCCCTAAATTTTGCATCTGATTTTATTTTTAAAACAAGTTTCCCAGCAGCCCACATTTGTGCCTTCTGGTACACCTGGAACTCTGTTCCCAGCCTATCAGAGCTCAGCAACTTGTGCCCAACTTACATGTAAGTCTACACCGAGATCTAAGGAGCAGCTGATCTTTGGATCAGCCCTAGCAATCAGGGGCTGATCTCAGGATCAGAAGTTAGGATTTCAGATCATGATCAGAAATGCCCTAGAGATCAAGGCACTCGTTCAATACAGCGTGCTCGTGGACCTTGTATGATGGATTTCCTTCCCTCAAAGACAGCTAAATAATTCTTGGGAAATAAGAGCACAGACTTAACTCCAGGCTATAATCCTGTTCCTTGTATGCTTGGATTTTCCAGAGCACAGTGCTACACAACTTTCTGTGGATCATTTACAAGCTAACACAAAATTTAGATTCCATCTTTGAAGCACTTCCATCTTTTTTTTGGATGCTGCTCTTCATTGCAATATGTTGGGTTTAAAATCAACACCTGAGAGTACTTCCACTCAGATGGGAACTGGGGACGCCAATTCTGGAAAAGAGAGACAGCACCAGCACCATGGCTCTCTGTTATGMCTTTGGCTGATTCAGTATTTAAAAATAAATAAAAGCATGAGCCACACTCAGTTTTCTGYAAACAAAAGTCTCTAAATGTGAGGGATGAGCTGGGCAGTTGCCTGCTGAGTGCACTGATTTCGGCTGCTTTGGATCTCTGCCTGACATCTGTAATTCTCTACGTGTGTTATGCAAATCATCCCTCCACACAGCACCGTGTTTTGAATGAAACCGTGGAGAAAGAAGGGCATTCCCAAAACCAAACTTCCATTACTCCTTGCAAGAGCTGCTCTTTGTCTCTCCAGTGACTACAGAAGGCATCCAGGATGATCARCTCGCCTTAATCACAGGCAAACACGTGAAACAGATACCTCCAGGCCTCTTGTCAACTCCCTTTAATGGGGCACATTACCCTCTCAGGAACGTTGACTAAAGAGTTCAATTTGAACTTCCCAGTTTCCTACTCTGGCTATTAACTACACTGAAATAGGAATCCATTTACCTTGTATATCACACCATAACTGAGGTGATTCTAGAGCTGCTTTATGAACCA
The DNA here is from genome assembly GCA_018881555.1 of Amblyornis subalaris. Classification (NCBI taxonomy): domain Eukaryota; kingdom Metazoa; phylum Chordata; class Aves; order Passeriformes; family Ptilonorhynchidae; genus Amblyornis; species Amblyornis subalaris. The sequence goes on from JACAXG010000091.1 coordinate 3,110,278, forward strand.
GTCACCCCAGCTACTGCAGCCAACTCCTGTGGGTACAACAGACAGCTGTGTCAGCCGTCCCATTTTAATCTACCACACATTCGAGTCAACATCCTAAAATTAGCCTCTCTGACTATTCCTCCTCTTCTTCCTAACTACCCAGCTTTTATGTACAGGAGATACTAGTTATGCACAGCAATTATTCAATGCTCTTTCTCCTTCTCTACTGTATTCAAAGAGGTTTGAATAACTTCTGTTTGCTAAGGGTCAAGAACAACGCAAGGTTAAAAGTCACATTTCTCTTGCAAATCAAAGTCACTCAAAACTCAGTGTGAACCTGCAAGTTCATCTTGTACATATGTAAYGACACACACAGGTAAATTCTCAGGTTGCCTCATCCCTGAATGTGTTCAAGGCCAGGTTGGACAGGGCTTGGAGCAAACTGGTCTAGTGGAAGGTGTCCCTGTCCATGGCAGGGGGTGGAATGAGATGAGCTGTATGGTCCCTTCCAACCCAAACCATTCTGTGACTCCATGATTATACAAAAGGAGAGAGATGGAAGAATTGTGGCAGATATACACTATACTCAACCTCATTTTTTCCTTCTTCTTCTCAGGTTTCTCCTTAGTCCAACTTTGGTAATAGCAGAAATGCTCAGATATAAAAAACCCCACACTCCACAACACTTCTACACCTGGATGTTATCCAGTCAGTCACAAAGAAATCAGTGATTTTCCTCAACAATTTTCTGAGCAAGAACATTAACAGTTTTATGTTCCTAACTTCAGTTCTAAAGCAAAGAAGAATCCCAGTTTGCTAACTATTGAATTTGTCTGTAATCATTAAAAATACAGATTCTACACTATCTGTCCCTTCCCAGTTTTGGTTCTCARCTGGCTGATCCCATTTACTCACCGGTGTAGCACCAGGAAGTGGTTTTCCATTGATTTTGTGTAAACATTTCTCTGCAGTAGCTAGATCTGCAAATTCTACAAAGCAATAGCCTGCTGGAATTCTGAACATACAACACAGGAGAGAAGARACAAAGGTTATAAATTTAAAACACATTTGAGGAGGAATGTTGTATTTTAGATAACTGGTAGGAAATTTGCTACAGTTGCAATACATAGAATAGTTTCTTTTTAAAGTATAAACATTAGCTACCAAAGAGAAGCTGGATCCCAAGGGATAGCCCCTACTTACCATAAGTCATGTCAACATAAGCACATAGAAAATGGTTTAGCTTACAGTTTACTTCCTACTTTCATTGACCATCAATTTGCCCACCTAAGTTTAAACTACTGAAAACTGAAATTACAACACTTAAAAGAATAATGAATAAGAATGAAACTACTTTATTCTGCATACAGTCACTCACTTTATCTCAAATGAATTCAAAAGGTTCTCATATTGCTCCAAGTCAGACTTCCCACTTCTGTCAGCATCACATAGCTGCACTAGAGACTAGTGACCAAAGCCTGGRGGGGGTGTAATTCCTGCAGGGATGGAATGGGATACATACACTGCTCTGACTGAGTGCTGGAGCACTGCAGGATGAGGGCCAAACCTTATTTGTCGAGGGGAGGCTGAAGAACCAGCAGTGCCCTCTCCATTGCTCTCATCAATATTTTCATACTGGTGGCAGCAATAGTGAAAAACTCAAAGGGAAAATTCACTCTCATATGGGGGGACAAAGGTGACGCTTCAATCCAAATGCACTGGGAGAACAAACAGAAACAGTTACCCTGTCAACCTGTTTCGAATGATTTTTACACTCAGTACAAGCTCTCCCATGGTGGCAAAGGCTCTTGAAACAAAGTTTTCATCCATATAGGGCTCCAGCTGTAAAACCAAATAAAAAGAAAGTTAGATCAGGGCATCTACAAAAAAGAGAATATATGTGTCAATGTCCCCCTAAGCAGTTAAAACATTATTGAGAAGGATTTTACCCTTACACTTCAAAAAGAAGACTCATTTAAGAGGGTCGATGCCACTCAAAACCAGCAGGCATGCATGAACCAGGCTCAACAGTCTGCAAAGTGGAACCCAAGAGACAGCATGAATTTCAGAGAACAGGGAGCTTCACAGAAGGACAAAAGCCACTCAGAAACATACAGCAACAAACTGAGCGTTCGCTACAGGGAGCAGGGGAGAAGGAGGTGGCAGGCTCCTTCTCCGGGTGCAAGCGGAGGCTGGGCCAGCACTGTGGGTACACAGGTGTGGCACAACCCCGGGTGGCATGCGGCAGGTGACACGGCCCCGTGGGGCCGGGGCAGGGTTCTGCAGAGCCGCGTCTGCCCCGCATAACCCGAGAGATACCAGGGCGGCACTCGGGGGGGAGCCCTGCAATCGTGTCCTGCAGCAGCTCTGCGCTTCGTCCTGCCCGTGGGAGCACTGACCGTGTTCATGTCACAGGTGAGGGTGGCACTGTGCAGGTCAGAGTGTCAGCGAGCGTGCTGGAGAGCAGGCGCCTGCGCGGTGTAAGGGATTGACAAGTAGGAAATGGCACTGGAATTTGGATCAAATATACGATGAAGGGCCTGAGTGAACAGGGCACCTCTGTATAACAGAAAGTGGAGGAGGGAACTAACCAAAACGAAATTTTTTTGATGGGGAGCACTGTGTGTGACAGGTAACATGGAGCTGAAAGACATATATATGAAATATATATAGCTCCATGTATCTAAGTATATACCTTTGTAAGACAGGTGGCCTCATGGTAACCTACAGCCCTCAAGTGTGGTTGTGTGTCTGTCAGGTAACAGGTGGCTCCACCACTTGTTTGTGTGACAGAACATGCAGTAYGTGAAAGAGAGTGACCATACTGCAATTGCATGTATAAAAGGCAGCAGATGCCCTGTGGAGATGAGTGTGAAGCAGAACTGACTCGTGCCAGGAGCAGGAGGCAGCACCACTCTGTACAGGCTTGATGTGCAGGGTGATCCTGGGGGGGTGTGTGTGTACAGAAAACCTGGATTTGTAAAGGCAGGAGGTTGCTTGGATATGTCTGTGTATGGCTCAAAGAGCCACAGCCTGCTTGTCAGAGAGGTGATGGAAAAGAAGATGGGTTTATGGTGGAGATGTGGCAGATAACCCTCTGTGTGGGGAGAGGGGAGAAGAGACTTCATGGAGTCTTCATGCATGAGCAGAGGCAGTGGGACTCCCTGATGCTGTGGCAAACTGGGTGTGCTGAGTRTGCGTGTGGGAGGGAAGCACCCAGTGGGATCCTCAGCAATGTGCCGGGCTCTGTGTACACACACGAGAGATGAGGACTACCACGTGTGTGTGTGCAAGCAGGACTGTGCTGGTGTGAGCTGTAAGTAAAGGGCTGGAGGAAGATGTGCATGCAAGAAACAGGTGACAGGGAAGTTGTGACGTGATGGTGTGACCGTACACGCACAGTGCGGCGCACACAGGCGTGTACAAATGTGTGACAGACAGCAAGGACACTACACACAGCAGTGGGACTGCATGTGAGTGTGTCACAGTGTGCCACAGTGGCAGCAATGCAGGCACCACAACACATTGAGCACACAAAAACAGGAAATGTGGGTGGGTGGCAGARTACTACAACACGCTGGGCTGAGTACACACGTGTGTGAAGGGTCTGCTCAGCAGCAAGTGGTGAAGGACACAGGGGCACAAGTGTGAGGGTGTGTGAAGGAACACTGTGGGCTGTGTATCATTGTGAGTGTGCCCACAGCGTGCACGTGAGYGGGCAGCAAGACACCCCTGGGTGAAGAAGCACATATGAGTGTGCTTCTCACAGGTGCTCTTCCTGCCAGGTACACACGCAGGCAGGAATGAGGGAAATACCAGGGTGTGTAAGTGCTTGTGGGTGTGTGTGCATGTAGGAGAGTGCAAATCCCTATGAAGATGCAAGTGCACCCACGGGTGTGCACGTGGGGGGCAGATTGTGAGTGACAATCTTGAAGAGGTGCGTACAAATGTGAGTGCCTACAAGTGTGAGCACGATTAGCAGCACAACCATGAGTGCGTGTAAGTGCCTTGGAGCATATGAGCACGTAAGTGTCTACAGCAGGTAGCAGGTAAACCAGCAGATAAATACTTGAAGCATGCAAGTGTACACGCTGTGAGTATGGGAGTAAGTGCCTCTTCGAGTACGGAAGTGTGAGACCTGTTGGTGCCCATGTGTGTGCCTGCCCACCAGGGACACTGGTGTAAGTGTGGCTGTGAGCCAGCTGCAGGCAGACAAGGGTCACTCTGGGGTGTGYGTATGTGTGTGTGAGTGTAACTGCTCACAAATGTGCCTGTCGGGCTGGGGTTTATGTCCGAGAGTGCGTGTCAGCCTGTGTGAGTGTGTCGGCATGCACGGCAGAGTGTGTGTGAGGTGAGTGTCAGCTGGGGAGTTGAGGTGTGTCTGAGTGTGTGAGGGGCTGTGAGGCTGTGTCAGTGTGGGGGTATCAGTGGTGTGAGGATGTCAGTCAGTGTGAGGATCTCGGTGGATGTGAGGGTGCCAGTCAGGGAGAGGGTCAGCTGGTGTCAGGTGTCAGTCAGACTGAGGGTGTCAGAGCTGTGAGGGTGTCAGTCAGTGTGAGGGTGTCAATTGGTGTAGGGGTGTCAGTCAGAGTGAGGATGTCAGTCAGCCAGAGTGAGGGTGTCAGAGTGAGGGTGGTGCGAGGGTGTCAGTTGCAGTAATGGTGTCAGACAGCAGGTGTGAGGGTGCCAGAGTGAGGGTGTCAATTGGTGTGGGGGTGTCAATCAGTCAGTGTGAGGGTGTCAGTCAGTGTGAGGGTGTCAGATGGTCAGTGTGAGGGTGTCAGTCAGCGTGAGAGTGTCCGTCAGTCAGTGTGAGGGTCTCGGTCGGTCGATGTGAGGGTGCCGGTCAGTGACGGTATCAGCCGGTCAGTGCCCCCCGCGCCCCCCCTGGCCCGGCCGCTTCCGCCCGCGGTCCTGCCGCCCCCCGCCCCCCTCACAAAGCCGCGCGGTCCCGGCCGGACACTCACGTCCCCCATCCACAGGCTGGCGGCCATGCTGCTCCCACAGGCCCCGCGGCGGGTTCAGCGGGGCCGCGCGTTCCGCCTCCCGGCCCGGCCCCGCCGCCGCCGCCGCCGCCGCCGCCCCTCCCTCCGTCCCTCCCCCGGTGCCCCGGTCCCTCGGTCCCTCCCCCGGTCCCTCCCGCCGCCGCCCGGCCCGGCCCCGCCGCCTTCTCCGCGGCCCCGGCGGGCGGAGAGAGCGGCGCCCCCGCCGCCGCAGCGCCCCCTGCCGGCAGGAGGAGCGCCGGCCGCGGGAGCGAGCGGGGGGAAAGGGCCCGGGTTTGGGGCAACTTGCGGAGGGTTTGGGACAAGACAACTGCCCGGACGGAGACGGTAGTGAGGGGAGGACCGGTGTCTTCTACAGTGCGTGCAGTGAGAGGGCAAGAGGAAATGGCCTTAAGCTGAGACAGGAGATTCAGAGATTAGAAAAAAATCACAGAATATGCTGGGTTGGGAGGGACCCACAGGGATCATCGAGACCAACGCTTAGTCCCTGCACGGGACATTCGAACAATCCCACCCTGTGCCTGAGAGCATTGTCCAAGTGCTCCTCGAGCTCTGGCATGGAGCACGGCTCCTTGGGGCCGTGACCATTCCCTGGGGAGCCTGTTCAGTGCCCGACCACCCTCTGGGGGAAGAGTCTTTTCCTGATCTCCAGCCTAACCCTCCCCTTGACGCAGCTCCGTGCTGTGACAAGCACTTTGGTCATCTCTTCAAGGCACCGCTGCTGTCAGAGCTGGAACAGGGTTTCGGAAGTCGGACAGTTTTTGGCAATGTTGAAAGGCCAAAGACTTGGTGTAGGGGTTTTTTGGGGGGTGGGGACGTTTGTGAGAGGCCATGATCCCGGCTCCCCTCCACCCAACGGGACAGCAGCTGCATCAGAAGCTTCGAATTCCAGCCAAACTGAGGCTCTGAATTTAGATCACTGCCTCTTCCTGGAGACAGGAGATCCATCTCGGGGTCATCAGCCCAGCGCGTGGGGCTGGATTGGGTACGGTGCGATCCTCTTCTGTGTGCTCCCGCAGGCCCTCGGCAGCGAGGGTGGCAATTCCTGGAGAAGAGGAGCCTCACCGTTACGAGGGAGCAGAAACGAGGGCGCCCGGGAGCCTGTTGGTATTTTCGGCATCCCGAGAGCCGGCTGGAATTTCGGCATCACCCGTCACGGGTGAGCCCTGTGCCCTGTCACGGAACGCCAGGCACGGGCTGAATCCCTGGCTGTGGTTGTGCAGGCGCTGCCGCACGCCATAAATCGAGCTGCTGGCGACAGAGACGCTCCGAAGCCTCCGCGCTATGTTCGCCGCGGCGGGTCGGGCTCGGGGCTCTGCCGGTCGCGTCCCGGGAGAGGGCAGCAAGAGCCCGCCGGTGCCGGCTGGAGGTTTTCTGGTGCTGAAATGGGGCAGCCTCACGTGATGGAGCCGATTGTGGAACTCCTTCCGAAGCGGTGCGTGAGTGTCCGCTCGGATCYTGCCCCGCAGCGTCCCACTGCCGCGGCTAACGCGTGAAACACACCGGGAGTGGAACAGAGGATCCTTCGCTCCGCTTTTTCCTGCCGACGGTACATGTAGTGAACATTTGATCCTTCCCACGTTCCTGCAGGAGGCTCTGAGAATCCTTCATCCTCGTTCTGAGCGGGATCTGCATCTCTCATCAGGCTGCAGCACGGCCAGCACTGGCTGTTCTAGAATATCAGGTCTTCGGGGGRTGCAAGACATGAGATTAAAAACATATTTAGAGTTTATGTGTCTTCTGATTTTTGAGTCCCTAGAGCACCCTTAGGTCATTTTTTCCCAGCTCTTCCCTAAAATGTTGTGAAATCCAGAATGAAATCAGACAGGCAGCAAGACCCACTGCCAATAACTCACCTGAATGAAGACGCTGGGYTGTCAAGATGCCCTTTTTGCGCCTCGCTGTCACTGGCAACCTGGTCTCTTGCAAACTCACCCCCTTTGCAGCCCCTGCTGTGTCTGCCTTTCAGGTGTCAGCTTCCAGGATGGCTTYATTTTCCCAACGTGGCAATTTATCCGCTGGTTAGCTTGGAGCTCTGCTCTGCAGAGCCCACAAAGCTGTCASTCACTCTCTGTTGTTACTTATAAAAGCCAGTAGTTTGTTCTTTGTCGTTTGATGAAGTGAGTCCAGTGTCTTTAATAACCCCTTTCTGGCTTTTTCCTTCCAACTGAGTAACACAAAACTTGCTTTTCCTGGGATAATCCATAGAGATGGATGTTGGGCAACRAAAATGCAGAAGGAAGCCAGGATCATGTGATTGTGTTGGACAAGGAGAAGGTAAGAAGTTTATATCCAGCGTTATATCTGAAGTGAGTGCTGTTTATGCACCTAACCTTGTGACAGAGCAAAAACACTGCCAGGAGCRTGTTATCACCTGAAAAACTGTTTATTCTCCTTTAAAAATTTATGAGCTGGCAAAGAGGCCATGAAAGGAACACGTGGGGATTCCTCTGTCCTGAGTGTGAGTGTCAAGAGTCAGCAGCCAAAACATCTGTGTCGCTTGTTCCCTCTGCTGCAACGGCAGGGATTTCTGGGTCTGGGAACTTGGTCCTGAAAACTGCTGAGTAAATTCCAATTAGTGTTTACTGGAATCCACTGGAGGGGTGGATTCCAGGAGGAGGCCCTGACCGGTCTCAATTTTTAAAATTAATGGTTTTGAGCATGAGAATCTGGCCTGGGAGATTTTAATTTGAATTTGCTGGTTTTAGCTTGAGCTTGAAGCTGACTCAAATGGGTTTTGTGCCCTCAGTACTGGATGTTACGGTGTTAGAACCTTGCCTTTGTTGGTCTTGCAGGTGCAAGTCAGTCCTTTGTCTTAGGCAACTGCAGCCAATGGACTGAGATCAGGGATTGATTTGGCCGGGGATAATTGAAATAATAAATTAAACAAAACAAACAAACAAAAAAACCCCCCAGAATTTTGAGCTTGGAATAGCTTCTGAGATTCTGAAAGTAATTGAAGTAATCCAGAAGAAAATATGCCATGAAATCTGTTTTCCATTATTGCATGAGATGATATGTCTTAAAATTTGATCAAACCCACTTTTTCATGATGAAGATAATGCAGCTTAAAGTGATGTAGAGATCTGGGGTCTTTTTCGATGTCGAATTTACAAATTATTGTAGACTTAACATTCTTATTTATTTATTGATGACTCGCTGTTCCTGTCATGATCTCCCAGCAAAAAAAAAAAATTTCTGATAGAGTTCTAGCTGCCAATGGTATTTTTGAAAGAAGTTGTAATAAAAGCTGATTACTAATACRTTTGTGCCTGCTATAGTTTTCTTAGCCAGACCCAGTTGCTTGTATATCAACAAGGTGCAGTGGGAGAGACTCGATGTCCTCTCTTGCCTTMAATTTAAGAAAATGTGCAGTCGCTTATGTGACAATCCTTTGTTCATATTTCTCTGTGGGTTTTGTAAGATTCCCCAACAAATCCAAGATGGAACAGGACAAGGACAGTGCATTCCTGTTGCTTTAAAGGAATGTATTTCCAGCTTGAGTGGCTTCTGAGTGGGATGACTGTGAGAAGCAGCACAAGGAGTTCAGTGTGGGGAATAGCTGAGCACATCCATGAGCGAGTGGGGCCAGWGGAATTTATTCCCAGGGCTGCCAGTTTTCCCATTTAGGAGCACATGTGCTCCCCTTGCTGGTTTTGCATTCCTTTTCCCACACCATCAGTCAGTCCCCATTCCTCTGTAGTTTTTATGCTCTTCATATCTTCGCTGAGGGATGTCCTTACTCACTCCTCAGAGGGAATTTCTTTGGAGACCTCATCTATCCTCCACAGGGATCAAATCATAGACTGCTGTGTCTCACCAGGATTCAGCAAGGGCCATCTCAGACTGTGGATGTAATTCACCAGGAAYAGGGTCACAAAGAGGGCTGTTTCTTGTTTTCTCCCTTGGTAATACAGGGAATTCACCCTCGGAGAGTTTATGAAAATGTCAATTGGTCAAATAAGAGTGTTCTGGCTGTTCACAGGAATAATTTACTGGCTGCAGGGCTTATTTGTTTACATCCTCCGTATGGATCCCATGGGACAAGCTTAATCCTGGGTCTGGATATTTGATTGTGAGTAGCTCTTGGGATATCTGTTGGGATGCTTGTAGTCCATACACAGTCAGCTGTGGGATCTTATGCCAATCACGTTTTAAGGCAAAATAAATAAATGAGCTTTCCCACCCCATTATTGAGCATATGCCTAACTCCCAAACTGTCAGGCAAAATCTGGAATTGGGTGGAGTGTGGCACCCACACCACAAGGCCATGGCAAAGCTGGGCATGGGATGGCAGAGCAGAACGACGTGGTGGTCTGGTCCCAGTTGTGTGACATTTGGCTCTACCTGCGGCCTTAAAACTGAGCTGGAAACACAGCAGCGAATGGAGGTGGCTGGAAAGGTCTTTTGCACAACCCCACAAATGGTCACTGGTCAGAAAAATGATGTGTGAGGGACTCGTGGATCAGTTTCTGGAGCAGTTAGAAATCTATCCTTGCTCAGATGGTGCTGAAGAGGCACCAAGGAAGCTCCTCAGAGACCTATCCCCCATCTCTTCTGTCTCTCCAGCAGCTTGTACAGTTAAATTAATATTTGTTGTTGGTGCATTCCTTCCTCTGAGTCTGGAAAAGGTAGATCAGGTTCACCTAGACAAGCGAGGAAAACCAGAGTGGATTTGTAAGGGTGGGAATGAACTCAGTGGTGGCACAGCAGAGAAGGATGTGAAAGTTTTAGGGGACCACAATTTAACAGTTGGTRCTTTGTGGGGAAAAAAAAACCAACAAGACTTTTTTATCCTGGCATGTATTGGCAGGAAAGTCACGTGAGGCACAGGGTGATTAATTGTGCCACTCTGGAAGGCTTTGGTGCACTGAGGGAGAGAAGGACACACTGGAGACCAAAGGAGASCCAAAAGGAAAACCAGAGGTCTAAAACTGTGGATCTGTGGAGGAAGCTGGAGGAACTGGATTTATTTAATTCAGAAATCAGAGATGAAGGGTAGGATTTGCTAAGGAGAGTCTTCCAGTGGTGAAAGGTAAGAGGCTGAATCTGTTCTCTGACTGCTGTAGGAAGGACGGGGAGGTGCTGAACTTCCAGCAAGACACATTTCAAGAAGGTTTTTCCAGGTTTTCCCTCATTAGGCAGAAGGCTTCACATGGGAATTTTTGTGGKTTTTTTTACCACAGCAGACCCCCTGAATGTGGTGTCCACGTGCTGGGCAATGCACGTGGAGGCTGGATCACGTCTTTGAGGGAGGAAAGATTGCTTCCTTGGGCTTGGGATGAGATTCAGTGGCCTTGGGGAACAGGGAATTTGAATGAGTGGGAGAGGTGTATCTGCACACAGGGGTCTGGCTTGCAGAAATATCCAATGCCATCTGCAAACCTCCCATGGACTCAGAGAATATTCACATTTACAACGTAGCACTGGAACTGACTACACAGAACAAACCGGAATAAATCCCCAAACTGACCATTTCTGGGAATGAGACCATCACAGTTACAATGACTGGGTAGATGATCTCGAGGGAATTTTCTAAGGATTTAACCCATATATTTAAAAAACCCCAACCAGTCCTAAGGAACGAGGAAGGGAGGGGAGATCAGATGATATCCACACCGCTTCYAGGGTGGGATAGCCATGGGTTTTGCACACTGCAGGGTATATTAAACCTGTGAGGCTGATCTGAGGGCGTCTGGGTGTAGTAAACACAAYAAATCCCTGAAATTCTCTGGATTTGATGGAGCAGTACCCATTTTGGGGGCCAGTGGGGGAATGTTCTGCTTCAAAGAGGCCAACTGAATGGATTATTTCAGTGAATAGAGAGACACCTGGATATTTTCTTGATTGCCAACAGTCCAGTTTAGCAACAGCTGCTTTCTTAGGGGTGGTTTGTCACCGAAAAAAAGTCAGAGAAATCAGTCAAACATTTAGATTGGTTCTCTGATTCCAACATGGATAAGGGAATTAGGGTGGGAATCTTGAAGAGTTTTCTCTGAAGTTTAAAGAGGATAAAGCCTTGCTGTCTGAACTCTTCAGCTTGGGATTCCAGAAGAAAATTGTAGTTTCCTTATTTGTGCTTGCAAGGTTTTCACCAGGCTCTGGGACAGGAATACAGTGGGAAAACTGTTCATGATCTTGCTCTTGTTTTTAGTGAATGCTGAAAAACTGAAGGGAAGGTAGAAATTCCTTCTTTTTTCAGGCTAAAAACTCRACAGGTTTCCAGAGCCTTGAGCTTCACAACAAAGGTTTTGTGGGGKTTTTTTTGAYTTTTAAATTTCAACCTATTTTCTCCTATTTCGGTGTTCTTTGTATTGAGGATAAATTGGGATCATTTCAAATCCTCTGAAGTGGTTTTCTGGGTATTCTTTGGCTTTGATGGAAGAGAGCTATATCAAAGGCATCCAGGAAAAAATTATTAATTTGCTTCTTTCGTGTGGCAGGGAGGTTAATGGGGCCACCGCCGGGGCAGCTGGCTCGGGGTGAAGAACTTTGATCTCCCTGACTGCTTTTGAATCGCTTGGAAGCCCCAAAGCCCCCAGCTTTTCCAYGGAGTGATGTTGCTTTGGGAATTAYACCTGCCTGCTCAGCGCAGGGCTCTGGGCTTGAGGAAACACARCAAAAACACCCATGAAAGCACCTGGTTTAATGCTCCTGCTCCCCTCGCTGCCTCCTGTTGTACTGGAAAACTGTGTCCAAGCCCCTCTGATGGGATGAAGGGGAATCTGTGGCTGCACTTCYAGAGGGGAGCAGAGATAAAAGATCCATCCCAGATGGATTCAGTCGTTTGAACCCCCTGGTTGTTCTCCTGTGAGTTATTGGTTCTTGGACAAGGTGGGATTTAATGGGAGTCTGGTGGGATTCAGTTCTTCAACCAAAGCGTCCTTTCTCCACAAAGTTAATTACTCATTTGTGCCAAATGGGAAATGAGAAGCAGAGTTTAAGGATCTAATTAGCATTCGCTTCTCCTTTCAGCGGATCAGTCTTTACGCTCATAAACTCTCTGATAAAACTATTTTCAGTTGCTTTCTACTCATCTGAGAATCTTTCAGCCCCCACGGAATCTGAATTTCCAGGTTAGGAAAACAAATATATGAAAAGAAAAGCTAGAAATAAAATCCCGCTGTTTTTATGAAAAGACAAATATCATTTTTGTGTGCATTTATCATCATTTTTAGCCCAGCAATGATTACTGTATGTGCTAGAAGTACCTGTTAACAGTAAAGCTTCTTCACAAATCTTTTGTTCTGACATATCCAGAGTGGGCACAGTTCAAAAATATATGGATTTTATTCTGATTTGGCTTATTCCCATATAGGAATAGGTAACATAACGTACCATTATAACAATCTGACTGTGTCTAAGTAAAGCAATATTATCTTTACCACCACAGACTGGCATAATTAAGGCACTGTTGGAAAGCCATAGGTCAATGTTATTGCTTTGGACATAAACCAAGGAATGTTACAATTTTTTTTGAAAAGTGTTTCTTCTCAGAAATCAGGACTACAGGATTTGATTCAGAGTTCTTAATTCTGGAAAGCATTTTGAGGTTTGCTAAAGGTGCCATTTTTAGTTATAAAAATAACAAAATGAAAAATACAGAAGTATATTTATAGTAAGAATAATGAAGATTTATAGGCTAATGATAGTTGCAGTGCTTCTGGCCTAGGAACCCTATATTGAACAGAGTGATTGAATGTTTGGCTTTTAAAAAGAGAGGGGAAAAAAATCAAAAAACAGATGAATAATGAAAAACAAATCCTTTCTCTGGTGAAAAGCCAAACCTGTGTTTTGAAAATTAAATGTTTTTTTGGGTTAAGCAGTGAAAAAATGGACTTGATCTTTGCAACAGCTTGGATTTATTATTGGAACCAGTTGGCTGTGCCATAGAGGAGAGGAATTTTCTGGTAATTAGAGCAGGAACTGGGAGTCAGAAGCAGTAGGGTCTTTTCCTGGCTTGGGCACTAGCACGCAATGGAGCCCTGGGAAACGCTGCCATCCTTTGTACCTTGAGTTTCCCAGCCATAAAACGGGGCTAAGGAAAGAATTCCACCTCACGAAGTGCACATGCTAATTAAAGAACATTTCCACAGCACCTTGAGGCTGTTGCTGCTGGAGGGGGGATTTTCACAAGGACGTCCTTTAACTGCTTTGAAAAACCCTGCCCTAAACATTCACCACCCAGATTGCCCAGATTCCCAAATCCAAGTGTGGGCATCTAATTGGAATGGGTCTGATGTCCAGAGGTCTGTCTGCTGGTGAAGAGAACACGATGGGGAGTGTTTTCTCCCTGGGCTATGGAAACAGACGGATCACGGGAGTCCCTCCCCCTGGGGTCCTGCCTTTTCCCTTGGCCCATTCCACAGGCTTTCCCTGCTCCCAGCAGTGAGGTGTGACCCCCCCCCCGGCTCCATCGCAGCTCTCCAGAGGCAGGTGGGGAATGGCCAGCCCGGGTGGATGGTCTCTCGAGGGTGCAGAAAGGTCCTGCTGGAACAGCTTCCTCGGGAAAGGAGCAGAGTTAATCTGGCACATCCTCACTGGAGTTACCCCAGGATCCCCGAGGCCCCGAATCCCACTTGGCACAGCTCTCCTGGTCTTTCAGTTCCTAAACCACCACATGTCAGCTGCTCAGCCTCCCCTTCCTCCGGCCGATGCCGCGGTCGGTGAGTGAAAGGAATGGCCTTGGACACCATCCCTCCCTCCCTCCCTCCCTCCCTCCTCGGAGCGGAGGAAACACGCGCTGACAAGACAGGAAATTCTCCTGAACCACAAGGACCTGGAGCTCGTCTCTCGCCTTCCTGTGGGCCTTACCCAGCTTTCAGCCCTGGTCTTTAAAGGTTATTAATAGCACTGGTTGCATTAACAGGTTTGTGTTTTTCTTCTTCTTCTGTCAACCAAGTTATTTCTTCAGTTGAGACTTTCTGGTTGTTTTTGTTCAAAGTATCGGAGACGGACCCAAGAACGTGGCGGTCCTGCAGGACAATGATTCTTTGGAGCTAATGGGCAGCCAGGTGGGATTTGTCTGTATGGGAGGCTCTCRGTCAGCCGTGGACAGGCTCTCAGGTCTCCAGTGAAAAACAAACAGCCCCAAACTGGGGCAGGATTTGGTTTCACAAGTATTTCTTTACAGCAGCAGTGCACTTCCAGAACCCGGTCATGTACTGCTTGCTATGGCGGATTGTTCCAGAACCCAGTCACGTTCTCCTTGTTGCAGCAGATTGTTCCAGAACCCAGTCACATCCTCCTTTCTATGACTGATCCCTCCTGCATCACCACTGTTCCCCTGTCTCATCCTGTTGTATCATTTGCATGGCAGTGCAATGGCCCAGCTTTTGGAATTATCTCAATTCCAGGGACAAAATCCCTCCCCTTTTTTTGTTTTTCATCCTGTTACGTTATTTTTATTTCAGGTCAGTTCCCTAATCCATATTTCAGCTGCAGAAACAAGTTGTGGAGACAGTGAGAAGGTGACAAGGAGTGGAAATACARGAGCTAGTGCAATTAGAGGCTAAGCCAGACCAAAAGGAGCTCACTTGTGCTCCTCTTTGAGTCACAAGGACCTCAAAGYGAGTCTTGGCTGCAAGGCACATGTGTGTGGTTGGGTGTTTGTGTCCAAGGAGACAGTTTGTGTCTTCGGTGTTTGGCCACTGGGTAGAAAGTGTTGGTATTTGTTGGGTATAAAAGCTCTGCCATGCCCAGCAAGCTTTGGGTTTCCAGGGGAAAAAAGGTGATGTAGGGACTGAAAAGTGCTGGGTTTCCTACATTTTAGGAGTGTGACTTTCTAAGTCCTGCAAATTCAAAAATTCGTGTATGAATTTCGTTCTTTAAATGGCACCTCTCTGTGTGCTAATGTAGGAAAGGAGCTGGTTGCCATCCAACATGGAATATTGGATGTATCTGACTGATGGTCCAACAGCTGACAACGTCTTGGTGGCTACTGGGGACCTTATAAAGGTGTTCTCATTAAACCTCTGCAGTACAAGAATTCAGACACAGGGGAGAGAAGTTCTAGTTTTAAAAGTGCTAAGCCCTTCCTGCAAACCAATGATTCCATCTTGTGCTTCCTGCTGGAGCTGCTGGTGCTCGGTGCCTGCCAGAAGGGATCTGGAACTGGCACACAGGCAAGCTGTTCTGCTGCCTGTGGAGAAAGGTGTTATTTTGCCTAGCAAAGCAAGGGAAGGAGTGTTGGGAAACATCCATGCAGCCCAGTAACGTGAGGAATAGGGAGAATTCTGTCCTCCGTGACATCTGCATTGATCCTCACAAGGAGTTAAACGAGGCTTATGGGTTGAGTAGATGGTGGGCTGGTTCTCTCTTGAAAAGGTTTTTTTTTTTTTCATGGGAAGAAGGACTGAGAAGATTAAAAGTTCAACTTTGTTTATCCCAGATTTATTCTGGAGTGTAATGTGGACTGTAAACAACTTTCTTCATAGAAAAGTATGCGCACGAAGCCTGTTCTGATTAATTTTCTCTGTTGTTCAGATTTAGCCCAAACTGGTATGAGTTCCTAGTTTTCCCTAAACATTAATGCTTTTAAAAACAAGCCCAACATGTAATTTCACTTACTGTAGGCTTCGTGTTTGTCATGSAGAACAACAGCCACAGCAGACCACGGCCTCTGAATGGCCACCCTGAACACAAAGTGCTCTGGTTGCCAGTGCAGAGTCAGGGTATTCCTGAAGGATGCGAACAAACCTGGAGCTGCTCTCTTGGTCTGGACCCCCCAGTTCCCTCTCTGGGCTGTGCTCTGGCYTTGCTCACCCTCCCTCTCTCTGTGTGGGGTCGTAGTGGTGCAGGAAGGGGAGATCAGAGATGTTCTTTCCCTACAATCAGGCTAGATCCCYCTTTTTGTCGATTCCATCATGCCTGGGAGAGTAACTGCACCTCCCTCCTGGGACCAAACTCAACCCACAGCAAGGCTTCCTTTCCCCTGACGTTGCTGCTGACCTTTGGTTCACTCTTAACTGCTGTGTCCACCTGAGAGCCCTGGAGCCTGCCCTGGCCTGGCAGCGTTGCTGCTGGAGTCACCGAGAGTCACTGGGAATGAGCTGTGAGCACCAAAGCCTCCAGTGTGTGATCCATAGGGGTCAGATTTTGGGTTCTCCATCCATTGGTTGCTTATCCCCAGTTAAGTGTTGATAGCCATGAAGGTGCCACCCATTGTGACGAGGCTTAGAACTGTAAACATTCCTGGAACACACGTAACTGCATCCAGGCTTCTCCTATGGAGTGTTAGCAAAGCAGTGCTCCCTAATTGTGAATTACTGCACAAATGGTCTGTGCATGTGTTTGCTCAATGAGCTGAAGATGTTTGGAATTCAACTTCAGCACCTCAAGACATCCCCAGCTCTCAAAAATAGGCTGTTCTCRGAGCTAAACCCCCGAACTAGTTGTGGAGGTGAATGGGTCCCCTTTAAACCGGTGAGCAGATGAGAGGGAAACAAGGTTTCTGAGTTCCCTGGAGACCYGTGAAATGACCATTTGAGTTTTTTCACAGAGCAACGTTTTCTCTGTTGCTGTTTAACTAATTTCTGTGCTGGCACATGCAGCAGTKAAGATCTAAAGCACCAGAGAAGCTTTGGAGCAGAGTGAAAAAGACTCAGTGTTGTGTGCTCTCCTTGATTTCTACCTCAGCCTTGTCCTGCACTCTTACACGTGGAAGGAGAGCTGGATCTTGTCACRGACTCTGAACAGGGCTGGCAGCCCAGCACACTACCCCATCCTGCCTAGAAGTGCCTCTGAGTGACAAGTGTCCCTCCCCATTGTTCAGGACAGAACAGGTCCTGTGTGATCTGTATTGAACATCCATATCTCAAGCAGATCCTTGATCTGGGGATTTTCCAACACTCTGCAACACCTTTGAATTCAGGTCTTTGCTCTTTTTGGTCCATGTGGAATCTCAAGAGCTCGTTCAACCCTGAGCACGYCACCTTGGCTCTGTCTGAAACCAGTATTTGGGGGTTTTGGGACACGGCTGGACAGTGGGAACTCAATTTGCTGCACAGAAAAGAAACCTTTATCCATGCACTGCATCAGGCCTTGCATAGCCAGGAAGATCCATCCATGGAAGGAGACTTGGCATTCCTGGGATGTGCCACGGGCTGGTGTTTCCTGCCAGGAGCAGGATGCTGGTTTTGCCAGGCCTCGRGACAGCATTCCTGGTCTTCCTCAGCCTGGGTGGTGGGTGAAATCTCTTATCTGGGCTCAGCACTGCTTTTAGCAGCTGGATCCAGGGAGAAGGGGGGAACAGCCTCCCACGGAGCTGTGCGGACAGAGCAGCCTGTGTGGGATGGAAGGGCCTTGCTCTCTGGCTCAGGAGAGCGTGAGGGGCTTGGGGGGAGCTCTTCTGGCAAGCGATGGCCTTGTCCAAATAAACAAAAGGCTAAAACCAGCCCACCCTCAGCCCCCTGAGAAACCCTGCTGCAGATGTTGTCAGCGACTGTAGGTCCTTGTTKGGAATCCCATGGATAATCACTGACAGCAGGGAAACACATGGCAGCACACGGCAGCTCTGTTCTCTGAAATCACCGGAATAYCGGCCCTGTCCATGCCTATGGAGACATGGCAGAGACGGCAGAGCTGCCCTGTGGTCCTGCAACTGGAAGGGACTGTGTTTAGAATAGGTACATGTTCAATATTGGTCTAATTATTTACRTCATCAAAGATGAGCAGGGGCAGAGAACTTCCGCCAAAAGCTCACCTCGTTACAAGACCACTTTGTTTTTGCCACCAGTGAAAATGAGAAAYGATGCAAAGAGATAAAGAGGCTGGGTCTGATCAAGGTGACACTGAGCCAGGCTTGGCGTCTCTCACATTAAATGCTTTTCTTTCATTTTGCTGCATTTGCGAGTTCAGCTTTTTGGCTCTGTGTAGTGGAGAAATTAACTCTRTCCCAGCCAAAAGCAGAACTGAAGAACTGAGTGTGGCTCCGGTGTGTGAGGGGAGCAGGGAATTTGAGATTAAAGGAGTGAAAGGAGGAGTCAGGCTGTGTCAGGTGCTCCCTTCCTGCTCCCTTCTGCACATTGCTGTCAGGTCTCATAGCACGCAAATAGGAAATAAAGATTTGTTTCCTTGGATTCATGGACTTCCTTCCTTTCAGAGAAATTAAATTGAGGCAGGAGGTGGGAATAACTGTGAGAGTCTTGGACTTACGGGCATGGTGCTGTTTTCTCCTGCTGTGACTATGGAAACCTCTTTCAGATCTGTCCATATCCAAAGCAGCCAATTGATTGTCCCGTGGTAAGAATAAGCCTGCTAAGGAGAGCCTAAACCTATAAAATCCTGGGATGTAATTCTCAGCAGGACTATGCAAAGCAACCATATCATTCCTGTTACACCTGAACGCTACAGACCAGCCTGGGAAGTGACAAGATTTTCYAGCCATTCTCTGAAATCTCGTTTTATGGTTTAGGGGCATCCTAGGGACACAGCAAAGCGTTTTTCATGGAGCTGTGAATTTCTGTGTCCGTGGAAATTTCCTATGGATGGGGCATCTAGAAGGAGGGAGTGAATTGTGGACAGGTGCTCATGTGAAAATATACAGACCCACATGTGGGCTCCAGAAACACAGCTAGCTGCATCCARCTCTTTCTCAAAACAGAATTTTCTCTTCTGTTTCTTATTTTATTCCTTCTTGAAGCTTTTCCAGCATCCCGTGTTGGAATTTATAATCTATTTTGTGATTTATCATGGCTTCTAGTCCTAGACTCGGTGCAACTCACATCCCTCTTGATGAATAGTAGCAGATTGTTCCCATCTGCTCCCAGATCTGATTCCTGCTAATCCTGAGAAGTTACAACTGAGTTAAAAACTCACATGTGTAGTTAACATGTCAAGAAGCACCAAAAGCAAAGTGTGTGAAGCCAAGGAGAAGTGACTGGACCGTTTAATGTGATTGGAAATCAAGCTAGGAATATTCAGTGGGAATTACCTCATGGAAGTGACTGTACCTGATTCACTGTAGCAGAGCTATTGTATCTTCTGAGTCTTCTCATTCCTGAAAGTGACCATTTCATATTTCTGGGAAAGTCTGGTGGCTCCCTTTATTTAGTGCTGGTCACAGCAATCCATCAYTCAGAGCTGTGGTGTTAGTGCAGCAGCAACTGCACCTGGAGCAGTGGAATGTCAAATAGCTTCAGCTTTTCTGCAGGGAAAGAAAATATGTTCTCTCAGGCACTGAAAAACTTCCTAAGAAACCTTGTGATATTTTAAAGCTTGCCAGGAAATCTCCAAATAAAYATTTATCAATTTATATGAAACCACTTCTCCTTTGGGCCATAAGATGAAACCCCCAGATCTCAAAGAAGGCGAGGGAAATATAGGGAAGTGGTTCTGCAGGAAATCCTTCTCTTCTCTGTCTTGCCGTGCAAGTTTGTATTGATCAGACTTGAATTACTTTAGTGGTTACAACAGGCTGGAGAGCAGGGAAAGGTTCTTCTTCCCCCAGAGGGTGCTGGKCACTGGACAGGCTCCCCAGGGAATGGGYACGGCCCCAAGGCTGCCAGAGCTCCAGGAGCATTTGGACAACGCTCCCAGGCATGCACAGAGTGGGATTGTTGGGGTGTCTGTGCAGAGCCAGGAATTGGACTCCATGATCCCTGTGGGTGCCTTCCAGGTTGGGACATTCTATGGTTCTATGAATGCTGCACTTWAGCCCTTTAGAAACTCCCACAGGGACCTTCCCTAACCTCTTTCCATAAAAGACTGCACTAGAAACTGCACTATGGGATAGTCCATCCTCACTATCCCATGCACACACTTCCTTCTCATTAAAGAGGAATGGGAACTTTCTTAACTTGCCTTGGCCAGGAAACACCACAGATCTGTCAGTTCAAGGAAGTAATTCTTTCTTTACCCTTACCAAAAGCAAGATTGGCCTACAAAGTCTGGAATACACTTTTTCCTCTGGATTCCCTGCTGTYTTGGTAATCCCGGTGACTGGTCAGAAACCTCTGCACTGGGAAATSTGGGAGCAGAGTTATCACTCCAGTRCAAACCCTGTTTTGAAATCTCTTGGCTCTGGTTTGTCTCGGAAGGTTATAAATACAGTTCCCAGCACAAATATTCTCCATGTCTSAGAGCTAATGAGCCCAACAGCTGCTCCAGGGCTGTCCACCCCTGACACCAAGAAACACTAAGCCATGTGAAAAAGCTTTTAACGTGCCCAGACTCCCTAAGAGGTTGAACGTGTGTCTAAAGTGCAGGGGGTTTCCCACATCCAATTTACACCTTCAAATGAAAATATCCTTTACTGACCCTCTTTAAGTGTCAGGACAAGACCAGCACAGAGCATCATCTCTGCGACACCCATGCAGATCCAGCTGTTTTCAATAAAATGTGCTGTGTTTATGGATGGCAGAGACCATAAAGTGTCACAAACTTTTCTCTGAGGGAAGTATGCGTTTTTGTAAGGATCCATCTGAAATGTACCACATGCAGACAAGTATTCCCTGATACACTCTGGCTCTCTGAGCAGCCTCGAGTCCAAAGGACCAGTAAATCCACTTTAATTGGCTGACTAAACCGGGTTTGTGGCTGCTTCTCACCACCAGRAAAATGAAAGGTGTCCTGGCTCRTGCTGATGCTTCTGATCTAAAGTATCCAAGAATTTATAAACAGGATCTAGGAACTATTTGAG
Organism: Amblyornis subalaris; assembly: GCA_018881555.1. Taxonomy (NCBI): domain Eukaryota; kingdom Metazoa; phylum Chordata; class Aves; order Passeriformes; family Ptilonorhynchidae; genus Amblyornis; species Amblyornis subalaris. Next base: position 3,130,900 of record JACAXG010000091.1, read on the forward strand.
GAACCAAATAACTTTGTCCATAAATTTGGATCAACACAAATATCTATAATTCACTTCAGAAGTGGCATAAACAGGAGACTTAACAGCGTGTCAAACCTAAGTTAGTCAGGATAAGTGTGCAAGTGATCTTGCAGCGTATCTCGCAGTTCATGGAATTATAGAATGCCCTGAGTTGGATGGATCCAACTCCTGGCCCTGCACAAGACAACCACAAAAATCCCACCACATGCCTGAGAGCATTGGCCAAACACTTCTCCGTTGTGAGAAGCTGGGTGAGCGTGCAARGATGAACGTTCTGCACGGAAATCTGCTGCTCAGCCATCCTTTGGGAGGATCACAAGGCCTTTCCCGCGAGACCTTTTCCCACCAGTGCTCATCAGAGCCCAAACTCCCACCAGGGTTACAACTGGTCCACTGAAACCAAAGTAAAATGCAGTTGCACCTCACTGTACACAACAGCAAAAGCTCTCACGTTATCAGGTGGATCTCAAAGCCACACCCAATTCTGGTTTAGAAAAACCCCTCTGACTCTGTCTGCTCTTCTGGAACCCCCGAGAGCAACAGCAGTCATATGAAAGGACATTCTGAATCCTTAAATTCCTGATCTGGGGCTGTGGGAACCACTCTTTTTGCCTGACTCATGTTGACTTAAACCCAAGTGACTTTTGGTTCAGGCAAAGTCAAGCCCAAGTTGTGAACAGGACYTTGCCATTCATGTTCCCAGTAAGGCTGTGTCTTCTTAAAGAGAAAAATAAATAAACTGGGTCAGCTGAACACAGTAAATAATTTTGTCTGTTGTTTTGGGCTAAAAAAATTCCCAGTTGCTTAAGTGAAAATTGCTGTGACTTAGAGAAATGTGTCCCAAGGCCCCTCTGTTGTTTGTCTGTCTGTCATTAATCACTGGACGAGCTCTTTCCTAAGAAATGCTGTCAGTCAGTTTGCCTTTAGTAGCTCCAGACTGGATGCTGATCTGGTTCCTCTGCTTGCATCTGGCATGAGCCTGGTGAAGGAAGTGGAGTGACTCGGGATTTATAGCTGTGTGAACGAGAGCAGAGGCGACCATCCGAAGCCTTCTCRGTTCTTTAGCATCTGGAGAACATCACAGATTTACTAAAACACCCAAACATCCAGTGATAATCGCTCTGACATCCCAGTCATGGCATTCTTTCTGACAGGGAGACCGGGCAAGAGCGGGAAAAGAACAAAAGCAGCAGGGGGTAAAGGAATTGAGCAATGTGGATTTCACATGCTCATGAAAACAGGCAGGATATGCTGTTCATGCTGGGTTTTCCCTGCTCCTGGTCTTTTGGATTCAGTGGAATTGCTCCTGATTTACACCCATTCGAGTGGAACGGGTTCACTCCCTTTTTTCTTCAGAAAAACAAACATTTGTTACTTGGAAAGAAAAACGTAGGAATCTTAAAATTTGACCCACAGCTGAGCGGAAATTCTCGGTAATGCAGGAATTTGGGTTTCTTTAGTTTGTAAACAAAGAAGGAGCCCTTGGAAGGAGCGTGTGGATGAATGCCACAGGGATGGCAAAGGGACAGCTCCTGTTGTGGTGTTACTGGGGATTCATCCTGCCACGGGCACAGCAGCTCCAGGTACATCCAACAGGAACGTGGAGGAGCAGGATGCTCTAACACGAGAGGGTTGAGCTTTGGGAATGCTGACAGCAGCTTCTCTGCTGGCTCAGGGCCCTCAGGCAGAGCAGGACCTTGACCAAAACAAGCCCAGCTGCCAGAAGGAATCGAGATCCAGTGCTGAGCTGGAGGTAGCTGGGGGTCTGCAGTGCAGACAAATGCTAAGAATTATTTCCAAAATCACCCTGAGTGCCAAAAGGGAGTTGAGGTCAGATGGTCAACTGGTGTAAAACTGGTGTGGCCCTCCCRGCTCCTACCTCTGATCTGTGTTTTTTAGCTCTCTCCAGAGCTCAGGTTCCTGTAGCACTCACAGAGAAACTCCAGATTCCCTGATAAGGGATGGTTCTGCCTTCTTTCCCTCCTGAAACACACAAGCACTGTTTGGAAATGGTGGTTTGGCCCCAGGAGAGCTGCAGAGCTCCCTGACTCGGGAGAACCCAGAGCCACTTCCCTCTGGAAAGGGAGAGGAACCACACGTGCACATCCCCACACACCCTRTTTGTTGAGCACARTCCCTTAAGCATGAGCTCCGGGCCCAGCCACAATCCAGGGTATTCATGGAGTGAATGTCTTCCTGTGAAGGGTGTGGAAGGATGACACAACCACTGTAGAGTCCCTCAAATCCACTCATCTCTCCTACATGCACTTTTATGACTATGTCACTCATGTGGGACTGGAACAGCAGGGACAGACCTTGGCTGCCTCTCCATTCTGCAAGGAAGGGGCAGGAGAAAAGCTTTCACCCTCCCTCCYGTGCCCTGGGGAAAGCCCAAATCCTGCCAGGAGGATACCAGCTTTTCCACTACAGCTAAACCAGTAGCTGCACTGACCAGGCAGAAGGTCTCAGGGGACACACAGAGCCCTAACAATTATTGCCAGAGCCAGGAATATTCCTGTGGGCTCTGAAGGTGCTGAGTGTCAAGTGACCAACAGCTGCCCCGGCAGGACAAGCCTTTTTTCCTTATGTCCTTGAACCACAGCCTGGCCYCACAGTTTTCATCTCCCCCATCCTGTTTTGTGAGGTCAGGCCACAACATTGTAAAAAACTGAAAACCCCCAATAACTTTCTTTTTTAACAAAGCCTCTTGATCCTGCAGACTGGCCTCTCTCTGCCAGGCAGGTCATCAGCTTCCAGTCTAATGCACCAGGGAGAACATTGTGAAATGACTGTGCATGAAGAGGCATTGGAATAAAGGTGATTTGGGGCTATTTGCCTGGCCAAGAAATGGAACCAGCTACAGCTTTTCTTTYGCCTGACTCATGGCCATATTGCAGGGATCAGATTGAAAAAAAACCCAAGTGATTATTATTCACCTAAAGTCTGCCTTCAAACCCATCTCATGCACCTCTGTTGCCAGCTGACATCATGCTTCTGAGGGGGAAACAATTTCAAATACAGAGATGCAAATTATTTGTTCAAATATCTTCCTTACAACAGCAACCATAACAGACTGAGGCTTTGGAAAACAGATTTGAAAATGTCTATTACTGCATGTCTGGGGTCAAATGGCCCAAACTGCAGAAGTTTGAGGAGTCTGTCAGTGGTTGCTTTACASTGATGGGGAATTTCAAAGACAGTGTGGCAAAAGCTATACTGAAAGCAGAAGTTCTGGACTTAAAAGTGGTTTAAGCAGGTTTGTAACAGTAACACTGTTGTACATAAAATGGTATGAAAAATGCAGCATTTGTAATAACTTTCCGCTACTACTAATAAAGCTGTCACCTCTAAATGTATCAAGGGGGTTTCTGCCACCACACAAGTTTCTGGGGACGTCAGCCAGGGGAATTGTGTAGGCAGGGGGCTTTGGAGGAGAGTCGAAGTCAGCTTGTATGAGTTTGGTCTGTCTGAAGGCAATGATGGCTCCAAAACCAGATGATTTCCTTATCAATGTGTGTAAAATCCCATCATTCCTGTAACAAGGCTCTCCATGGAGCTTGGGACTTGTCTTTTCTTAAACATTTGTGATGTGAGACTTCTCAAATGTCTATTAGTAAGGAAACAAATGAAAAAAAAAAAGACCAACCTCATGGATGTCTGTCAGTAACAACAACGACAAAAAGAATTAAGAACAGGCAAGTGAAAGTCTCACACTTAACATTTCCCAAATCATTTTTAATTGGTTTGTGACTTAGTTTGTGCAGCCCTTTGGAGGAAGATGCTGCTCTTTAACCAGCAGGTTTGTAGCTGATTTTGGAGGTGTCTGTGTTACATTCCAAGGTTAACAATCCCTTCAGCTGGAAGAAGTCCCTGCCTCTCCAAAGGTGCCAGCCCTTTGTTGCAGRGGGGCTGGAAGTTGATCAAGGATCCTGTGCTGAGATTCCTGTGTGCAGGAAAGGCTGTCAGAGCAGTGCCTGGCTGAGCTGGGGACCCCAGCGACCTGCCCTTCTCTTCTGGTCTCTGAAATCTACTCCTCTTCTCTACCCTCAGGGTCGGGTTGGGCTGCAGATGACCCGAGGGTCCTTCCAGCTTACATTATTCACTGATTCCGTGTAATGAGCGGGAATCRTTCCAAAACCTGAATGGGAAAGGTGTGGGCAGGCTCCTGCTGGAATCTCAAACCCCTAACGAGAGCTACACACCAGTCCTGGGAGGCCACCCACCCCTCCAGGTCCTCCCAGGCTGGCAGAGCTCAGGGACCTGTTGCTGCCTGTTGAGGCTCCTGAGATGTGCAGCTGGCGTGAATTAGAGAAGAACTATGGATTTTAGCAGAGCTGTTTTATCTGAGTCCTGGATTTCAGGGCTGAGAGCTTAGGTGATGCCAGAAGTCCTCGAAGGGATGGGACCCAGAGGAGAATTCCCCCTTGCACCCTTTTGGATAGAGCTGTATGGACACAGGCACTAGAGGAAACTCCTGGTCCTCGTGGTAGAGCAGCAGCTTCTCCAGGAGGTGGCAGATCCCAATGTCCATGAGATGGGATGAGAAAACGCAGCATTTGCAGGCAGAACCAGCAATGTTATTCCATAGCCCATAACCAGAGAGACCTCCCTCAGTCCCTTCCCTTTCCCAAGCCGTGTTAGCTCCGGCACATCCTGCTGCRCCTTGCCTGTGCAGGTGTCGAGGACCAAACCCCCGAGACACGGAGCGGTCACGGACACCGGAGCTGGGCTCCAGAGGAGTCCTGTGGCACAGGCAGCCTCCTTAAGCGAGCCTGCCCGAGTCCACCTTAAACACGCCCGCCCTCCCCGCAGTTTTCCTTCGGGATAATTAAGCATGCAGTAAGTTAAGAAGTGGAAAAMCCCGAGGAAGCATCTGTTTCACAGGTGGGTGCAGCTGTTTCCTCCCAGGGCCTGTTCTCCTGCGGTTCTGTGCAAGCCCGTGCCTTGGCACAAACGCTCCTGGCCACGATGGTGACTCACAGTTGTATCTAAACACCCAAATTTTGCAGTTGTTAAGTGTCTCAGGGGATCACCTGCTGTCGTACCGCAGTCTTGTTGCACGGATGTCTTGGAAGTGCCGAGTTTCTCACTGGGAAATGTCCTGGGAAATGTTCACCTGTTCCGAAAGGAGAATCCCTTGCTTTCATAACTGGGAATTGGTGTCTTTCCCTTGGGTGCTCTGGGCTGTAACTCTGGTGCTGCAGACCCGAGTTTTGCATCCTGCCAAGACAGCAGGCAGAATGGCATTACTCAGGCTCCAGAGTGGCATTTATTTTTTTTCTAGAAGAGAACATGTTCTTTTGCTGGCCAGCKTTGTCAGAGCACCAGCTCTTTCTGAACTGGTAATGCCAAGAACGTTTTTATACATTTATTATATTTACAAGGACATCAGCAGCCACCTCACCCATCTCAAGTGCCACATCCCTTGATAGACTTCAATGTCACAATAAATCCTCAAATACCACAGTGTGTTCTTCCCAGAACTAGCACAACTGTGGATTTCACAAGTCAGCTCCGCAGYCAGGGACAAAATTTGTGCCCTACCTGACATCCCTTCTGCTGTGGGCACAGCGGTGTGGCCTCAGGGCTGTGTGTCTGGCACGCCAGGCAGAGGGAATCCCAGCTCTGCAGAAGCCAGCGGGTGTTTCCCTGCAGTCAGCACTGCATGGCAGGCCTGTGCTGGAGTGAGGAGGGGGTGTTTTCCTGCCTTTTCCATCCRTAGGGAGGGGAAGTCTTTGCCCCCAGGTTGGAGGCAGACAGGGTGAAGCAGTGAGCCTTTGCTGAGCTCTGGTGCTGCATTCCTGTGACACTTTCTACTGACAATTTACAATTTACGGTGCCACAGCTGATGCACTTGGACAATAGAGCCAGAGAGCTCAGAAGGCTGTTCAGCAGCTCCAGCCCTTCTCCACTTATCACAGGGAGCCTAGAGAGATTAGRCTACTAATGGAGCTGCCTTAATTAATTGTCTGTGGATTAGACAGCATGAATCTGACCCTAAATGTCCCTCTAGACACACTGAATTAGTGCTGAAATTGAACTCAAACTCGGGTCTGAAAGAGCCCTTCTCAGCTGTTAGTTCTCTGGGAACCACACTGAGCCCAAACACATCCAGGACTGTTCATCTGTCCTGCCCCAAGGCACATGGACTGGCAGAACTCTCTCAGCCTGGCAGCAAATGGAGAGTCCTGAGAGACAGCAGTGGGTTTTGTTCTGTTCTGAGTGAGAAACCACAGATGGAGAAAGCACCAGCGGCACTTGAGTCCTGCAGCCTTGTACCAGCAGGGGAGAAGTGAAAGGGCCCAGCCCAACTTGAGCATTGCATTGTATCCCCAAATTGGAACAAAAAACAGGGAAAGGACTCCTCCATGGCCCTGGATGTGGCACTTGGGGCAGCCTGAGTGTGGGAGCAGGGTGCATCAAGCAGGCAGCAGTGGTTGGGTAGTGACCAAGGAGATGGAATCCCTGTGTTTCCAACCACTGAGCTGGATGGACCTCACCATCTCTGCTGGGCCAGGTTTGTGTCTGGTGTCACCAGGTTAAAAGAGTTTGATATCATCAAGCTGAAAGAGTCCCAAAGGGGAGTGAGGGCCTGTCACCCACTCCAGAGGTGACTTTTGCCAGGACTGACCAGCTGTGAGAATACAAACCTGCTGCAAGGCTCCAGAGGCCACCAGCCTGTCCTGGGGGTGACCAAGCAGCTTTGGGACAGGGGACARCTCTGAAATCACTGAGGACTGGGAGAGCACAATTCCCTGTACCATGCTGCTTGTACCAGCTTTTTATTTTGGCTTCTGCAGGGAGAGTGCCACAGAGAGAGTTCCCACTGAGCCAAAAACTTTGTGTGTGCCTGGCTTTAGTTTATTCTTTGACCTGACAGGATTTTTAGCAATTATCTAAATGTCTGCTTTTTCAATTACTATAAATCCAGGGAAGCTGCTGGTTGGGAACAGTAAGTGAACCCAGAAGAACGTAACAAGGTGAATTAAACACCCACTATTCTTTGCTTGGGGGAGATTTTAAGCAGTGTTGACATCTTTATCCCTTCACTCGAGGCAGGTCATGCAAGAGGAAGAGATAAAAATTGGTGCTAACTTGGGTGTTTCCTGCCTTTGATCATTCTGAGTCACTCAACCTTCACGTTCTTCTTTCACCTCTTGGCATGTCCAGCAGGGTGAACAGTTCAGCTCTAGCACGAGGGGTAGTTTTGGTTGTCCCAGTGCCCTAAGAAAATCTTGGACCACGAGTGGAATGAGCTCCCAAAGTCTAGGGTTCTCCATCTGGTGCTTCTTCACATCTTACTCCTATAATCCAAGAGGTGGCTTGGATTGAACATACCAACTGAGCTCAGTGTGTTGTACTACTCTGGGAAGGTGGAAGCATTCAGGTGGATGATGATGAGCAGCTTGGAAAGGAAGTTTTATAATCAAATTATTTTTTACTTTTGTTGTAGGTCGAAAACTTAATCAGCCATCATAATGCTGGTTTAGTGCTGAATGTTCCCCACAGAACTCCTGACGGGTGAGTGAGCGTTGGGATCTTGGCTGAACAGTTCATCCGAGGTCACGCAGCAGGTTTATGTTAAAGCAGAATTTGGAAGATCACAGTCCGAGGTGCAGCTGCTGCTTCTTCAGAGAATCATGGGATGGTTTGGGTTGAACAGGACCTTAAAGCTCATCCAGTCCCACCCYCTGCCATGGGCWGGGACACCTYCCACTAKCCCAGGCTGCTCCAAGCCCTGTCCAACCTGGCCTKGGACACTTCCAGGGAGCCAGGGGCAGCCACAGCTTCTCTGGGCAACCTGTGCCAGGGCCTCCCCRCCCTCACAGGGAAGGATTTCCTCCCAATTTCTGATCTAAACCTGCCCTCTTACAGCTTAAAGCCATTCCCCCTTGTCCTATCACTGGATAGGATGGAGGATGTTTTATTCTTGGAGAAGGAGGAATGGATTGAGCCACACATTACACACTGGCCACAAATATGCCATCTTCAGACGCCCTGGAGGGCTCAGAATTCAGCTGGGGTTTATATCCTTGCCATGTGAGAAAATGAGACCAGAGGTGTGCAGCACTTTATCCCTGTCTTATTTACAAGCAGCAGGAGAATGCCCTGGGAAATGTGAGCAGCTAATTTTAGGTGACAACATAGTTCAAGGTGCCAAGCTCTCCAAAGGGAGAAGGAATGTATCTCCAGCCAGGCTGCCTGGAGCTCTGAGCTGCCCGGGGGCACTGGATGTTTATGCCACCTCCAGAACGTGAAATCTTTCGCGTGCAGACATAATCCTSTGGTGTGCCACGAGCAGAGGTGGCTGCCACGGAAACGATTGTGAAATCCCTTGTCTCGTGGAAGAGGAGAAGAAGGTGCATCTGGGGTGGTTTGCACTGTGCTAATGCTCTCCAGCGCCACATTCCAAGGGGGTTTCCAAGTGCTAATTAGTTAAGAGTTGGAGTTGTCTGTTTCCAGCAGCAGACACACAGCGGGTGTGGTGGCTGCTCTGGTGTGGCACAGGGACCTGAAAGGACCTGCATGAATTGCAGGGCTCGATTCCCAGCTGAGCTGCTCTCCCTTGGAGGCAGGAAGGAAGGAGGCTGAATTTAACTAACCCACTACACACTCCCTGTGGTTTTTTCATCTTCTGTCCCGTTTCCCAGCACTCACCCGGGACGGGGACGTGCTGGGGCTGCAAGGCACAGTGCCTGGGCTCCTGCCCCGGCTTTGTGTTGGCCCAAAGGAGGTACCACCAAGGGCTGGTACTTCTCCCCGGGAAAGCTCCCTGACCCTATGGAATGGCTCCATCTTCCCCAAGTCCCTTGATGTGCACAGAGGCTCCTGTCCGGTACCCAACCGCTCTGTCCCGCCCCGGCCAGGGAGGACTAAGAGTGCCCTCTGCTGCACTCCTCCTTCCTTCCGTGGCAGCGCTCCACTTGCTCCTCGGGAATAAACAAAACGGCTCTTTAACASGCGAAACGACTCTTCAACACACAAACCAACTCCTTCGTATTCTACAGGTCTGCCGTGCTGGCTGTGCACAAGCTTGGTGCTGTGTTTCAGCAGCAAACAGAAAGGATCGCGACCCGGGATAAAGATGTGTGAGATCCTGCACCCATCCSAAAGCACTTTGGGGAACGGCTGTCCTTTTCTAAAAAAACTTTCATCCTGGAGCTTTTCATTGCCTTGTAAAACACGCAGCTCCTCGTGCAGTAGTTGTAGTCACGAAACTTTCATTCCCTGGAGCCGGCAAGTGATGCTCAGCCAGAGGTGGTACCTGACTGCGCCGAATTCCCAATCCCTCCCTCCTGCCCGGGCTCTGAACGCCACAAAGCTCCGTTTATTCACTCCTCACCTCTCGCGGCCGAAAAGGAACGTCTGTAGGTAGGGAAAGGGGGGCTGCGCGAGGAAAAGTTGTGCCGAGCTTCGTACTCTGGGATGCAGAAAGAGGAAACATTAAAAAATAATAATCCCGCTTTCGCTGGGATTTGGTTTACCCACTTGGAAAGTAACCAAGCTGTAGGCAGCGCGGTGGCAGCCCCGTGACCGCCGGAGCCGCAGGAATCCGCTCGCSTTCCCTGGAATTTGGGCACTTTTTGTTGCACCCTTCCGGGCTCGGTTCCAGCCTGTCGCTCAGCGCGGGGCCCGCCCCTTCCAGAGGATATTTAAGGAGAAGCCGATGAGTACAACTTGCTCCGAAGAGACGGGAAAGCCCGAAGGAGCGGGAGCGAGCGGCCTGGATCCCTGTCCTTCCCAGTGCTCGGGATGTCTGGCGACTTGGGGACAGCGACCCGGACCCTGTTCCTGCTCCTGCTCGCCCCTGGCTGGGTACGTACGGCCCTGCAGCAGCTCTGCCTGGGCGCTGCAGCTTCTTGCTTCCATGCRTGCGAGGGCTTTGGGCTGAGAGACTCTTCCCGGCTGCCACCTGCTCCCGAGTTTCCGAGGGAAGCTGGGCTGGCAGCGGAACGATGCGAACGTGCTGCGGAACTAAACCGCGCCGGGAGCTGCCCCGTGTAATGCGTGTCATCCACGGATCTCAGAGGTCCTGGCACGCGGGAATGGATTTTGTTTCATCCCGCTCCTGCGAGCCAGGAATCAGCCCTGGTTCAGAAGGGGGAGTAGGAAACAGAAAGAGGGGAAAGTCAGCGAGTTTATGTCATTGCAAAGGGGAACAGCCTCGTATCCCAGTTCCTTACCATCACCATCCTTCCCCGGCTGTCACTGAATCCACCCGTGTGTTCCCAAAACCGGTGATCCCAGGGGGAAAATTAGACTGCAGCCTCTCCAGAGCAAGATTTGTGCCTGTTTTCCTGCTAGTACAAGTGCTTGAGGGAGCAGCTGACTCCTTTTAGGACATTTGTGTGCTGTTCCCGTGCCAGCAGTCTCAGGAACGTCACTGCCATCATTAAATTGCTGTGAATGCCTTCTGGATCGGTGAGATTGGGTTCACAGAGCCCCTTGCAGGGTTTGTTGTGCCGAGAGAGGCAATAAACTCCTGGTTGGTGGGGTCTGTTGGATTGCTCCTGGCAGCACGCGGCGTGTGCCAACCCTTTTCCTGCCAGGAACGTGTCCCGGCCCGCAGTCTAAGGGAAGCTGCTGTCATTTGGGGTGGGCATCTTGGTTCTTGCTCTGGCCCAGCTTTGGCAGCACCACGTGGGTCATATAAACAGTAACAGTCAATCCCACCACTGTGACCCTTGATTACCCCTCTGAGAGATGTAATTTTCCCTAAAACCTGCCCAGCGCCTCGGAAATGCCACTTTTGACTTTCTTTGAGCATTAGGTTGCACTCAATGACCTTAGAGTCCAACCTCAAGGATTCTGTGATGCTTTGTGGATTGAGGCAGGAAGGGAGAGCTGTTAGTCCTGAATCTGCCCCCTGTGTTGAACAGAGGTTGGAGTAGCTCCAGGATTACTGGGAGTTGTGTTTAGGCTCAGCCTGGGCAGGTCTCCGTGTCCCTGTGCTCTGGCTGTGAATGGGGTCCCTGGTTCTTGTCTCTCCTAAGGGGCTGCTGTACAATGAGCCTGTGATGGAGGGAGAGCAGGGATTATCCACAGGAATTCAGTGTCTGAAGGATGAATAGCTGTGTTTTGGCTGCTTGGTCTTGGAGCACGAAAAGAACCAGCTGGGTTTTTGTTATCTCACCTCTACCTTGCAGCATTAACCCCTGGCTCCCAAAGCTCTTTGCAAACTCCCAGCTCGGCTCAAAACTCACCTTTCCCAGCCCTCTGAGTGCAGTCATCAGCCCAAACACATTTTAAAACATTCTCCTTGGTTTGGCTCCCTTACCTGGTTCCCTGGGCTGCTCTGGACATTGGTCAGGAATGAGAAATCCTGACGGTGCCGTGGACCTGCTGCAGTGGTGGGAGCTCGTGTCCCAGCACTCGTGCCMTCCTGAGGGTGCAGGGGGAGAGGTTTTATGTGAATATGAAGCAGGAAGAACATTCTCACTTTTTCTCACCCGCGGGTACCTGGGTTTGGTGCTGGCAGTTGGGAGGGAGCTTGTTGCAGCTTGTCAGCTGAGCAGATGCTTCTGGGGAGCCAGAGGTGAAGAACACGATGGAGCAGAGCAGGGGAATCCTCTGCTCCCAGTGTTGGCACTCCCGGGGTGGCTTGGCCGTCACTCGGGGGTCCTGGGAGTCCCACAGCTTCACACACAGTGTTTGTGATGGGTGCAGGAGCTGTCAGCAAAGCCAGGAGCAGGGAGAGCTGACATTCCAGGCTTTAGAACCTTCTGAAATCCATAGCCTCGGTCTCTGGCACTGGTTCTGTTCTGCTGCTCTGAGGGTTCGCAGAAATGCTCTGCCAACCTCAGCAGAAGCCAGGTCAAGGCTGTAGTGAACTCGAAGATAGGAGCGTGCCCAGTGAAGGTAGAAGTGAGTTTTGGGGCAGCCCCTTCTGCAGAGGGAAGAAAATGAAACATTCTCTGAGTTGAATCCCTCTGGGCCCAGGTCAGTGGCAGTTTATGAGGAAATGTTGGGCTTTGTTTTATATTTGGATCTACAGAAAAGCCCTGCATTCCACTCCTGGCAGTTCTTGGGAACAGTCTGTGGAGTTCTTTGGGGCAGTTTTGGGGCAGTTCTTTGGGCAGAAGAACCAGAAGCAGCCCTTGGAAAGAATGCAGGGTGGAGGGTGCTCCATGCAAAATCAATATAATSCACTATTCAGCCTCTCTGAAGGAAAATTCAGTAATGGAGGACTCCAGGAAGTCAATTCAACATCGACTTTCTCCCAGCTATTCCCAACTTGAGAGGTTCCCTGGCCAGGCAGTTTTTCAGTRCTCACTGTTGTGTGTGTGTGAGCCAAAACCCATTCCAGCTCATTCCCTCCTCTCCCAGGCCTGGGAGAGCAGCAGGAGTTATGAATAGCTCGAGCTGACTTTGCTCAACAAAAAAAACCCAGCAAACAGGAGCCCCAACACCTCCTGGACAATGGAGGGAGACACATCTGAGCTGACTGGTGGGAGCATCTGGGAGTACTGGAAAGGGCCCTGAAAATCAGGATGAATTGGGCTTTTGAGCTGGGGGCTGGGRGAGCTGAGGCATAGCAGAGGTGGGTGCAGGCAGTCTGATCCACCAGAGATCTGAATCCAGATGTTCTCCTGCCAAAAAGCAGCTGTGATACAATGAGGAAGTGAAGCTGCTGTGAACAGAAGGTAAAACCAGGTGGGCTGGTTTGTGTGGGTGAGTTATTAAGGAAATAACCAGTGCCAGTAATGATTAATGAGGGTGGGAAAGAAAACACCCAGAATTGTAGAAGCATGGAATGGCTTGGGTTGAAAAGGATCTCAAAGTTCTACCCCCCTGTCATGGGCAAGGATGCCTCCCACTAGACCAGGTTGCTCCAAGCCCCTTCCAGCCTGGCCTTGGACACTTCCAGGGATGGGACAACTCAGTTGGATATAACTCTGTTGCGTTCTTTTATCCCAAAAGGGGTTGTTTTGGTTTGGATTTCAGCAGGAGAGCTATTTTGAGAGTGTTTCTTTCTATGGCCTGTGGCTGACACTGCATTGGAAAGTGCTTGTTGCCATTATTTTTCCTTAAGTGAGTGGATTGCATCTTAATATAGATCCCCTGTTAGGAATGCTTTGTCTCTTGTGTGATCTCACATACCCCCCCAGCCCATGCAGGGCTGAATAACACGTTCCTTGGCAGCTCCAGCAGTTGCCTACATGGAAAACAGTAGGGAAGATTTCTGTATTTTTAGTTCTTTTAATGAGCTTCAGCGGTTGGGAATTGATCCCTGGGACATGCCAGGTCCTGGTGAGCGGCTCCAGGACGGCCGGCTGGGAACAGCTGGGCTGCAGGCAGGAGAGGCTTGTTTCCAGAATACTTCATGCTATCCAGGAGGATTACGCTCATTCCTGCTGAGCAGGGAGACTCTGGGAAGACTCATCCCTCGAGACCACCCGAGGGAACGGCTGGAGCTGTGTCAGGAGTGGTTAAATCAGGAAAAGGTTCTTCGCCCAGAGGGTGGTGGGCACTGAMCAGGCTCCCCAGGGAATGGGCACGRCCCCAAGGCTGCCAGAGCTCCAGGAGCGTTTGGACAACGCTCCCAGGGATGCACAGGGTGGGATTGTTGGGGTGTCSTGGGCAGGACATGATCCTTGTGGGTTCCTCCTGACTCGGGATATTCCATGACTTTGAGGGAAGGTTTAGCCCGATCCCAGTCCAACATGTGCTGTGTTGGTGTCACAGCTGCACAAAGYGGTTGGCACCTTCTGACCCCACGTGAGCTAAAGTCAGAGCAACCATCAAAACAGCTGGAAAAGTTTTCCTACTATTATTGGTGACAAATACAATATCCAAGGAAGCTGTTTCACAAGCGAGGGCTGGATGGGATGTGACAAGTGCAGAGCCATAACAAGATATATTTTTGGACCTGTTCCAGGCGTGAGTCCCCCTCCCTGACTGCCCTCAAGGCTCTTCCCAGCTCAGCTGCCCCTCTCCCGGGGYGACAGCAGAGCTGTGAGGGGTCTGCCCCCTTGGATCCCAGAGGGTTTTGGTGGCATCGACCACGTGCAACAGTCGTGTCAGCCCCGGGTGGGCTCCAGGCCGTGTCCAGAGTGGTGGAGTGGTGCATGGAATGGGGCAAGGGGGGGACTTGGATGGGCAGGATCTGAACAGAAAACCAGGCTGGAGTTGGTACTGATGTTTCTGAGGAGGTTTCAGAGGATCTCTAGAGATCACACGTTCTGCACTGTTCACAGTCAGGGTGTTACATCTCGCCCAAGTCTGGGCACAGGCAGTGCTGAGCTGGTGCTCCTGCTCCAAGCTGATGCAGGACAAGGATGGCACACACTCGGTGACTGGGATGTTGGACACATCCTGGGTTTTCCAGAGCAGGTAACCCCCCTTCAGCCACAGCCTGGTSTCTGTTTAGTGTCTGAAGCAGCACAAAGCCAAGGGTGGATGTCAAGCGTTGTCCAGAGAAATGCTGTCAAAGGGTGGCAGCTGTGGAGTCACAAGGTCCCAGGAAAGGTTGGTTCTGCTGTGTTCCTCGGAAAAGGGAAAGGAGAGGGCACATGTAATAATGAAGAAAGCTTGAGATCCAGGGGACAAAGTGGGACTCGGGAGCTTTCGGGTCAGTTTTCAGCATCCCCAGAGTCCCACTGCCTGGTTTGGGGCAAGTCCTGTCGCTGTGCACATCGCTTTTCCAACTTCCACTGGGTCTGACGCTGCTGCAGAGGCTTTGATGTTTGCCCTATGTAAAAGCTGGAATTTCTTGCTGTTAATAATTACTACTTCATTGCTTTCAGGGAAGCGGGGGGTGAGCTGCGCAGGGGACTCTGAGTTACTGCTTGTGCTGTTTGTTTTGGCTCTGCTTCCCAGAGGCATCTTTTTTCTTTTTTTCCCCTTGAGCTCCAGATGAAACAGGGATGAGGAAAACATGAGTCCCTGGGAGCTGCACACACCCCTCTGCAGCAGGGCTGTCCCCCCTCTCCCTGGGGTGTCTGTGCCTGCGGCAGAGCCGTGTTTTTCCTCTCCCTGCCCGGCTGCCTTGCGGGAAACTCATTCTCTCCGTGGCTTTTTGCCCTCCAGGTAGAGCCACAGGCCTGCACGTTTCCCTGCCAGTGTCCCTCCCAGCCTCTGCAGTGCCCTGCGGGGACCAGCCACGTGTGGGATGCCTGTGGCTGCTGCAAGGTGTGTGCCCGGCAGCTGGGTGAGCTCTGCTCCCTGCACAGGCCCTGCGACCATCACAAGGGACTCTACTGYGACTTCTCCAAGGTCCACAGAGGCAGCGGGATCTGCTTAGGTGAGAGCTGCGTGTTCTGTCCTCGCGTGGTTTTCCTGTGGCCCCTCCCGGAACACCYGTCAGAATTTCCTTGGAGCTTCGTCCAGTGTCCCTCTGGGAGATGAGTGCCACTCCTGCCAGGCAGCAGCTCCCCTGGCACACACAGAGCTGGCTGCCCRCAGCTCCAAAGGCAGGAACGGGGCTGTGGGATTCTCCTGTGTTCTGTGGCATCCCCAGGGGACATCCTCTATCCCTGCGGGGAAATATCAGCAATCCGAGCCCTTACTGAAAGTACTTTCCCTTGGAATATCCCAGCCCAAATCCCTCTGCCTCGTGCCAGGGATGGGTGTTCTGCACTTGGCTGCTCCCATGCRAGAGGCAAAGTGTATTTCTGGAGTGTGTGGGTGGGAAGAGCTGGTCAGCTCCTTCACCACATCGTGTCTGTGTGGAACAAGAGAATTCCTGAGCCAGGTAAACACAAATGCAGAAACTGTTTTCTCTCCTGACGCCTCTTTTCAGACAGAAAAGAAAAATCTTTTTTATTTTTTTTTTCTTTAGCGGCTCCTTCTAAAGCARGCAGAAATTATTTTGGTCTAGAGGAAAATTGAGTATTTCCTCAAACTCCTGGTCTTTGTTTAAAAACAAGACTCCTCTGCTCCATCTCTACCAGGAGCTGACTTTTTTTTTAATTCAAGCATTTCAAAATAGTCAGGAAGACCTGAGGGCTGGCAGGTTGGTGTGAGCACTTAGGGAAACGTTTGGCCACGGCAGTGGATGTTTCTGGAAATGGTCCAGCACCAACCTGAGACAGAATCAGAGAATCGTGGAATGGTTTGGGTTGGAAGGGACTTTAAAGTTCTTCTTGTTCCACMCCTTGCCATGGGCAGGGACACCTTCCACTATCCCAGGCTGCTCCAACCTGGCCTTGGACACTTCCAGGGATCCAGGGGCAGCCACAGCTTCTCTGGGCAACCTGTGCCAGGGCCTCCCCACCCTCACAGGGAAGAATTCCTTCCCAATATCCCATCTAACCCTGCCCTCTGGCACTCCAGGCCCTTGTCTAAATGAGTCTGACTTGTAGGTGTTTGCTCCTTCAAGAAGTTTTTACAAGTTGTTTCACTTTCATCCTCCAGTTTTGGGGATTTTTAGGAGCCATGTGAGCTCCTGGTACTCTCTGCAGTCATTTGGACACCTGAGAGCTGAGGATTGAAGGTTAATAAGGTGCACAGAGGTGTGATAACATCCAGCAGGTGTGAGCTGCAGGCTGCCTCATTCCAAATGGGAATGAGGTGTGTGGTTATGGAGGAAAGGTAGCAAAACCACAGGAACAATTTCCTCAGGAGTGGGGGAGTCTTCATCTCAAAGTMTCCCCATGAAGCCTTGACATTCTTCTAATTAAGGTGCTTTGTATTCACCACGACATCCAGGTTTGATCCAAACATTTTGGAGTGGGAGTCCTAGATCTTGCTGTGGAGGAAATCAGACTTGCAGACAGAACTGTCCTTCCTGCTTTTCAATGAGAAATGAAGCTTTTCACAGCAAAAATCCCATGAACACAGGCCAGGATCTCTCTCTAAAATGGGCTGAGCATTTGGGCCATAACATCTTTGGGTGACATTTTTACAATGTTCGCATGGATCTGTTGGAAGATGAGGGATTTTGGAGGCAATGAAGGAGGCTGGAGGGGTGAATCAGAGGTAGGGAAAGATCAATGTTTTGACTTAAATTTACCCAAGAAAACAGATGTGCTGGGAGCAGAAAGGAGCTGAGGTGCTCAGGTGTCATGGGAAAAGTGTCTCGGCTGGGACCAGCCCGAGGGCTGYGTTGGGAGAGAGAGGAAGGGAACCATCAGAGTGAAAGTTATCATATTCCACATATTTCAGAGGAATCCTTTCCTTCCTGCAGAGACCCCAGAGYATCAGAAAGGTAGAGAGGGTCCTGTAGTAGCTCTGGAGTAGGGGTCCTACAGGTGGCAGGGGGGTGCAGGGAGCTGGCAGAGCTTTATGAAGCAGCTCTGCCATATTCCCTGAGGAAAAGGGCAAAAGTCTCCTTGGAGGGACTTGGTGTTTGGGGGCAGGCGGTGCCAGGCAGAACCAGGGAATAAAGAGCCGGATCACTCCACGGGCACCGTCATTTCGGAGCCTTGACTGGATCAGGTCAGTGGCAAAGGGAGGTCCCGGAGGGTAATGAAGGGTACAACAGAGCCATTGAGTTTGGAAAACACAATCAACCCCTGGAGTGGGCTGCCAGTCCTTGGGTGGRGAGGGAGGAGCGGGAACAGCACGCTCCCCTCAGCGGGACAGGAGAGCGCTCAGGCTGAAAAACAGGGAAAGAGGGTTTAAAAATAAGTATGAATGGTTGTGTAGAGGGAGGGTGAATGGATGGCTTCCACTTTGGTGGAAAAAGTGAGCATTTTGAAACTTCTAAGTAGGAGCGCAGGAGTATTTTTATCCCAGTGACACTGAAAAGAGTTGCAAGTTGAGATGCAGCTCTGGATAGGAACAGTCCGGAAGGATTTGTATCCCCTCAAGGGATGGGAATGGGATGGAAAGAGATTCTCACTCCTTGTTTGGTCCAAACACTTTCTGCCTGAAACAGCGTCCCCTGGGCGAGCAGGACTAAGGGGAAAATAGATCAGGTTTCCTAGGAAGCCTCCAGAAGCAGCCAAGAATCTTTCGTTTTGGTAACTTCCCAATAAAGGTTTGCATGGATTTTTTTTTGAGGTTKTTTTTAAGGTTCAGAAAGTAGCAGCTGGTGACGACTGTCCAAAATTGGGATTTCTGTCCTCTGAACAACTCTGAGATTTCAACTTTTAGTTTCAGGCTGAGAGAAAAAAATACATTAAAAATATATATAACTATTAAGAAAAAAAATCTCAAATCTCTCCATGACTTATTTAGAATACTTGTTTGGCTGCGTCAAAACTTTCCACTTCCATTCTATCAAAATATTTCATCTTGATCTTTATAGTATCTAAAATAATTACCAGAGAAAAACCCTTCCTCCTATGGATACTGTCCCATGAGTATTTTGGTTGAACATAAAGGAAACCTTTCGTATCAAATTGAAATGGTTCAGTTGGTTCTTCTTGAAAGCATTCCTGATCTTAATCAGATAAGATATTTGTGCTGGAAAACTTCCACTGGGAAAGTTCCGGCTAATGCAGACGTAAGAGCTCAGGAGCGTTGTGGCGCCTGCAGGATGAAGGTTGCTGCTCTGTGTCAGATATCGCTGAGTTTCCTCTTTTTTCCCATTCAAGTTTTATTGGGAAGGAGGGAAAGACTGGTAGGAGGGCTGGAGATGAGAGATCCAGAGATCAGAAGGGAGAGAACTAGGAAAAATTGGGGCTGGAAGGAAGAAGAGATCTATGCATCACAGAGGGTCCACAAAGGTCACCAACGCAAAGCATCCTTTTYCCTCGTAGGTACCATTTGCCGTGGGGGAACTAGCTGTTCTCAGGAGAACGCTGCTTTTTGGTCTCCCAGGAGTATTGAGGAGCAGAGCCAGAGTCATGTGCCGTGTCAGGAATGTGTCGTGCACAGCACCACTGACCAGGCACTCCGAGCCGKCCGGGAAGAGCTCTGGCAGGGAAATAGGCTTTTTACAGGCTCCAAAGACAAAATCACACTTAGTAGCTCATCCAAGTGGAGAAGAAGTTTCTCTAGAGAACTTTGGGAGGAGCAGCACTTCTAAAAAATCACTGTCAGGATCAGCCTTGGGTTGAGGGAGGCAAATATGAAACACCCAGCACYGGGACGGCAGAGCAGGGGAGGGTGGGCTGCGTCCCTCCTCAGGAGCCRCATGTCCCCGAGGCAGAGCTTCAGCCTTTTGGTCATTGCCCCTTCTCCTCCTCTGCCTCCCCCAGCTCACGAGGGCGCGACGTGCGACCTGCTGGGCAGGATCTACCTCAACGGGGAGAGCTTCCAGCCCACGTGCAAGCTGCAGTGCATCTGCATGGACGGGGCCATCGGCTGCATCCCGCTCTGCTCCGACGACCTGCGCCTGCCCTCCCCGGAGTGCCCCAACCCTCGCAGGGTGAAGTTCCACAACAAGTGCTGCGAGGAGTGGGTGTGTGAGGAGGGCGGCGAGGAGAATCGCTTCGGAACGGCCATGGCAGGTCAGTGGGGCACGCGGGATGGGGCCGGGAGCTGTTTGCTGGGGAAGAGGAATGGATTGGGGCACTGACTGGGGGGGGTTCCGAGCGTTGGGCACGAGAGCTGGACACCAGGTCCAGCCCACGCAGCTGCTCCCTTGCTCCCCTTCCCAGCTGGACAGGGGAAGASAAAATTAGATGGAAAGTGACTTGTATGTTGAGATGAGGCAGTTTACTAAAGCAAGAGCGAAAGTTTGCACATGCAGAAGCAAAGAGAAAAAAAAAAATGTTTATTCTTTACTTCCCGTCATCAAGTGGTGTCTGGCCACTTCCTGGGAAGCAGGGCTTCAGCACAGGGAGTGGTTGCTCCAGAAGGCAAACATTGTAAATAACTAATGCCCCTCCCTTCCTCCTGCTTTCCTTAGCTTTTATATCTGAGCTGACATCACATGGTCTGGAATATCCCTTTGGCTAATTGGGTCAAGTGTCCTGGCTGTGTTCACTCCCAGGACCTTGCCCACTCCCAGTGCTTTGATCATGGGGGGCATGTTGGAGAGGCAGCACTGATGCTGTGCCTGCCCAGCAGTAGCCAAAACCACTGGTGTGTTATCAGCACCTTCCCAGCTCCCACTGCAGAGTGCAGCACCAGGAGGGCTGCGCTGGGAACATCAACCCCAGCTCAGCCAGACCCAAGACAAGGTGAGACCTCAGTGGTGCTGTGGAAAGGCTTGTGTGTCCTGAAGTGTCACAGCAGACCTGGCTGGAGCTGGGCTRTGTAGGAAATGGCCCCTGCTCACCTGCATCCTCCTCCTGTTGAGAGGCCAAGCAGCTCACGGGATGGGCCAGACCTTTGCTGCTGTTCCTGAAGCATTAGACTGAGTTGAGAGCAGCCATGGAGCTGCCATGCTTTGTCCCAAACCCTGAGCCTTGCCTTGTGTCTCTTCCTCATGGCTCAGTTTTCAGGGAGGACCCATCTCACCAGCCAGAGCTGAACAACCTGCAGGAGAACTGCCTGGTGCAGACCACGGAGTGGAGCGTGTGCTCGCGGAGCTGCGGGATGGGCATCTCTGCCCGCGTGACCAACGACAACCCCCAGTGCCGCCTGGAGAAGGAGACTCGCCTCTGCATGGTCCGGCCCTGCGACTTCCACGTGGAGAARACCAAGGTACGGGGCTGGGGGAGAGGGGACGCGGCACCCCAAACGCTGGGGACGGCCTTGGGAATGATCCCGGCTCACAGGGTTTGCTCTGTGCTTCCACATCCTCTGTGTCCCGCTGCCCAGCGATGGGGCCGGAGCACGGGCCCTGGCACACCTTCCGCGCGGTGTCTGTGTTAATCCCTCTGCTCTCTCCCCAGAAGGGGAAGAAGTGCGTGCGGACCCCGAAGCCGCGCCACAGCCTCCACTTCGAGTTTTCGGGGTGCACCAGCACCCGCTCCTACCGGCCCCGGTTCTGCGGCAGCTGCTCGGATGGGCGCTGCTGCACGCCGTTCCTGACCGGCACCGCGGACGTGGAGTTCCGCTGCCCTGAGGGGGACTTCTTCCAGAGGAAGATGATGTTCATCAAGATGTGCTCCTGCCACTACGACTGCCCCCGAGATAACGACATCTTCCTGGCCACGCATCACCGTCGGATGATCGGAGACCACATCAAAACTGAGCGGCTGTAGCCCTGTCCTGCCGGATCCGAGGTGTCCGGGAGGGCTCTGCAGCTTTCATGGCTGTGTCCCGGGACAATGCAGCCTCTTCCCCCTCTGTGAGGGGCTGTGCTTTCCAGAGCAGCACTGTTCATGCCAGTGGTTCCAGTGGTTTTCCCAACAAGCCGAGGGGGAACAGCCTCAGCTGCCCCAGCCTCCTGACCCACAGTGATGCAAAGGTCATTGAAGGAACCAGAAACAGGCTTGAGCTGCAAACTTGATCCATATTCCCACTGGCCAGAGGGGAGAGTGGATCAAAGCCGTGTGGCTCCAGCCTGTCTCCAGCCCAGAGCACAGTTCCTGATTCAGATCCCAGGAGTTCTTCCAGCATGAACTGGGGGTGGGCCAGGCTGCCAGACCAAGACGTGTCCCCCGCTGGTGCTACTCTGGGCAGCTTTTAGTGCCTTGATGAGCATTTCATAGAACCATGGAATGGTTTGGGTTGGAAGGGATTTTAAAGCTCACCTCGTTCCAACACTCTGCCATGGGCAGGGACACCTTCCACTATCCCAGGTTGCTCCAAGCCCYGTCCAACCTGGCCTTGGGCACTTCCAGGGATGGGGCAGCCACGGTTTCTCTGGGTAACCTGTACCAGGGTCTCACTACCCTCAGAGGGAGGAATTTCTTCCTGATCTCATCAGAAATGGCTCTGGGGTGGGAGAGGGCCTGGACCCCACCAGCTCACACACCCACAGTGAGGCTGCAGCTCCGGAGCCTTTGCTCTGGATGTTTGTAAGTTGGAGGAACACTGTTCAGCTCCAGTCTCCCTGGAGAGTTTAAGGCACTGGCAAGAGAAATTTTCATGTTTGTAAATGGAGCAGATCCAGATCCCTTCTGGAGTTACTGAGACAGTAGCATGGAAAGTTGTTGGCACTGGGGTCTCCAGCAGTTGGATTCCCTCCTGGGCACAGACCTGGCAGAGTCTCTCTGCCATTAAGGACATCCCTTGCCAGCCCATAGCTCTAGGAAAGGTCACCAGTGGCAGTGGTGTGTCCAGCAGCACCTTGGCAGCTCTGTGGGACTGCTGACATCTTGTCAGGTATGGAAAAATTTGCTGATTTTTAGCAGAAACATCCGGGTACGGGAACTGATCCTGTCTCTTAAGTCATCCCTGCCTTTCACCACTGGAAATCATGAGRAATTCCTGTTCCAGCCAGACAGGAGCAGCAGCCCCAAGGCTTCACCTCCCCATATCTCCCTCCCCCAAATCAGAGCCTGATGCCAAGGGATGGTCCCAGCTGTCCCCAGCTGCTGCCCTGAACCTCCAGACTCTACTGACATACCAGCTCAGGGCCCGTGTCCCATCCCAGGCCCTCTTCTTGCTCTCTCAGCCTGCAGCAGCTTGCGAGCCTTCGGTGTCCTGTAATCAATTTGAACTGTAAATAATTTATCTGATGTTGTTTTTGTTCCTAAGGCCTTTGTACAGTCCCAGTATCCCATTGGCACAGCCTGCTCAGGCTGTTCTCCCCCTCTGAGCTTCTCTCCTGCCGTTCACACAGCTGCTGAGCCTCAAACCGTGCTGAGGTTGCACTTTACTCCATGCTAATAAATATCTCTTTATTTTTTATATCTCTGAACTCATCCTCACACAAGGATGTGATGCTCCTGCCTGGTTCCCTTTCCAGCCTTTCCCCAGTGGTATCAGCCTGCTGGGACCAGTGCTGGGATCCTCTGGAGAGCTGATGGCCAGGTGCTGGAGGGGGAGGGGTGATGGGTTGTCCTTTTCCCCTTCCCAAATAGCAGCAGGACTGATGTTAGTGTTTCACAGGCACCTCTGCAGCCCACAAACCACGGCTCCTCCCTCCACTGCTTGGAGGGGGACAAGCAGAGCCCCCCTCCGCCTGCTGAAGGACCCAGAAGTCCTTAATACCTGATTAAAAATAACCCCGGGAGCAGATGTGAGCAGAAGTCGATGATAACGGGGCCAGAACGCGAGGGGCTTTGCAGTGGCTTAACAGCTTATGGATTCATCCCCCTCTCATCACATTAGCCGGGGACTCCCCCCTCTCCCACCCCGGCAGGGCGTCAGGGGCGACAGGCTCTTCCTGCCCCTAAACCTTCATCCTCCCCGGGGAAGGCTTAGGGCTTCCAGGGAGGGGCAGGTGATGGGGGCACAAGCCCCTGTCTCGCTTGAGCTGCGGGGTGTTGAGGTTCTGAGCTCGGGGCAGGATCCGGCCCGTGGCTCTTTGGGGGCTGCAGGGGCCGTGGGAGAGGCAGCGGGGGTCACACGGTGTCGGTCCTCGCCAGTGTCCCCGGGGCGGTGGCCATTAGATGGCATCAGGCACCTCCCCATGGGGACATCCCGTCCCCAGGGCAGGGTGCGGGGCCGTGCAGGGCCCCGGCTGGCCCTGGGGTGCTGGGGGGACCCGGCTGCTGAGCGTGACTTCCCGGGCAGCACCCGCCTGCTCCTGCCCAGTCCCGGCACCCAGCGCCACCGCAGTGCCACCGCCGCCAGGACAGCGGAGAGGGCAGCGAGGCCCTCGCTGCTGGGGCTGAATTCCACCCTGCTGCCACCTCCACTCCCGTCCTCGGGGAGCCCCTGTCACCCCATTATCTCCGCAGCCGCCGCCTGCGCGGCACCGATAACCCGGGCGTGGCCCCGGGGCTGGGATCGGGTTTGGGGGCACTCCAGTGACCCCGACGCCTTTATCAGCTCCTGCCACGCCGCAGCCTCCTGGGGTGGGCACAGGCCGGGGACACCCCCGGCTTCTCCAGCCCCCGGCAGGGACGGGGTTTTCCCTAGGAAAACTTAGGAAAGGGGGTGAAAATGAGCAAAAAAATCTATCAAAGCCCTGATTCTGCTGGGTTTGGGGGGGAACTTGGGCTCTGCAGGCTGGTCCCGGGGTCCTCCCAGGGCGCGGGGGGAACCCGCGGGGGCACCTTCTCCTTATATGGGCCTGTGACGTCACGGGGGGCGCTGGGGGGAATCTCCCGGCCCGCCCCCGGCCGCCACCTGCGGGCCCCGCCCACTGCAGCGGCGCGCGGCGGCCCCGCCCCCTCCGCGCGCTGACGGGCGGGGGCGGCAGCCAGTGGGCGCGGCCGGCGGCGCGGGGGGCGGGGCACGCGCGGTGACGTCAGAGGGGGCGGGGCCGGCGGTGCAGGTGGAGGCAGCGCGGAGCGGAGCGGCGGCCCCGGTGAGTGGGGGGGGGGCCGGGGGTCACGGGGGAATTTGGGGGTCCCTCGGGTGTCAGGCCGGTTAGGGGGTGAGGGAGGTTGTGGGGGGGGGTGGGAGGCTGTAGAGGTCAGGCAGGTTATGGGGTGCGGGGAGCTATGGGGGTCCCGGGGAGTGTAGGGGTCAGGCAGGTTATGGGGATTTGGGGTTCCCTAGAGGGGCCTGTGGTGGGTCAGTCTGGTCATGGGGTGCGGGGTCAAAGAAGGAGTTGGGGTGCTGTGGGGGCACATGGGGGGGCAGGCTGGTTATGGAGTGGGGGAGTTACCAGGGGACGTAGGGTGCTGKGGGGTGGGGGGTCCCCAGAGGAGTTAGGTTGGGTGCGGGGTGACCTGGGGCTGCGGGAACCGGGGGCACCCGTAGAGGTCAAGCTGGAYGTGAGGTGGTTTAGGGTGCTCAGGGGTTTGTGGGGGGGGAGGGTTAGTCTGGATATGGGGGACCCACAGTGACTGAGGTGTGGCACAGGGGGATTATGGAGAAATGGCGGGTGTTGAGGGGCTGGGGAAGACCGGGGAGGCACCTGCAGTGTTGACAAGAAGCGTATGGGGCAGAAGGGAAGTGAGGCCGTCTGGAGTGGGGGAATTCTCAGTAGGGTCAGGCTGGGTGGGGGAAATGGAGTGCACTGGGGCTGTCCCAGGGACCCTGAGTGGGGCTAAGGGGGAGGATGTGGGGTGGGAGGGCTGGGGTGCTCTTGGGGGGCCCACAGTGGTTTTGCGCTCGGGAGGTGGATGGGGCCCGGCCCCACGGTGGGTACCAACCCCGGGACTGGGGTGTTTCCCCCCGTACTGTTGTTTCCACCGGTGCAGTGGAGGGAAAAAGGCAGGTGCAGCCTCGGGGAGTGGAGTCCCCCTGCACCCCACACTCACGGCAGCAGCACTGGTGTCGCTTCCTAAGAGGTGGCAGCTCTCGCTTTGGCATTTGCAAYCAGCTCTGGTTCCTGGAGCATTTGGTGCTGCTGGGGCTGTGCCTGAGGTGCAGCAGCTCAGCCTGTGGCTTTGGGGCGGCCGAGCTCTCTCCTCCAGACCCCGTCCGCGCCCGCCGAGATGGTTCCCAAAGCCGGCGGCAGTGGCCGAGCTGCGGGGCGGCGGAGGCTGCTGCTGCCGTCCATCCCTGTCCCGGCACCGGGGGCTGCTGCTGCCGTCCATCCCTGTCCCGGCACCGGGGGCTGCTGCTGCCGTCCATCCCTGTCCCGGCACCGGGGGCTGCTGCTGCCGTCCRTCCCTGTCCCGGCACCGGGGGCTGCTGCTGCCGTCCRTCCCTGTCCCGGCACCGGGGGCTGCTGCTGCCGTCCRTCCCTGTCCCGGCACCGGGGGCTGCTGCTGCCGTCCGTCCCTGTCCCGGCACCGGGGGCTGCTGCTGCCGTCCGTCCCTGTGCCGGCGCCGGTCGGGGCGGGTCGATGTCTTCACGTCCCCTCCTCGACGGGGACGCTTTGCGCAGATGTTGCAACCCAGAGGCGTGTGCGGCTTGCCCGGCGGTTCCTGCAGTCTCGTCCCTTCCTGAATTTCGCCCTCCTGCTGCCGTGGTGGGACGAGGGGCTGGAGAACATCGTCGTTAGTCCGTGCCGTGGGCTGAGCCGGTAGCGTCTGCCTTCCCCCCTCCCTGGCGGGGTCCGAGCGGCCGGCGGGGTGGCAGGGGACAGCGGGGGACAGCGACTATCTTTAGGGCTGTGTTGCAATGGAGGGGTGTGCCTTGGCTCGGCGCTGCCGGCAGCCGCCTCCTCGCCCTAGGATTGACTTACGCCGAGGCTCCAGCATGGGGAAAACCAACATTTGCTCCGCGGTTTGTGTGAGCAGGAGGGGCCGTGGTGGGGCTGAGCTGGAGGTCGGACAGTGTCAGGATCTAATGTCGGTCACACGTGCCCTGCATGAGGTCAGGCTGTGCGAGGTGCACAGGGCCGAGGTTTGGGGTGCACYGTCGGCCGCTGGCACTATCACATGTCACACGTGCTCTGACGCTGCCCAGCAGCGGAACCAGCTGAGCCGGGGAAAACGGCCGGGATGGGAAAGGCTGGTGGTGCAGGGAATCTCTGCTGCCTCATGGGATGGAGTCGCCCTGGGGCGCGGGAGCAAGTTGGGTTCTTGCAAGGTGCGCCCTAGAACGTTCCCCATCCCTGGGCTGCTCCCTTCCTAAGGCTTAGCAAAGGCACAGATGCAGCTTCAGGAGAGAGCCAGAGTCAGGTCCCTTCTGCATCCTCTTTCTGCCAGAGTAACCCGGTTAGTCCTTGCACCGGAGTTGGGGTGGCATGGGTCCGAGGTTCCGTGTTTGGTTTAATCCTTCCTCTGAGCCATTGCCCTGCTCGTGCCCACTGTGCCCGTGGTGATGCAGCTGCATCGTGCCTGTCTCTGAGAGAAGGCTGCTGAAACTTGCAGAGCAATTTGCAACCCCCCGGGAGTACAGTTCCTCTTCCGGCTCTGGGGCCCGTGTAGACATGGGTCTCCCCCAGCTCATGGCGCTGGCATCCCCTCAGTTTCTTTCATAAAGCAGGGCACGCACTGCTTCTGCCTGTGGTGATGGTAGCGACGAGTGAGCAGCAGCAAAAAGTTGATCCGTGCATCAAACTGCTTCCCGTGGTGGTGCTCAACCTGTCCTGTGGGTGCGGGGCTCCCCTGTCCCTTTGCTTTGCTTTTCCTCGCGCTTAGGAGAAACTCCAGGCCTTCCCGAGAGGGTTTGAAACCTGCTGAGGAGAGAAATTGCCTTCTCATCTGCAGCGGTGCTGCTGGGATGAGACTCCCTGTTGCCGGCGCGCAGCCTGGCAGCCGCTGGAATTGCCTGCAGCCGCATCGCTCCGCACCGCGCGTCCCCCCGGGCTGGCACGGTCCTCTCGGAGCCAGCGCGGGGCGGGATCTCTCGGAGGGAAGGCAGAACATCAGCTCTTCTTCGAGCAGGGCACTCTGAAGTTMTGTCGCTGATTTAATATATGACAAGGTTCTTCTGAGCTCCTTCCCCACCTATTTCCCAGAGGGAAAGGCAGGCTGCAGGTGGTCCCTGTCCCGGGGGGGCAGGAATCGTCCTTTCTCCGCTGAGCAGTGTTTCACCTTTGTGTTCCCAGCTGCAGGAAGAGGCTCGAGGCTCTGGTGGCTGGAAGTTTGGGGTCATAATTGGCTCTCGGCCACGCTGGATGCTGCAGTTGGAGGTGTGGGAGCTGAGGTGTGATTTGGGGAGGGACTTGCCCACCATTAGCCCGGAGGTCTCTCTCAGTGAGCTGCCCAGGAAGGAGGGCGATGTGTCGGTTGTCTCTTTTATGAGTTCTGCTTCATGCAATGATTTGTGTGAGCTCTGAGTTGGGGTTCACCGGGAGGGGCTGCAGCCAGTTGTCCCTATTTAGCCTGGGACTAACACAGTGGTTATTCCACTAAGACCATGGTGGCTCGGGTCCCTCATGTCATGAGCATTTGGTCTATGTCATGCCAGCCCCTTCTGAGCTTGTGGGGACAGCCAGGGYGGGCTGGGGCTGATGGGGACAGCCAGGGYGGGCTGGGGCTGATGGGGACAGCCAGGGTGGGCTGGCTGGTGCTCTGGGTCCAGCCGAAGCAGCCGCCCCGGCTGCCCACCTCTCCCCACTAGAGGCTGCTGATGACCAGAGCATTTTCTGTCCCTGCTCAGAGAGCAGCAGGGTCTGGAATTTGAAGGGCTGAGCATCCCGGCCTGAGCTTTTCCTGCTGATTCACCCTGGAGACAGCAGTGTGCTTTCTTTGGCAGTGGCCGGGTTCAGGGGGCACATCTGCTCCCCTGCCAGGCCCACAATAGATCTCCCCACTTCATTAAGTCTTAATTAGGTAAATGCACCAGGACCATGTGTGAGGCCACTGCCAGGGGACAYGGATCCTGCGTGGAGCCAGGTACCAGGGACGTTGGCTACCATTCTGCCTGCCTCAGGGGTTTTTCCAGCTGGGCGCTGAATGTGGAATGAGATCAGGGTCTCATATTGTTTTCCCAGAGGACTTGTGCACAGTGATAAGTGCTTCAGCCCTRAGGCATGGCCCAACTGGCAAAAAAGCCAAGGATTAGTTAAGCCATGGAAGGGATCCTTCACCGCTGGGCACAGCCGTGGTAAAGCCACYCTGTAGACACAAAGGAGACTCTTCGTCCAGGGCACCAAACGCCTGGGCAGGATGGGCTGGAAAACAAACCCGGACTCTGGGAAGATGATTAATCACATAACGATGATGTGTAAAATGAAAGGCAGTGGCTGTTGCAGTGGAAGTGCCYGGGAAGGAGTTTGTGGTGTTGCACAAGCCCCACTGCCTTTGCTGGGTACGGGCAGTGCCGGGTGGGCAGTGTGGTGCCAGCTGGCTCCGGCACCGGGCACAGCTTCCCCAACAATGGCAGAGCAGCGCTTTACATAATCTGGGACTTGCCAAACAAGCTTGAAGGTCTGGAAAATCCTCCTGCTATTGTTCGTGCTCAAAGTTTGCTAAATTTCCTGGTTTGATCTGCAGGGCTGGGTTTTGTTTTGGGACTGCAGTGGGGAAAAATGCACTTTGCACAGAGGGAAGAAAAGAGTGTTTGTGGTGTTTAATCCACGCTTCGTAGATGAAACTATTTTTGTGGTTCACAAGAGGTTCTGAGCAGCTGCTCACAGCTTTGTAGGGCTGCAGGACTTTCTGTCTATCCAATTAGTATGGTTTGTGTCTAGTCCCCTCCTGATGCCCCCCGAGAAAATCCTGGACTACCAGACGAGGACGGGGCGCCGTGGGCAGGGCTCACACAACCACCATCTGGGCTCCCGGCTCGGGGTCTGTGCCAGGACAGGAATGCTGTGTCGGAACAGCTTTGTGCTGTCTGAGCCCCCTCGAGTCGGACCCTGAGGCTCCGGGGAGGCTCCAAAGCTGCCGCTCGTTGGCACATTTTAGGAGAAGAGGCTTGAAGGCAACTTGGGGTGTCTTTGTTGCGCTGTGTCTCCTAGGCTGGTGGTGACTTCCTGGTGATTTGGGGCAACTGGAAACCCCCCCGGAAGGATGCTGAGGCTATGGGAGCCATTCCAGGCACATCCCGGCCTGTGTAAGGCCACGGGCTCGACATCGACGTGTTTCCTGGCCCCTGAGAAGTGTTTTGGGGTGTGGGGCCTGCCCTTGCTCCTCTGTTTGCTCACCCCAAAGCCCTCTGCCAACACCAATAAAGCCCCCATGCACTATTCAGTTAAATGAATGAATCCTGTTAAAATGTTCTCCGCTCCTGTTTGTGGATAGATGACTGAGAAACCTGACTTTTCCTGCCGTTCCTGGGAAAGCCAGGTTTGGTAACAAGGAATGAGGTGAAGTTCTTGCTGGTCTGCTTAACGTGAGGCAAGTTTTGGRCCTCTGGAAAGCAGCAAAAGAGGAGGAGGACCCCCAGCCTGACRGCATGAATACATCCTCTTATTAGAGGCAGCTTCGAGCGCCTTTCATGTAGGTAATTACATCTGGCCACAGTTGACCTGAGCTGGATTTAAGGAGGGGGCGTGAGGCTTGGCGTGTGCTGGGAGCTTTTGGAGTTGACCGCAGTGGCATTACAGCAATCTGATAGGTGTTGCTAACAAGGCAGCACAGGGCAGCTATGGGGAAGCTCTGAGCTGCCTTAAGGCCCAGAGACCGCGGTGTCGGCACTGACCTGTGCTTTGTGTGGGGGAGTGGGGTGGACTGATGCCTGGAAGCATCACCAGGGTGTTAAGGTGGTTGATGTGTTRCAGCCTGTATCATGCTGCACGTGACCTCCGTGACCTGATCCCTCTGATTGCCGCAGTGGTTTAGGTGCTCACCGGATAGTACCAACCATCCAAGGGGCTTGCATTTCCATATCTTCTCTCCAAAACCCCTTGGAGGCAGGGTAAGCCGTTTGTGGGCACTTCAGAACTTGAGGGGAGCTCTTCCTCTGTGCTGAGGGTGTGTATCGGACAGGACAGCACGAGCTGCCTCCCTGCCCCTGGGTGAACTCGAGCGCTGAGCGTGGGAGCGAGGGAGGGCAGATGTTAGGCCGGCACAGAGCCACGTTGAGCTGTAACGTGACTTTGTGCGTCTGTGTTGATGTTGTGCTGGAGGTGCCGTGTCTGACGTGGAGGTGAACCTCTCCCGTATGGCCGGGATCGGCCTCGGCCAATCCGTGGCTGCTGGGAGGCTCACGGGCTGGCAGATGGGGTCAGCACTGCTCGAGGATTTCCTCGGGTGCAGAGCGGAGGCTTTTAATAGCAAACGCGGTCATCTGCATCGTGGCATGGCCTGAAACCTGCCCCTAAGGATCCACTGGCAGCTGGGCAGTGGCTGAGCAAGACGTCCACTCCTGTTGGAATTTTTTCTGTGGTTTTGAGTAAAAATGGAATAAGACTTAAACCTATTGCTGGCAGGTTTGAGGTGCAGCTTCTCCCTGGGAGGTAGCCTGGAGAAACCCTGACTTTCTCGGGAAGGTTGCATGGGCCCAACTTGGTGTGCTGTGCTGACAGATCCCATGCCTCAGCCGGGTGCCGAGTCTTCAGCCTTCTAGGAAAGGCAGCAGGAGCCGGTGTGGGTTTTGTCCTGCCGTCCCGTGAGCGCCTGGTCCTGTGTGAGCAGCGCCTGGAGTCGCAGATGGCTCACGTTGGGGTTGCAGCGCTGCTTGCTGCATCCGAGCTGCCTTTCAGTGGCAGCACACAAGATGTCCGAGTGCAGAATTGATCCATGCTGCTGACCAGGCTTGTTTCTGGTGCTGCTGCTTTTCCTTCTGCCGTAGCAGGAGGTGAATGTTGTGGTTTCGGCAGCTGCCTGGCTCTGGCAGTTTGCATCCTGCCTTCCCTACAAGCTGCCTTCATCCTGCTCGGCTTCCTGGCCCCTGTCCTGGTCAATATGAGGCTGTTATTGGAGCTCAGAAAACTGTAATGATTACATCCAAGTGCTGGACCTCGAACCACCTGGCAGCACTGGGCTGGATGAAGAAGCTCATTTACAYGGGGTGGATAATTCTCTGTATGTTTTAATCTCCGTGACCATCTGTGTTCTTTCCTGGGCTGGGGAGATGAGAGCTGTTGGGATTTTCCCAGGAGGTGAACATGGAGAGGACTGCTTATTCTGTGTGTGCTGAAAACTGCCCTGGGTCAGAGCAGGACAGCCTCATTAGCTCTGGGAACAGTTGTTCCTGCATCTTTGGGCAGGGAGGCATCGACGTGTCGGCTCTATCCTGGAGGCACATCCTGAGGAGCTGCAGGGAGGAGACAGGGGCAAAGGCTAAAAATGGAAACTTCTGCGAGTTCTGTCCAGCATCCAGTCCCATACATGGAGGGTCTGTGACCCTCCTAGGGGGCTGAGGTSCCAGGGAAGGCTGTGTTGGTCTGGGGAGGGATAGCATGCTAAAGCATCTCTTGGCCATCCCAAAAACCCTGCCCAGGTTGTGGCAGCCTCTGGGCTGTGACTCTGCCCTGCCAGCAGCCACTGCCATCTCTGCCCTGGTAAACTGCTTAATTTGAGCCTCAAAAGCTTCTTTGGAGACTGGGGTGCTCACACACAGCACCAAAATCAGGGGACCAGTACCTATAGGTGAGCTGCAGTAGCATCTCGAGACCTGTGCAGGCTGCTGCTTGGCAGAGAAGCCTTTTCTGCAAGCAACACCTGAATTCTTCCTCCTTTTGGGTTCTCACATTTGGAGCCTGAGGCTCTGCAGACTGTTCAGAGCCCCAGCCGGGATCTCGCTCACCGCGGGCAGAGATGACATTGGCTGCGAGCACTGTTGAGGAGTGGCTGTCCTGTGGGGCAGCACGGCCCTGCCGAGGCTGCTGCTGGCATCTGAACCCRGAGGGAACGATCTCTGCCCTCTGATTAAGCTCTTGTGCTCTTGTTCACCACACTAACGAGCTGCCTCATGGATGTGCTCCTCGCAGCTGCTCCGGATCCTCTGTGTGGCTCTGAAGCTGGAGGTGGCTTTCCAAGAGAGCCACCTGCAAAGGGCAAGATCTCCATCCCAGTCCCACTGAGGTGAGGCATGTGGGCTGGGAACCTTTGTGAAGTCTTTTGCCTGACTGCACCCTGCGTGCTGTGAATTCTTCTGCCAAGGTACACCCCAGCTCCTTGGTAAGGAGAGCCCTTCCTGCTGTTCGTGGTGGCTGGGCTGGGAAAGATGGAGATGTTTTCCCAGCCTTCAGCTGAGGGACTGAGGCTGCCTCTTGAAAGGAGAGCTGCTCTCTGCCTGCATCCAGGCTGGGTAGTAACTCTTAAAAAACAAATGGTGCTCCAGCTCCTCTCCTGGTTCAGCAGTTTGGGTTTTCAGTCTCGATGGAGATGATGGCACCGGGACTGTCGGCATCACGGTGCATCCCAGAGGATGGGTATGGACTTGTGCCCATCTCTCCACCTGGTCTAGTGGACGGTGTCCCCGCCCATGGCAGCGGGTTGGAATGAGACGAGCTTTAAGGTCCTTTCCAACCCAAACCATTCCATGATTCTGTGGTTCTTCGGTGTGGCAGGGTGACTGTTGAGGAGTCCAGCATCACGCCAGACTTGTGCCACGAGCGCTTGGCTGCGTGTTCGTGTGAGGCAGGTCCCTGGACCCTCAGTGGGGCTGGGTGTGGGCTGAGGATCTGGCTGGATTTCGGGCTCCGGCATGCGCCCGCCTGAGCACACAGCCAGCTTTGCCGCGGCTGGGAGCACCGCTGCTCTCTTGAATCTCTTCATTTAGTTAATGATCCCTTTGTTGAGAGGATTAGGGTTTAGAGGCCTCTGGCAGAGTGTTAATTAAATTAAGGCTCTGGGTGTTTTGCGGAGTTTTTGAAGCCCACTAGAGGGCTCAGTTGGAGCCCTGTGGAGCCGGGGCCGGCGGCGCTGGGCTGTGTCCATCCCTCCAGAAGTTTGCACGAGAAGTTATGTAAGTGCGGAGGAGCTGGACGGGCGCAGAAGTGCGCGGGGCCAGCGCGCAGCATCCACAGAGCTCGCTGCTCCTCCAGCCCGGCCCTGCCCGGAGCTCGGCGGTGCCAGGCCCGTGCCCTGTGCCCGGCACTGAGGGCTGTGCTCACCGGGGACCGTACTCAGCGGAGGCTGGCAGGCATGGGGCGCCTGCGTCACTGCTCGCTGTATTATCAGCGTTAGGTAATGCCGCGCTGGTGTTTTTGGGGTTTTTTTTCCTTCCCTACTCGGTGTTTACGTTTCTAAGAAGTGGCTGAACGTGAACGTCCGGTTCCACCTTCAGTTCTGGGAAGAGTCAGACACTGACGTTCGCTCTGTTGCCGCGCTCGTGTGGGTACAAGCGTGAGCGCTTGGGTTTGYGGCTTGGGGGGTTTTCCTGGTGGGTGCGTGGGGTTTTTCTGGGGTGTTTAGCTGGAACTGCTTATTAACCAGTGCCTCTTCTCCTTTCTCTTCTATCCACTGCCCCACGATGGATTTTGGTGCCTCGCCTGCGTGGTTGGCCCGGCTGTCTCATCTCTGGGTAAGTACCTGCTTCGTTAGATYGGTGGGAGGAAATGGTTGAAACGAGTTGCTTGGACTTAATGATCTGACCTATTTAAATAATGAACCGACCTGTTTATTCTGTCTTAAACTCTGAAGCGTTGGTTGTTGTCAAACAGCATTTGGGTGTTGAAAAGCACTTACTTGGCCTGGAAATTGCTGTATTKTATAATATGAAGAAGCCCCCAGTAGTAGTTCTTCCTGCCAGCCTAGGCTGTGGAGCACTGACCTGGGGATAAAAACACACTAAGTGCCAGCAAGTGAGCAAATGGAAGGGAAAATKGTTGGGGGAGTGGAAAGCAGTGCTCCCTGTTCTTCCCAGGATGCCTCCTGACATCTGTTGGTGGCAAGTCAGTGCTGTGGTTGTGAAAGGGGCTCTCTGATGGCACTGGACCACCTTGCCTTATGCAATCCGTGGATGTTTGGGGCTTTGCAGGGCACAGAGAGGAGCCTGAGGCCCTTCTGGCAGGAGAGGAGGGGAAATGAGTGTCGAGTTTGGAGGAGTGCATCAGGCACTGATGTTTTCAGTTTGTGTTCATGGAGCGTGTGCTTTGCATGGGGGAAAAATCKCCCTGGTGGGGTGGATTCTGATAGTTTTCCTGCAGAGATTTGGTGCCTGCCCTGAATTTGGCTGTGAGGTGCTGTTTGTTTATTAAAGATTCTTAGGATAAGGTGTGTGTGCTCAGGGTGGAGGGAAGGAAGGGATCTGCTTGGTGAAGTTGTTTCCCTGGATGCAGTAGTACCTTTGCATCAAGGTTGTAAACCTGTAAATCTGGAAACTTCAGATGTTTTAAATTTACTCTTTTTCTTTTTTCAAAGTATCCTCTTGCTAAGCTTTCCCCTTTCCTGTCCGTCACCTCCTCTTCCCCAGTAACATCTTCTCCTTTCCCAGTAAGGGAAAGGGCTGAGTACAGTTAGAGCAGCTCTGCTCTGTGCCTGAGCATTCCATGTGCTGCCAGTCACTGATGAAAGACTTGAAGGGAAAGCAGAGGAAGGTGCTGGGAGCAGATTGCTTTATTCTTAAACTCGACATCATTATACAATGCCTCACGGCAGGGCAGGAGAGATGAATCAAAGCATAAACCTGTTGTTCTTACCCAGAAGTGAGCACTATATTTGGAAGCTGAGCAATTGCCTCCTGATCTGAATGAGCTGCTCTTTGCTACCAAATCCCTAAAAGCAGGATCATTAATGAACTAGAAAACCTGCCTTGCTCAGAGGTGCTGAGCTCCAACCCCACCAAACACCCAGCAGTCAYTGGAATCCAGAATAAAACTCCTCCTCACGGAAGGTGCGAGCTGGGACGTGGAGCAAGACACAAGTGCTCACTCGCATGATGGTCCAAGTGGGTTAGTGAGAGGCAAAGCTGTACCAGTACAGCAGCTGCAGCTGTGTCAGGGTAGCCTGGAGCAGGTCTTTGGCCACAGGGTCTTGCTGCTCAGTGCTTGAACAGACCCTCAGGACAGTCACCCATCTGGCTATCTCTGTGTGAYAAGTCTCTGGTCAAGGGTGAATTTCTCCTGTGGGAAATGCTGATAACCTGGACAATCCCTGGTTTGCTGTCCCCAGAACAGTCTCCATGTGACTTTTGTCTGTTTTCTTGCATGTGTCGCACAGAGGAGAGAGAATTGCATTTTGGTGGTCCTGCTTGTTACAGGCTTTAGAGGTTTCGATCCTGATATGAGACGAAATTTGCTGCTTGCTGAATACTTGGTGTTAATCTTGGTCAGCAAACAAGAAAGCCAAGTGGTACAGGTTAGCAATGGCAAAGATAAAGGGGGTGTGGTACAGTTTCACTGGCTCAGGGACAGCCCTGACCTTCACCCAGCAGAGAAAACAGCAGGTTCAGATTGCCTCTCCATCTTTAAGCCTGGCTTATCTTGTAGGTAAACATAAAATRCATAGGAGTTTTAGTAAGAGAATCTCCTCTCCTGACCTGATAAGAGTTGGGCATCAGTCCTGAAGGTAACACACCAGCAGGTTCCGTGGAGAGAGGCTGGGAGTAGCTGCAGGGCAGAAACCATGAAGGAAAATGCTGAAAATCCAAGAGGAGCCTCTGTTGGTGGTTTTGCTTTTGACCTTCAAAGCTAAGATTCACATATGTTRCCATTATTTAAAGCCTGTTGAGAGATCCAAGGTGAAGTCATGACTGAAAAATTGTTGAGAGCTGTGTCTGTGTTGGTAAGTGCAGCGTTTGGGCTCTGTTTTTCCATACGGTGGCACTGGTGATGCTGGGAGCCACGTGCTGTCATCTTTAAGTCTATCTGTACATGTCATTTCTTTCTATGCCAGAATTCATGGGTGACCTGGACAAGGGCATTGCTTTGTGGGGCCTTTGAGCAGCTTGTTGTGTTGTGAACTTGGGTCTCCCCTTAGTTCTTGTTTACACATAGCCCAAAGAGGAAGAACAAGTGAGGTTTTCAGCACCTTTCGGTGAGATTTTCTTCTTTAACCTCTCCTGTTGATCACCAGTGGCTGAACATGAGCCCAGGTGGGCAAGAAGGCAAATGACACCTGGCCTGTACCAGCACTAGTGTGGCCAGCAGGACCAGAGCAGWGACTGTCCCCCTGTACTGGGCACTGGTGAAAACCTCAAATCCTGGGGTCRGGTTTGGGCTCCTCACAACAAGAAAGACTTTGAGGGGCTGGAGTGCGTCCAGAGAAGGGAATGGAGCTGGGGAGGGGTCTGGAGCACGGGTCTGAGGAGGAGTGGCTGAGGGAGCTGGGAAAGGGCTCAGCCTGGAGAAAAGGAGGCTCAAGGGGGGACCTTCTGGTCTGCACAACTCCTGACAGGAGGGGGGCAGMCAGGTGGGGGTCGGGCTCTGCTCCCAGGGAACAAGGGACAGGACAAGAGSAAATGGCCTCAAACTGTGCCAGTGGAGGTTTAAGTTGGAAATTAGGGAAAAACTTCTTCATGGAAAGGGTCGTCAAGCACTGGCACAGCTGCCYGGGRCAGCGATGGAGTTGCCATCCCTGCAGGGGTTTAAAATCCGTGTAAGATGTGGCACTTGGGGACAGGGGTTAGCGGTGGACTTGGGAGTACTGGGTTAATGGTTGGACTCTTTGATCTTGGAGGGCTTTTCCAACCTAAATGATYCCATGATTCTGTGAAAAAGTGGCAGCAGGGTATCTCTGTCACTTGTCCCGCCCCCTCAGAGGGGACCATCAGACTCCCATGCGGTGTCAAGTTCTAGGGCCGGCTTAGCTCAGTGTTTTCACTTTGTTGCTTTGTAAAGCCCTGAAACGGTTCTCATTGTGGCATTCAGAATGGCGGTGCTGCCCTCTGAATTACCATCTAATTAAATGAAAGCAAAAACTCCAAAGCAAGTGAGCTTTCTGTTGCATAAGAAAAGCTGTTTTAGTTGACCTAAAAACCGACATTGAAAACCAGCCTAAACAGAGATGCTTTCCCTCCCAGCTCCGTGGGCCATGCGGAGCAGTTGCTACTGTTCTTGGAGAGCCATTCATGTGGCGGCAGCTGCGAGCCCGCTTCAAAACAGTTACTCCTTTGAGACTTGCTTCCCTTTTGCTTGATGGTTGGAGAAACCCTGCTGTGGAGACAAATAATTAGAAATAAAAGATGGCAGCTTAATGATTATTAGCTTTTCTGACGCAGCCTGCGGTGAGTGCGGGGTGAGATCGGCATCTCCGAGCTGCTGCTGCATCTCCCGTTCCAAAGATTTACCGTGGGCACTGTTACTGTGCAGCCTCCGTGGACCTGCAGAACGCCCTGAACTAACAGAGTTGTTATTTATTTCAGTAACAAACCTTTTCAGACTCTTGGCAATTAACTGTGACAGGGGCATTATGCTTCCTGCCCTCAGCTCCCTGTCTCTCCATCCGTGCCCCACAGCTTTCCTTGGCAACTTCTTATCCCCCTTGTCCTCCTCCAGTGCTTGGATTCTGTCTGTAAACATGAACCGCTTTGGGTTTTCTTTATAAAATAAGGATGGAAAGATATTACCTTAAAAAAAGCTTCAAAATGCCTTATTTTGAGCTCCGGAAAAACTGGCAGCAATGGGATGCTATCCTCTGGGATTTTGTCTTATTGATATTAATCTTTTTGAAGCTGGTATCCATGACTGCCAGTTTCAGAGGTTAATATACTGCATTGCAAGCAAGCTGAGGTCTTTTTTCTTTTAATTTGTGATATGGTAATGTGCACCAATTAATCATTGTGCACCTGCAGAAATGCCTCTGGGCAGACTTCGGCTGTGCTCTATTAGGTTCTGGGATCATCCATAGGCAGGATTCAGAGTGACAAGTCTGATCCAGTTTAGTAGCTCAAGACAAACCCTGTGAGGTCCAAGGACGTGTCAGGCAGGGGAGGCAGCGCTGAACAAGGTGCTGCAGAGCTTCAGCTCTTATTTGTGGAAGAAATGATGGTTAGAAGCTGTATTTGTTCTCACTGATGCACAGGTCTAGCCCYCAATCACCAATTGCTGTCTGTTGACTAGTGCTGGGTACGTGGCTTGGGTGAATTTGCTGCCTGGCCTTTGGATTACATGGGATGTGTTAGTGCAGACCTGAGCGCCCTCTACCAAGYACCTGCCTGAAACTTACTGCTAGGTACACACTAATCCTAAATAAACCCTGATCTTGAAACTGTCCTTCCCCAAACCAAAGAGCTCTGAGCATTTKGAAGCCAAGGGATGCTCTTTGCCCAACGAGAGCTTAACCGTATGGAGCCAAATCCCCTTCACTGAACTGGTGCCTTTCTGGGGAGAAGCTGCAGTTCAAAATACACCTACCTGGTGTTTTTTTAAATAGGGCAGACCCTCTCTTGGCTGCAGTTTGGCTCCCCATCCACGCAAGGAGTAAATCAGCTCCTGACGTCCTTTGTTTGTGGTGTGGCTCGGCTGCCTCGTGCTGGAGCGCTGGTCTCTAGGTGGCACTCACTGTTATTTTTGGGTGCATTTCAACAAAGGCTGCATAGCTGAGCTTGTCCCCCGCTGAAGGGACAGCTGCCTCTCTGGCCAGGCTGGCTGCTGCTGCTGGGTTTAGGAGGCTGACACAAAGGCTTGAACTTCTTCCTGCTGCCCAAACATACGGGGTTTCCTGCAGTGTCTTCTGGAATTCCTTGAAGAGGGGTAGGGAGTCAAGTGCACACTCCTCTGGTTTTAGTTGTGTCATCTTTTACTGAGACTGCCACGGAATGAAATCCCAGTAAATGCTTGGAAGGAGGGTGAGCTCTCGAGGTGACGGAGGTGAGTGTGCTGTGGGACAGGCTGTGGCTCCTGTGATGGTTCTTTCCATGGTTCAGTCAGTTTCTTGGGTTGTTTCTGGAGCTCAGGCTCATGTTGCACTGTTYCTGCCTTTTCCTGAGCCTGCACTACCTGTATTCACAGCATCACCTGTAATCTATTCTCCAGGATTTAAGGTCTTTTTAGATCCTTTAAGTGCAGCMACTCATGTGTTTAATACTTCCTACCCATACTTGAGAGGAAAAGTATTTCTCTGTCAATGTAGAAACATTCACCATATGAACACTCAATCCTGCAGGCTGCAGCTGACCTCCTCTAATCCTTAATGGTGCATCTTGGCAAAATGTGCCTTMCACGCTGAGTCTAAGCCCTGGAACAAAGCTGACTTTCCAGGGAGCTGTTCTTCCCTGCACTGGCACACAGCCTGGAGAGAGCTGAAGCTCCTCTTCTGTTTTATTCCTGTTTCTCCTTGGAGTTTGTCTGCCGTGCTGCAAGACACTGACTCAAATGAACATCAACTTCATACAAATCAATGAAACCCGTGACAGGAGCTCTTTGCATCAATTAACCAGATTGCAGGTGGGATGGGAATTCCTCGGTGTACAGACTTATTTCCCAGCCACTCCCTCTGCTTTCCCCATCTCCCCAGAAGGGATCCATATGAGCCAGCACAGTAGCAAAAAGATCTAATGGCTCAAAACTTGGATTCTTCTGCCCATGGGAAAGAACACACGGTTTTAGTTTAACAACAGTGACCTTTAAAGGGTGCAAATTACAGCCAACAAAGGAAAACTCTGCAGTAGGAAACCACACAGACAAGGATGGGAGAAGCAGCTTGGTTTTAGCAAAACTGGAGGTGAACCGCCCTGATGCCAAGTGTGATTCCAATCCCTAAATCACTCAGTCTCTTTAGCTRTGGAGGTTGCTCCTTGGCCCTTTAATAACTGGCTGAACAATAAATGAATTGTTGGTTTTGGAGAGTGTTATGATGGGCTGGACTAGTTTTAATCTTTGGTTAAATACTTGATACAGAGCCAGGTGAGTGTAAATGTTCCAGGTTGCCTTCACTGTGCACACATGAGTTGTAGCAAAGCCGTGCAACGTCTTCTAGACCTTAGTGAAAATTCCTTGAGTTTGCAGTTCAGCCTGTCAGAGGCTTTTTCAGCAGTGAATTCTGTGCTGGAGAGAGGGGTGGACAGAGGAAAAATGCAGCATTAGTTGAAGCATCTCTTCCTTCCAGGTGAATCATTTACCTGCAATATCTTAGTTCTAGATCACTATTTTACAGGAACACAAAGCTCGAGAAGTCGAAGGGAGGCTTCCTTTCCTCCTCATTCTTGTCTTCAGCTCCTGGCCAAATCAGCACTGCTGATGGTGACAGCAAAGCTGGAAGAGGAGCCAAGGGCAGAGGGCCAGGAGCTGGCAAAACTGAGCCACCTGCTCTCCTCCCACCTTGTTTGCTTTTATGAAATGGCTGCTGCTGCGTYGGAGACTGGCACTTGTTTGCGAGGTGTGTGAGCGCGGCACAGAAGTGGAGTGTGCCTGTGGCGTGCTCACATACGTGTGCGTAATACAGCTCACTTACGGCAGGAGTGGATAAAGGATTCGGCTGACCAGCTTAATTTCTTTGTTTGCCTAGAACTTGGTGTAATCCCAAGTATTTCTTTTCACCTTAAATCCTGCTTGCTTTGGGGGAAGGGAGCACAGCACCAGTTTGATGCACAATTGCTTTGTTTAGATTGGGAATTCCTCACTGGAGAAGCTCCTTGGGGCAAGGAGGAGAGCTCTGTGCCTTTTATTGTTGTGCCAGTAATGCTGTGGGCAGTGTTTCCCGGCACTGGTGTAAACKGGGAGCCCTGTTTTACAACAAATCCTACCAGGAGTGGCCTACAGAGTGCTGGATCACCTTACAGAGGATTTGTTCTGTGAAGAACTTACTTGAGCTGGATTTAATCTGCTGTCTGGATGCTCTTAGGATGCTGCAGCATGTCCTGCTGAGCTGCTTGCGAGTGCCTGCACATTACCCAGGCGGAGGGCAGGGTTTGGCATCGTTCTCCGTGACCCAGTTGGTTTGCACTGACCGAATCCGTCAGGATCTGAGCGCTCCCAGTGGCCCTTCAGCTTGCGAGGAACAACCTCTGCCTTAGCGACCCCAAACGCGTGCCTAAAATGAATATAATTCCTGTCCTTATWCCTACATCCAGCAGCTGAATACCAAGAAATCCTGACTTATTAAAATAATTCTCAGTCTCTAAATGACTCCCATAAAGCGACTTAAACCAGCTGTAACTGGGAGAGTTCTTTAAATAGTTGCAATCTGGGCTTGGCACAGGGCAAACCGTTCTTATAGTGAAGAATTTAAGAGATTTCCATGACTTCCTATGGGATTTCAGAGGTCAGTTTGGGGCTGTGTAGGAAGGAAAGTGAGAAGCTAAGCCAGTGACTTCCAGCAGAAGTGTGGTGGTGATGGGTGTATTTCCATGTGCACAAGAGTGGTGGTTTTGAGGTTTTTTTTTTTCCTTTTTCCCCCTTATTTTCTGCTCCCTACAAAAGGCATAGGCTCAAATCCCCCTGCCCCAGAAAAACATTTTCCAGGCGCTCTCACGCCACAGACCGAGTGCCTCTTTTCGTATCTGATAACTCAACTTTTTAGTTTCTCCTCCTTTAGCTTTGAAGCCATTCAAGCTCTCAGCCATTTGTTTGGGGTCTGGAGAGGTGACAGCATCCTTTGCCCTCGCGCACAGCGTGTCGGCAGCTTGCACTAGTGCTCCCTGTGGATAAATGCTTCACCTGGGAATACAAAATGTGAGAGCTGCTGCTCTCTGTTCTCAGCTGCTGACAGATGGAGTTGGGCATCATCTGGTGAGCCGAGCGCGGCGATGATGCGCTTTGCGGTGTTAAATCACCACTTTGATGTGAAGTTTTTGCTGCCCTGGTCTCTCCTCCACATAATCTGCAGTCGGCTGCCGTGTGTGGGGTACGAAGAAGCAGYGTGGTTTTGTTTGCTTGTTTTTCTTAATTGCAAGAAGCCATTGCCAACCAAAAATTGTGGTTTCTTTGCTCCGTGGTTTTCTCCTCAAAGCCCTTTGGAGTCGTGTTTCTCTTCTGACAGTGTTTTCAGCCCACCCGTGGGTGAGCAGTAGCAAAGGCAGCAGTTGTGGTGGGTCAGCACTGAACATCTGAGGCTCCTCCATGCACAGCTAAGGCTATTAAAATGTGTTAATTTATTGCTTTGGGAGTGAAGTCAAAGCTCATGGGCATGTTTCAAGGGAACTACCTGTCCCTAATGTAGGAGCAGCGACTTAGAGCTGCCAGACCTTTCCCAGCCTGTGTCTTTTAATCGAATGTGCTCATCTGAGTCCAAGGAAACCACCAGATAGTCCAGATTTAAGGTGAAAATATCTGTCTTCCCTCTCATTAAGGAGCTCTTTGCAAGTGGTCTCAACACTGAGACAAACGGGAGCTGCCCCATTCTTCTTGGCAGAGCTGAGTGTCATAGACGTATAAAGGAGAAGGGGTAAATAGCTGTGAGAAGCATGTTAAATTTTCTAAAAATCTGGATATTTTTAGCTCCCATATAGCACAAGYGCCCTCAGTGTGTGAGTGGTCCTTGCTAAGTCAGTACCAGTGAGGGCTCAGCATAGTGATGGAGCCGTCCCAGCCAGGGTGTGCATCAGACTCGGGTATTATCTGCTGATGAAGAGGCAGGGCAGTTGCTCTTAATCCAAGCAGAATAATGTGCCTGAGATCTTAATTCTCTTTGGGAGACAAACGGAGATGCCTTGGTGCCAGGCGTATTTTGGGATTGTGCAAATATTTGAGGGGGATTTGTTTCCTGAGCTGGGCAGGCTGGCAGCAGCCTTGCTGGAGCCTCTGGAAGTGCTCAAGAGGCACTGGGCAGCGTTTTGCTCTGATGTACGTAGCAGGGAGAGCTGGACAGCTCTGCTTGACAAAAATAACTGATCCTAGTTTGGCTGTAGGTGAGGAAAAGCCAGTCCATGCTGTAGGTGTGGGATTCCAGAGCAGGGGRAGGGCGGGCTCGTCGGTGGGGCTGTGCTGGGCTCCTTGGGGGGTTTCTTGTTGACCAAGCRCTCGCCACCTCAGTTGTCGCTTTTTTGGCTTGTCATCCACAGACTGAGGCAGTACCTGTCCGGTTACGAATGGCCTTATGCTTAAAAAAATAAAGGCTATAGTAAYAGAATAAAGAAAACCCCCAACCCCTCCCCTCGTTTCTTCATACGCCGGGTCTCCCTTCAGAGCTGGGCCACGACTTTCTCTGGGAGGCAGCTAACGGTATTTAAAATCTAGGTCACGGAGGGAGGGGGAGCGGCGCTGCCGCCCGCAGTACCGGCGGGCAGGACCCCTCCTGCCCCCTTCCTACCGGGGCCGTGCGGCGCCAAATTATCGCCTCCCCCGCCACCATCACCTTAGCGGGGGGAYTGGGGGKAAACGGGCGGYAATCCCGTCATTTCAGCCTCTCGCGGCCGGGGTATTTTTGTGGCGGGCTCAGGGAGGCGGCACCGGGCGGTCCCTCCGGGGCGCCCGCGGGAGGGAAACGTGAAGGAACAGGCGGGGGGAGCCGTGAGGGGGCGCGCGCGCCCGCTCCCCCGCCGGCCGCGGGTTCCCCTCGGCCAATAGCGAGGCGGCGCTGGCGGCCCGCCCCCCGCCCTCGGCCAATGAGAACTTACTACAGTGTTGTGGGGGGGGGGAGGCGGAGCCGGGCGGGGGGAGGCAGAGACGCGGGCGGCGGCGGGCGCGGAGCGGGCGCGGAGCCGGGAGGAACGGAGCAGCSAGCGGCGGGCTGGGCACGGCACGGCCCCGGGGTGCCGCACCGCAGCGGGGGCTCTGCGGGGCCCGGCGTGAGGGCGGCGGGCGCCGCGCGCGGGGGCGGTCGGGTAAGTGCGCGCGGGAGCGTGTGCGCGGCGCGGGGGAGCGCGCGCGGCCTTTGCGCGGCGGGTCCGTGTGTCCGCGCGTCCGTGCGTCCGTGTACGCGGACGGCGGGYCGGCGCGCGCCCGCCGTCTGTGCGTGGGCGGGCACGTGTATGTGCGCGTGTGTGGTTGTGCACCGTGTGTGAGCGCGTGTGGTCATCTGCGCGAGGCGCGTCTGCGGGGCGAGCGCGTGCGGTCAGTGCTCCGGTGCGCGTGGGGYGTCGGAGTGTGCGCGCGTGGTCTGCGCGGGCGCCCCGTGTGTGTGCTTTGCGTCGGGGGTGTGCGGTGTGACTGCTGTGAGCTCTGTGCGTCTGAGCGCTGCATGTGTGCCCTGTG
The DNA here is from genome assembly GCA_018881555.1 of Amblyornis subalaris. NCBI lineage: Eukaryota > Metazoa > Chordata > Aves > Passeriformes > Ptilonorhynchidae > Amblyornis > Amblyornis subalaris. The sequence goes on from JACAXG010000091.1 coordinate 3,174,951, forward strand.
CGTGTGCAGCCTGTGCGCGTCTGTGTGCACAGCAGGTGAGCGTGCTGGGTGTATCTGTGTGTACACGCTGTGTGAGTGCGTGCACGGCGTATCTGTGTTTGCACTGTGTGTTTGCACTGTGTGCACGATGTATCTGTGTGTGCACAGTATGTTTTTGCACTGTATGTGCATAGTGTGTGTGTGCACAGTATGTTTTTGCACTGTGTGTATGTGCACAGTGTGTGTGTGCACAGTATGTTTTTGCACTSTGTGTGTGTGTGCRTGYAGTGTATCTGTGTGCAGTGTGCGTTTGCACAGACCGACTCCAGTGTGTCTCTGTGTGCACAGTGCATATGTGTGCACAGTGTGTGTGTGCACAGCTCATGTATGAGCGCTCCGTGGGGCTGTGTGTGTCATGGAGAACTGGAAGCCGAAAGACTGAGGCTCAGCCTGAGACAGATTCTGCAGAAGGCAAGAAATGAGGATAGCAGGATAGGGACGCACGGCACAGGGGAGATGGCACCCACTGTCCCCCTTTGCTTGGGAGTGGGGGGTTCCTGGGGCTGCCGTGGCCGAGCTGGGATGCCCAGCTCTGCCCAGAGTCCATTGTGCAGGAGGAGGAGGAGGAAGGAGATATGGTGGGGAAGGGCTGTCAGGGAAATGCTCCAGGCTCCACAAACCGATGGGGCCCTGTTTACCCACCAGTGGGACAAATGTGGGTGCTGTGGTCTGGCATCAGTCAGGCAAGGGCTCTTTCCCATCTGCGCCTCCGGCTTTCCTCTGAATTCCAGCTCAAGAAAACACCTCAGCCCACTGGGAAGCAACGCTCTTCAGCTAACAGGATTTTCCACCAAGGCATATTTTTATTTCCTATCTCCAACGAAGCACCGTTTGTAACGAAAATTACTCCGGAGGGTCCAGAATGAGTTAAAATCCACCTCGACCACCTCTGTGAGTGCCACAGCTGCAAATGTCCGAAGTCCTCACTTCCGTGTTTTTTGGGGAGAAGCTTGTTCCCCCTTTGTGTGCTGGTTTGTGGGAGCTGGTTTTGGGCAGAGTCCGGCAGCTCTCCCTGCTGTTGCTGTGTAAAGGGTTACTCAAGAATGACATGTTTGATGGCAAAGAGAAAACTTCTTAGAGATTGTCCACATTCTGGGGTAGGTGCTGTGCTGATTCGGTTATAATTCTGTGTGTTAATTTAATTAAGATACTGGAGAAGCAAAGCAAAACAGGTCCCTTCCAACCCAAACTATTCCATGATAATCTCATTTCTGAACAGCACCACAAACCCAATTTCTGCCTTACCTTGCTCTTTCTATTTAGGATTTTAAGGTTTTCCGAACGTGCTGGATTTTGCTTGCCTTAGTTTGGTAGATCTGGAGGGATGGCCTTTGAATCAGTGATTCTTCTTCACAGTTGAGTTACTGAATGTAAAAATAATCCCTGTAAGGTCTCATGGGGCGGAGAATATGTCGGGTCTGCATGAGGGATGCGGAGGGGCTCTGCCCCGGCTGCTGCCACTGCCGTGCTGCTGTGGAGTGCAGTTCCTCTCACAATTAGCTGACTCGTGTGTCGCTGTCCCAGGAGCTGCTCCCTTTGCTTCAGAGGTTGCTTTGTGGAGATCCAAAGTAGGTTTTTCTCTTTTTTAGGGGCTGGTCCAGCCATATTTTTAATGAATTGGAGGTTTTCCTGCAGCATTGTGGTGGTTGTTAAGGGATGTCCTGCTTGCGGTGTGTGTCGGTGATACTGATACCCTTGGTGTTTATATTTTACATCATGCTCACCTCTTGCATCTTCAGTTGCACTTCTGGGTCAGTTTCGAGCATTGGGTGTGATTTAAAAGGCAGTGGGGTCCTTTGCATATCTCTGCTGCCAATGGCCTTGATAAAGAAGGTGAGGATTTTCTAGGATTCCCATGGACAAACGTAATCTGCTGCAGAAGGTAAATATCAGGATAAGCATAGCACTCCTTACCTTAAAAACTCAATTAGAACCTTATGAACCAGAGAGTATTGACACATTCGTTATTTCCTGTATCAGTTTAGATGATGAGAACAGGAATTACCTGTGTTTTCATCTGATCTCATGATTGCAATTTAAAACAAATGATCTTATTAGAAGCAACGCATTTTGTGGGAAGGCAGCACTCCCAAGGAGGAAGGACTCCTCTGGGCCTGTTTCTAAACACTGTATGTTCCCAAAGCCTAGAAATGCTTCAGACAATGATACTCCAAACCTACAGCTCCTGGCTCTGCTATCTCCCTGCCAAGTGTCCGCGTGCTCTGTGTAAGCAGCTGCGGTGTTTTTCACTGGACAGCATTTGATTTTCAGAAAGCAGTAAAATGTGTCACTCCTGCTGCCCTGTTTACTGCTTGTGGAGCAGATATTTGAAGRGATGGGACATAGGTTGGTGGGGATGCAGCTTCTCTAGTGAGCAACCACCTCTACAAATTCATTCATTAGAGATCAAAGTGTTGCTGTGCCGGGGTAGCTTGCAGGGATGTYGGGATGCTCCATGTGCTTTGATACATTGATAGGTGGATGATGATGTKATGAATGTGGCATGTAATGTGCTGGAATAAGGTTGTGTGTACAGAAGGGTTGCTGACRGAAGGCAGTGGCTCTGTAGTACGTTTTCACCAGCAGTTATTTGGCATCTCAAAGGAATCCTGGATTTTTGGGGTAAGTGGGTGAACCTCTGGCTCTTCATCCTCGGGGCGGTTCAGTGGAAGTGTTGGCTGAGTGTCCACAGCATCTGACTAGGAGTTTCTCCTCAAACACCTTTCCTTGTGTTCCCRAAYGAGGGGTATRTGCTGAGAACYTCTTCATTTGGGGGGGAAAAAGCCSTAGAAATCAGTGCTGCTCAGAGATCCTGTGTCCGTGATGAGTGGAAGAGCTCTGGGCTCTCCCCAGGTATCCAGGCCAGGGATCTCTGCCCCTGGTGGGAGCTTCCCACCCCACTGTGGATGGAGGCATGTGTGGGACTGCAGTGGGGAGTGGGAGCTGGGCTGTACTGGTGTGCCACACYGGGTCAGTGTCTGGACTTGGTGGAGCTGCTTTTACATTCCTGGGAAGAAACTGTGATGAATCAAAGGGCTTTAACAGAGGAGTCTGAGGGCCTTGCAGCAGCCCTATAGGTGCGAATTAATTTCCTATCATAAACCTTGCTTTTAAACTCTGCTGCATATCTGTTGGCTTCCTTCTAACTCCTGTGCAACTTTCCTAGAGCTTTAAGGAATGCCASATACTCAGGTTGCTCAGGCTCAGGGCTGTGTTTGTTGCTGTTGTGTGTTTCTCCTGGGAAGTTCAATGTAAAGCTTTGCATCGGGAGTAGAAATTGCAGTCTGGGCCTGGGGATCTTTTGCRATGATTATTCTGCTTTCTTGGTGCTTGGCTTTTGCTGTAATCTTGTGTAGATTAAGCAGGCGGTGATACGTAAAGATTTCCCTTTATATGTCTTATCTACTACTGTTTTGATCAGTATTGTGGTTCCTTAAGTTGCAAAGAACTGTAGGATGCGACATAGCGGGGATTTATCTTTGTCCATCAGATGGATTAGGTAGGAATGTTCATGGCTTGTACTTAATCCAGATTAATATTATTAGTTTCTTTACGTTCAGTCGGTTGTTTACGCTTGTTTTCTGTTTACGTGAATTTTTGCTTGTGTAATGCCGCTCACATTGTGCATTAAAAACAAATGCTTTTAATTTGTCCGTGTAGATGGATTAAATCTTTCTCTCTCTGTTTTTTGKTTTGKTTTGGTTTKGTTTTTTTAAATGAAGCAGTTCCACAGAGAGGAAGATTGTGTGCGCTTGAGGGGTGTGATGAAGCAATCGTTCTCTTCCAGGGCATGCTCCTCTGGACCCTGCTGCATTTCTGATCCGGGATTTTTAAACAAATTCCCATGCCAGCTTGCTTTAGCTGCTGTGCTCAGAGCAAACGTCGACAGCAGTGGTTTGTAATTTATAATTTATAAAGTCTCATTGCACTTGAACTCTGGTGCTTTTGGAGGGGACCAAGAATTTTTATCTCCCTGATCTCGATGCAGAGCCTGAAAGATGCAGGAAGACGAGCAGCTCTGGGGAGTGTTTGTCCTTGCAGGTGGTGGGAAAGCTGCCTGGTTGCGTGGCCGTGGCCACGGCGTTGGGTGCTTCCCTCCCCCACGTGTATTTTTGGGGAGCAGCCCATTCCATCTGCTGATAAGGGTGAGTGCCATGGGATGTCAGCCTGGCTTTCAGGCAGGGTCACACCATGGAAKAACCCTCCGTGGCTGCCTCAGGAAACCTGGAGCCCAGAACTGGGGAGATCCTTTGCTCGGCCAAAATCGAATCCTTCTTATGGGGATCAGCTCAGCCCGAGTTATAACCACAGCAAAAGACGCTGTGGCAAGAGCCTGGGGATGGGAGTACACTTTGGAAGCAGCGGGAGAAGAATTGGGCTAGTTAGCTATTTCTATGAAAACCACAATTCCTTTGAACTCGCCGGTCACCGATTGTAGGCTGATTATTCCCGCCCTTCCCCGCCCCATGAAATGTGTGTGTGTGTGTGAGAGAGATAATTAAAGGCTTTTAGTTAAATAAATAACTAAGCTGCTCACGTGGCTTTTTGGTAGAATTGCAGAGCCAAACCCTTGGAGGTGGAAGATGGCGCCTGCTGCTGCTGGTCCCACAGCATCTCCTCGCCTTCCTGGGCTGGYGTGGCCTTGGAACATGATTCCATACGGACTTTTCACCCCCGGGGCTTGTGTRTCACTGAATATGAGAGGGAGCAGGGTGTAAGTGGGGACAGTCCCATCCCCTTGTGTCCGGGGCTCCAGGCTGTATTTATTCCCTGCTATTCAAACTCTGCTCCAAAGACAGGATTAATAATTCCTGCCTGGATTCATCTGCRATGCCTGTGTGCAAATGAATCGAAGGCGTGAGCTGGTCTTTGCAATTGACTCATGAGATGGGTCTGGATGCTCCAGGACAGCTTGAAGGGTGGTTTGGTTTTATCCCTTTGACACGGAGCATGATGGAACGTTTTATGTTCCAGCCCTGGTTTCTGTCTCTGTGAGCTGCCTGCAGTGCCTCGAGCCAGGCACTTGGAAAATGACAAACATGCAGCTGGTGACCATTCCTGGGGAGTTTTAGCAGTTGTTTGTCATTGGGCAGGCCCTGGTTCATGGAAGGATAAAAATCTTTCGGGTCCAGCTTCAGCTGCCCTAGCCAGGAAATATTTCTCCTCCTTGCCTGCTGCCTTCGAGTTCCTGAACCAGTGSATAAGAGGGCCCTATAACCAATGTCACAGAATCTCTTGAGTTGGAAGGGACCCACAACGATCATCAAGTTCAACTCCTGGCCCTGCACAGGACACCCCAACAAATCCTACCCTGTACCTGACGGTGTTGTCCGTTATCCAAATGCTCCTGGAGCTCTGGCAGCCTTGGGGCCGTGACCATTCCCTGGGGAGCCTGTTCAGTACCTGACTGCTCTCTGGGGGAAAAACCTTTTCCTAATATCTAACCTGAATGTATATACTCGATTTCCCCTCTTAACGTGAGGGCCAGAGGAGAGCAGGATGCCCTGGGGCTTTATGGGAAAATGCAAATTTTAGTAGGTGCAGAGGCAGYTCAGGGTAACATTTTGCAGACTGACAAAAAAAACCCCTTAAATCCCCAAGCAAAAACTGCTAGTCTGTCCTTTAAATACTGTTTTCTGTGTGCATGTAGTGTTTTATTCCTGTTTGCAAACGCACATATCCTGGCAGTGTCACCTCGATGTGCACATGATGGGACCCTCTGGGGATGCAGCCCATTGGAGAAGAGCWGTGGTGAGCTGTCTCCCCCTGGGATGAGGGAGTCCTCCTGTCCTTCAYGTAAATGAAAACACAGCTGCTCACTTTGTCTGAAAAGTCTTAAAATCCAGCATTAGGTTTTCTGGCCTAAGTACCTGTTTTACAACTGTTGGTTGGCAGTGATTGACAGGCAAGATGGAAATTGTGTGTTTAAACTGGGGGGGGGTGTTGGTGTGAAGTCAAAAAAGTCACCTAGCCAGCATCCCTCTTTCTCCTGCATGAATATGTGTGTGAGTGTGTAGAGGCAATAAAAAGGTCATTTAATCATGCCCTGACACAGGCAGAAAGCAGAGGATGAGTTCCTAGTGCTTGTAGGAGGAAGGGGTCACATSAAGAAAACAGCATTTTTAGGATCCTTAGTAGCATGTATTACAATATGAGCAGGGAGAAACCAGGTGGGATGAATACCAGACACTTCCCTGGTGTCCCTCCATCCCTCCCAGGGATGTCCCTCCATCCCTCCTCCTGGGGAGTACCAGCACTGCTCCCATGTCCCTCTGTCCCTCCTGGGATTGGTGCCGGTTGCTGCTTTTTTATCTCCAACTGCCAACTTGAAAGTGAGTGTGTGTGGTGAGAAGCTTGTGAGAGTTTTGGTGAATAAGCACATGAAATAGCAACAGGATAAACTCAGTGTGGGCTGCCTGGTCCAGCCGCTGGAATAACTTTTGTCTAAAACAAGCTGGAAGCTTTTGGGGCCTGGAGGAGAGTCCAGGTGCAGAGAAAATGCGAGTTTTCAGCTGTTTGTATGTATTTCTAGTCAAAAGAGTTTAAGGACTCCCACACTTTCTTGAAGAGGGGGAACAACTAGAAAGAGAAACCATTTTGGCTGGGGAAAAATGTGGGRTACGTATCTTTTGCTTTTCTGGGGATTTTCATGTGCAGCCAGGGCCCTTCTGGGATGGAAAAGAGCTCTTGCAGATAAATGAGTTTGCTGACTTACACAGATGAGCTGGCTTCATTCTTCAGGGCTTTCTGAAACATAATGTAATATTGTGGGGATGGCCCTGGGGAAGGGGGTTTATCTGCAGTGGGAGCAACTGCATCAGCATGGAAAGGGTGTGCTGGTGATAGTGGGGGAAAATGGCCACGTGCTGAGCTCCTCTGATACTGCTTCCAGTGAGTGTCATTAAAGGAAATAGTGTCTTCAGTCTTGTAGAGGGGTTTTTTGTTTTTGTTATTGTTGTAACTGCTGCTTCTGTTATTGCCATCCTGTCTATCTAGATGCTGCCTTCAAAAAACACTTCCTTTGTTTGTGGGCAGCAGTATCAGTTTGTTTGCTCCYGCCTGTTTCTGCTCTTTGCTTCTCYCCTCCAGGAAATGGTGGAATAAAGCTGGGGTTGGTTGATGAGGTCAGCGCAGCCATTGTGCCTGTCCTGGTGCAGGATCCCCTCCCTGCYCCTCTCTTCAGTGAGGTTTGGGATGCTTCATCCCCTTGATAACGAGAACCCAAGGGACTCGTGGTGTCTGAGCGTGTTTATCTCAAAAAATTATCTTTTTTCCTCTGCTTACACACTGGAGCAAGTTTTTTCTATTTTATTTTTTTTCTGAAGCGAGGTGGTTTGAGTAGCTGGTGTCTCCCATCCCCTCGGTTTTAGGCCACTAATGCAGAAAACATTCCTGTTCTTGGTTCAGGTGCTCTTACTTCCACCTGCAAACAYCCATCGGACACTGGTGGGGAAGCCAGCAGTGGCACGGACACCTTTAGTGGCTTCGTGTTGTGCAGCTGCTGCTCTTGGCTTATTTAAAAATGATGATTGACTCTCTTCATCTGCCCTGATGATGACAAACGGCAATATTCCTTTTGCAAAGATACGGTTTATTAAAAAAAGAGTCCCTGTTGCATGATGAATCGAGAGGGAGAGCTCGGGGAAACTGAATCTATTAGTGTTACTTGCCTGCGTGCCTCCAGAGGCAGGAATGGGAGTAGATAATGGACATGAGGGATGAATTCACAAAGCAAGGAGGCTTGCAATTATAGAGAAATTTGGTATTGCACTGTGACGCTTTTCTTGCAGGTTTATTTCTTTTTATAATTGAGCTGGACTCTTCAGGATGAGCACTGCTTGATTATTGCACTGGTGGGTTTGATCTGCACGGTGCTGATCGCGGCAAAGGCCAGCAATCTGGGAACGCGGAAACATTTTTCTATTATATATAGCATATGCAGATACAGTGCAATTAAACTTGTTTCTCCTTTTTTTGAGGTAGATGCACAGCTGCATCTCTGCCAGTGGTAAGGTTGCCTGCAGACACAGGTGAAGGAGAGGTGCCAGCAGCCTGTGTCCGCAGCTCCATCACACACAGGTTCGGGAGGTCGGAAGGTGTGCACGGAGCTCGCTGGTGTCTCGGCGAGGTGCAAATCTGGTTACAGGGTTGGCTCTGTTTGCTGGGCTGATGCTGCTGTGGGACGTGGTTGCACATTAACCATTTCTCATGATTTCTCAGCACAAACAGTTGTAAATCACTCCTGTGGTACGAGCAGATGGGAAAAGCGCTCAGCCCTGGTTTTGCTGTGCCGAGGTACCACCTCCTGCCTGGCCTTTGAAAACACAATTGTAAGGAAACAAAGAGCTCTGCCCTTTTGATGTATTAACTACAAAATCAACTGAAAAATTGTGATAGGTTGTGCTTGTTTTGGAAACAGTTTAACCTTCTGAAACTTCTGACTGTGGCGAAAAACCAAGGAGTGGTGAGTTATACTGAAACTTAGATTTGATTAATTGTAGCTTTCGTAGCACTTCAGCTTTACCATTAGAAAAACTATATGATTGGTGAAGAACATTTGTTTTTTTACTAAAAACACTTGTTCTAATAAATTTTCTAAACTGGGGGGGAGAGAATATCAACTGGAGCTGCAGCTGTGCACCTCTGAAACAGGAGGTCTGTAGGTGGGTGGTTCCTGTCTACCTCAAGTGTCTGCTTGTGTTTTTCCCCAACTCCCGTCAGCAGAAACACTCCCTGAGAAAATATTTTGAGACATTTCTTTAAAACAAAAAATAAGTGGAGAGAAAAAAGCACAAGCCTCTCTGTTGGAAAACATTGAGCAAGAGCATTTGGGATTTAGGAAAACAGGGCAGACACACAGCTGGCTGCACCCCATGACGCTGAGCATCACCTCCACACCCCCTCATAGTCAAGCCCAGCAGTCGCTCAGTTCCACATCTCCAGAGGAAACAGCAACAGGGGAACGTGCAGTTTTTCTCTGTTTTTCTGAGTTAATCTCCTTCCCTTGCTTTCCCACCCATGGGCTGTGGTTTTGCCCAGTCATGAGGTGTTTCATGGGTGCAGCCAGTTCAGGTGCTGCAAGTCRGAGACGTCTGGGGATGAGTCACTAGAGCTCAGGATGGGGCAAGTTTCTTGAAAACAACCTTGGAGGCTTTGCAAAAGCTTAAAATTAAGGGTTGATTCCCAGACACAAAAGGATCCAGACCTCTTGGTATTGGCAGTGATGAGCTCTTTGATGGTGCTTTGGGAAATAGGCTTGAAATGTGTTGCTGTGTTTTAAAAAAAAAGTGTCTTTGCTGCTCCAAGCAGTGAATTATATTTTTTTTAGAATGCAAATTGGAAAAAAATGCAAATTGGAAAAAAATCCAGCTTGAAGCAGTGCAGATATTTGATTTTTAAGTTGATAATTTGTCACACAAGTAATGAGCCAGTGTGGTACTCGGCACAGTCCCTTCTGGCTTTTGCAGCGATCATACATGTGATCTGCACTTACTGCGGGGAAAAATGAATGTGGCACTTGCATTTTAGTAGGAGGGCTGTCCTTTTGGGTTGAATCACTGTAAATGGGGATGTGTGTGTTTCGTTTGAAATCTGAGATCCACCCATCTGGTACTAATGAAGTGTTTGGTATAAGCCACCTGCAGCAGAAGCCTACGCAGCCATTCCCGATTTCCCAATGGCACAAGCATGTTTATGCTTGTGTAGCACCTTCCTATTTTAAACCATGCTGGAAATTAGTTTTGCTGCTTAAAATGAACTTCTGTAAAGTAGCAGCTCACTGGGTGACCACTAATTGATTTAATTGCTGCTCTTAATATGAAATATATTGTGGGTTAGGGAGGCACATTCTGCTGCTCCAAACTGCTGGACTGACGCCGTCCCAGACATGGAATGTGTTCCCTGTGTCCCCAGGCAGGCACATCCCTGATGTGAGCAGTTCATGCCACCATGGTGTTCCCTGCTTCTGCTCCAGTGCTACAAGATGGATTTTTGTCAAAACCTTGTGTTTGGCAAGGTCCGGGAGCAGAAATGAAGCACAGAGAAGAGTTATTCACCTTTTTATTTTTCCTTTTGTACACAGAAGTCTGGCACTGATCTTTCCTGCTGTCATCAAGACTGAGTTCTGCAGTGCTGTTGGTGAAACACTTTGAAAGTGCACTGCACCATGCAAAGAGAAACACACATTTTGAGAAAAAATCTAATATTCAATTTAAAAATGAGTAAATAATCGTGGTAAAGTGCTGTTTCCTTCTRGCATGTGGCTGTTTCACACAAGTGGCACTGCATCAGTGCATTGTGCAATAGAGATCTATTTGTAGGAAGGAAAAAAAGAGGCCAAAGTTTACAGAATCTTTCTCAAAATCCAACAGAAGGATGTCATGCACCAGGGGGATTATTAAATCAGAGCAATGTGAGTTGTAAAATAACTTGTTAYGCTGCTGTCTGCAGATGCCAGTGTGTTTGTGAAGGCAAAGGGTCATTCCATGCCCTTCCCGAAGACTCGCACTGCTCCTGTGTCCCTGGACTCTGCACAGGGTCTTAACCTCTCAGGTCCAGTGTTAATGCCTGAACAGCTCAGTTCTTGGTACAAAGTGACCTGTGCTTGAAGGGCTGTGGTATTCAGGCCTTTCTCCCATAGAGTTTGGGGTCTCCATCCTCCTGGTTTTGTGTGCTTTGCCAAAGGCACTTAAAACTCACAGGCATTTTTACAGCTTTGCCTGCTGTTGCTGGTGTGTGCCCTTAATCCCGGAGATTTCTGGGTTRACATCTTGAACTGGTGCTGTGTTTTGTTGAATCCCATAGGGAAAAGATGGATATTTATTGCTGTGGATACATGGGGGATCTGAGGGGCTGCTGAGATCTGGGTATTGAGGCTGCGATGCTCATCTGCTGTTTCACCAGACCTGCCCTTTGTGCTCTGGGCTGTTAATCCACCAGTGAGACCAGGAATCTCTRTTTCTTCTACTAGAGGAGAGCCTGGTCCTGGATGCTCCAACTCTGTGCAGYGCCGCTGGCAGCAGCCTCGTGCACAGGGTGCTCTGTAATTAACGTCAGCTCTTGAGTGCTGAGTAATTGGGAGCAGTAATTGGATGGTAGCTTAAGTGTAGGAGCATGGTTAAATAAAACAAACAGGCTTGCAGTCATAATGTGAGCAGGTAAAATGCCTGGGAAACGGCAAATCCACAAGGAGGTGATGCCAGTGAGGTCTGTGCTCAACGCAGGCGCTTCAAAGCCAAGGCAGCGACCCCGAAGTGTGCGGAGCAAGGCAGGACAGGTTCTCTCCTCCTTCCCTGGGTGCTGAACAGGGGACACAACCCGGTAAGGCAGATATTTTTTAAACATCTCCCATGCTCAGGAATAAGAGAATGAAATGTTCTTGTTGTGGAGTTGTAGTTCGCTTCTAAAGAGGTTATGCAGCTTGTTTTTAGCTGGGGAGCTGGAGCGAGCTCAGGCTGTGTCCTGACATCCTAACCAGAGACCAGCTCATTGCATTTGTTTCTGTTTTGTTTTCGCTTTTTACTCTTAAACCACACTTACTGCCACTGTGAGGGCTCCCACTTTCTGCAGCTGGTGAGGCACTTGTCTACTCTCATTTTCCGTACTGCTCTGCTCACAGCTCACACCGGCGAGGAGGTGCCTCRGAGCGAGCTGAATCCTCTCAGACCTCATTGGTATGTTCATTATTTTCATTTTACAGAGGAACAGGTGACCATTTACCTTCAGATTGTGTGTATAGAAAGGGAACCTGAAGGAAGCGCAAAGGAGGTGGTTTAAGAATRTATTTATTGAAGGAGCAAAGAGCGAGTTTGGCAGGAGCTGCCTGGCTGGGGCGCCTGGGTGAGCTCACCGATGCTTTTTGCTCTCTCCACTCTTTCACCCTGGCCTCGTTTGAAGGGTCTTCTCATGGCAGTTTTAACCCGAACAATGATATCACCAGAGCTTGCAGAAAAGAGGATTTGTGTGGCATTTTATTCCCTTGTGCTGCATGAATGTGGATTTCAGCAATATTGTTGTGTGGCTCCTGCTGTCAGCAGCGTGGTGAAAAGAGCGGCTCACTTGTCTGGAATTGCGACTGTGGCACTCACAGCCCTTTAGCAGCATAATTTTAGCTGGGGCTCTCCATTTAGTCTTCAGTACTGGGTGCTGGGCAAGACCAGTTGATTTTGAGTCCAAAATGCTGAGAATAGTATGGTTTATTCTTAATTTGCTGTTGCTTTTGATACTTGATAAATACCTGAGCCGTGCTGAGTGCCTATGAGTCTGGAGCTTTCAGCTGGATGAAGCATGCTTGGGCTCAATGAGGCTTCAGCTGTGCATGAGGCAATTGCACAACTGGGATTTAAATATAAAAAAGGGAAAAATAAGCAAAGCTTCTCCAAAACAACATGCGGTTGTTCCTGCCACCATTATATTGTCGAGGGTCTGTGTGTACACACACAAGCACACACTTTGAATAGAATAAGGATTATTTTGAGACCTAACTCATAAAATAAGCATCAATGGGATGCTAAATTGTGTACACAAGGGCAGTAGCTTATCCAGAAAGCACCACTAGCCCCAGGTACGATTTATTTTTATAGGGAGATATTTAAACCAGCTGCTGTTTTCTGCATATGCTTTATCCCTACTAAAGGAAATATTTTGTCTTTATTGGCTCTTCATTTATCTTCAAATATTGCAATGTTTACACAGTTAGGAGCTGTTTGCTATTGTCTTCTCGGCTGGTTGGTGGCCAGCAGTGTCCTGGCTGTGCCATGGCAGGTTGCATTGGCACCGGTGGGCATGGAGAAAGCTGGTTTACAGCTTCCAAGTGCTGCCCGAGTTTCCCCAGTGCACATGAGCTTCCCCAGTGCACATGCCCACCTGTCTTCATGCCCAAGCTCCCTTTAGTGCTCTTGGGGACATTAAGCTTCTTCCAGTGTGGTGTGTAATGCAGGATGAAAGGGAGAAGACTGGGGGGAAGGGTGTGAGTGGGTGGGGAAGGGGGTCCTGGGCAGCCCCTGGGAGKTTGGAGGGAATCGGGGGGTGGTGGAAGAAAGAGCAGGTCTAGTGCAGCCAGACAGGAGGGTGGGAGAGATCTTTTTAGTGCATGTTGTCCATGGAGCTCCTGGATGGAGCAGTGTTTGGATCAGCAGCCACAAGCGTGGCTGGAGGGGAAGGTGCTGTGGTGTTTTGTTCAGAAACACAAGGGCCATAAAGGAGCAGCAGTGTGAGCCTCAGCACTAACCCTGCCCTGGTGTACTGGGTTGCAAAATTGGGTGAAGAGGTAGAAAATACCTTTTGAGAGCCGATGGAATGTGGCTGTGCTGGTGTTTGTTCGGTGAAATSCCAGCCCACAACACCCTCCCACCCCAACCCATGCAGTGCAGAAAGGAGGGCGGCAACCGAAAACATGAGCAAACAGCCCCTGGATGTGGGTGCAAAGTGTATTTCTGACCCCTCCCTGCAGTATTGAGGGTGAACACAACTTCCTTTTCCCTTCTCTAGTCTGAAGAAAGCGATGTTTATGCACATTTCCTCCATGCAAATGATTGCAGCGACCCTGGGCTGATGTCGGAGCTGAGCAGAGGGTGCTGCAGGGACCAGCACGGATCCTTACTTGGGTCTCCAGCAGTGAAAAAACMCCCACAATACCATCTTATCTTCCATCCCATTCTTTAAATCAGTGCTCTCCCTTCCCCCCGAGATGGTGTTTAATATCCTGCTCACTATTCCCTACTGCTGATAGGCCAGGCTGCACGCTGGAGCTCAGCTGCCGTGTCCTGGTGAGCCATTAGTGCACCAGGATGGGATCCTCAAAGCAGGAGTGAGCACAGGCTCCCTGTGGGATAAGGCTGCCATGGCTCCGTGGGCAGGCAGAAGGTGTCAGCGTCATTATTTTGGCTCTGCAGCAGAAGTGGAGGTGATAAAGTGCTTGCTGGATGTTTGCTCTCCCAGAGGATCAAAGGGATTCCTGGCAGCTGAGCCGCTGAAATGGAGCATCCCGTTGTCCGCCTTTAACTGAGCTGCTGAATGGTGATGGACCRAAATCACGGGGACAGGCACTGAAATATCATTCCTCCATCCCGTGGGTCACTATTGAGAGGATTGCTGAAACGGTCACTTTTTTGCTGTAAACTTCTGAGAGCTGTGCTCCCACCCTGCTGCCTCAGACTGCCAGTGGTTTCTCTGTGCTGGAGTCGCCTAAATCGTGCCAAAGAAACAGGTGATGATTCGATGAAAATGACATTTCCAAGCTGTGTGTCTCGTTAAAGCATCCGGAACGCCGYGTTGTGTCTTCTCCCCGTTGGTGACACGGTGCAGCCAGTGTGGGAATGATGGCAATTTTGATTCAAAGCCATCTCCAGTGAAAATGGTTGTTTGTAAATGTGTTGCATCAGATGTGTCAATGGATGTAATTAAGGAATGAAGACTGCTGCACACCCCTAATTAAGGGGATTAAAAACTAAAGCTGCCTGATTTCACTGCTGGGTGGAAAAAGCAAACAGACTGGTGGAAACGGCTGGGGGCTGAGTCTTCAGAGCGTGGCAGGGGTTCTCACGCAGCTCCGTCRGATCCCGAAAGGAGCAGCTCCGGGAGGTGACAGGACTGAGCTGCTCCACAATGTGCCCATAGCTGACTGCTGACTGCACRTGATGATATTTAATTGCTACTTCACATTCCTGCCTGTTGGGTTCCTGTTCCTGGTGGGGATGGGAGGATTTTCTTCCCTTCCAGCCGTGCTGGGGTGCAGCCTCGGGGAGGTGACAGTTGTGTCACCCCATGTTAGTTTGGTGTCCTGGTGTCTCCTACCCTATCAGTACCCATCACCAGCTCTTGGCTGTTCAGGATGGTGTGGTGGGACCTTGTTGTGTAGAAGCAAAAGTGAGGTGTGTGTGAGGTGCTGGACACAGGGCAGAACCTCCAGGCATCCTTGAAGTGCTTTTGCATGCACGAGACAGATCAAATTGTGCTAAATGGGGGACAGTGAACATTGTGCAATGGGAATATTAGGAAGCTGTGCTCACTGAGGGCTTCTCCCTAGCCTTGCTAAGAGGAGAATGACTTTATTGTGGGATGGGGACTRCCAAAAAGGACGTCTCACTAATCCAGACACTGGTATCCCATTGCTTTTTTGACTCTGGGCGGGTGTCGCCTGCCCTGTGGTGCAGGATCCCTGAAGGGATTCCGGGGAACATCCTCTGCGTGGGAGGCATTGCAAAACCCGCCGTGATTTTCCAGGAACCATCTTCTCCTTTGCTCTCCAGCTTGTGGAGCCACCYCAGGGGCAAGGGTGACTTTGGGGTCAGTGAGCATTACGAGAGGAAAGATGAGAAGAAAACCATCCCTGTGTGGGTGGTGTGAAGTGTCTGAGCATGTGCCTGGGACATGCAGTGCTTTTCTGGTGCTGCACTGGGGCACCGTCCTTCCAGGGCCCTGGTGACACTGGAGTTTGTCCCAATCAAACAGAGTCAGTACCTTGAGGCTTTACAAGCAGCTTCTGACTCCTGGTTCCAAGTGTTTGGGAGAACAGCTGAGTGGCTGTTTTTCTGCCTGTTGYCTGTGGACCAGATCTGTTGGGAATATGGTTACACCCAGGTTTTGGGTGTTTGCGTGCTCACCTTGAGCACAGGCAGGAGCCTGCAGATGTGCAGTGGGATCGTCCTCATGGGATGTGTGTCTGGGAATGGTGCAGAGTTTGGAATTAACCCATCACCTGCACTAGTTTTTAAAAGAAGAAAAAAAAAAAACGGGTGAGCATTCTGGAGGAGGTGTCTCCCCGCCTCCCTCCTGTGCACGGTGCCCACAGAAGATGCTTTGCTGTTCCGGTCTCGAGGCAAGGTCAGCAGCATCCCAGTTTGCATTCCCCATCGCTGTGTGCCTTGGGGAGCTGCAGCCAGCTCGGAAAGGGTTCTGCTGGTTTTGTTGGGGGACCTCAGTTAGCTCTTAGTGGGTTCTAAAGCCAAGCTGCCTGGTCTTGTGAGTTTTCGAATGATTTGCGGTTGGGTTTTTTCTGTTTGACTGGGAGTTTACAGCTCGAGGTTTGTGGTGGGAATGGATTTCTTCTCCTTCTCTGTGTTGCTGCATGGGATTCTGAGCCCTGAAAGAAGAGGAGACTTCAGAAAAGAGTGGCCCTTCCTTAAACAAAGCCTTCCCCCAGCTCGGGAGCAGCACAGGCTGCTGTGCGCTGATACCTGCAGTGTTTGTACCCGCCCGGTGAAACTCGGCTTCACAACCCCCCCTGCTCTCTGACTCATTCCCTGGGCTCCTTGGAGCTTTTGCTGTCCCAGTTGTGTCTTCAGAGCCAGCAGCCAGGCTGTGCTGGATCTGGCTCGTTCCATGCTGGCGGATGCTGAGGAGATCTCCAGCTTCTCCGTCCCCTGTGTTGCTCTGCAGGTGTAAGCAACTGGGGCTTGGCCGGGAAACCAAAAACTGAGGAATTTTGTAGGTAATCTGCAGCTGGCCAGTGCCTTCCTGCACTCCTAGGTGGGGGTCATTAAACTTTAAAAGTGCAATGTTCAGGCTGATAATTACTGTAAAGGTAATTTTAGTCACCTCGCAGCCCTCATTTCACTGCTTGGTGGTGGCAGTGAGCACGTGAGAGCAAACCAGGTACATCAGCTCAGCCTGGCAGCTGGTACAACTCCTTAAAACTTATTAGAACAGCACAAAACCCCATTGCTGTGCCCCTGGGCAGACCCTGGCAGCACTGCGTTAGGTGCCCTGTCCTGGGGGTTTCCCTCACTGCAGGCTCTTGCGGGGGAGAATGAGTTTCCTTTCCGTTGAATGTGTTTGGAGTGTTGCTGTCAGGAGAAAAGGTCTTGGAATCAGCTTAGGGTAGTGTAGTGCTAACTTGTTTAAGTGTCCTTGACAAGCTGAGAGAGTTGTGGGTGTTCAGCCTTGAGAAGAGAAGGCTCCAAGGAGACCTTAGAGCCCCTTCCAGTGCCTAAAGGGGCTTATGAAAAGGAGGGAGAGTGACTTTTACACAGGCAGATAGTGAGAGAACAAAGAGGAATGGCCTCAAACTGACAGAGGGCAGGATTAGGTGGGATACTGGGGAGAAATTCTTTGCTGGGAGGGTGGTGAGGCCCTGGCACAGGGTGCCCAGAGAAGCTGTGGCTGCCCCATCCCTGGAAGTGTCCGCAGTCGGGTTGGACAGGGCTTGGAGCAGCCTGGGATAGTGGAAGGTGTCTCTGCCCATGACAGGGGTTTGGATGAGATGGTCTTTAAGGTCCTTTCCCACCCAAACCATTCTAGGATTCTGATATTTGGTGGCAGTAAACCCAGCTTAAAGCCAGGGTTGAGGATGTTTTCATCCAGCTGTTTCAGCCAGCTTTCACCAGGGCTCGGCAGAGGACAAGCTTTAGCGTGGCTCCCACCATCCCAGCCCTTCCAAGTAAGTGGTTCCCTCACATAGCTCAAATATCATGCGTTTCTTGTGCGCTAATAACATCCAAATAACTGCGCAATTACRGCTATTTTTAATGAATTTGGGGCGTTGTACTGGGGTGCGGCAGATGCATTTGAGGCAATCGGTGAATGCAAATTGCATTACAGCCGTGCAGGAACAAATGGAGCGCTTCAGCGCGATGCCCCCGGCACAGAGGGGAGGAACAGCCCCGTGTGTGTGAGCCAGAGCAGTCGGGGATGGAGCCTGTTAAGGGGTTTTAGCATCGAACATCCTTCTGGCTCTTGGAGCGGCAGCGGTTCGTCCTGGCAGGTGCCTGTCTGTGTGTCTGTGTTTGTGTGTCTGTGTTTGTGTGTGTGTGTGCAGGGGTGGTATTTATCTAGCAGGCAGCTCTTTATCAAAGGAGCGTGCGGGTCCCTCTTGGCTTCTAATTATAGCTTTGGTTTGGAAGCGACCAAAGGGAGAACAACAAAGGCAAAAAGTGCTTTACCCCTGTGCTTGGGAAACTGTAAGGAAAGAAAATGAGCCCTGTTATGTTAAAGCTCGAGTGTAAATGAGGCACAGTGTAAGTAAACACATCTGTGTTCAGACAGGGAAAAAAACCCCTTATGAATAATTCATGGCAAAATCCTCCTGTTCAGCTGATGGAGATCTATTGCTTATTTCTGTTGAACTGTTGCTTTAGCAAGTGGAGCGCTGCTGCGGGGAGAGCCGTCGTCACACGCAGCGGTGGCATTGTCATCTCTGCTGTGCTGTCATTGCCACCCTGGGTTTTCCTCTAGCGCAGAGTCAGGAGTGGCTGCGATGGAGCCACCCGCTGGGATGGAGCCTGTCCTTGRCGTGGCCTCCCCGCGATGGAGCGGCTCGCTCGTGGTGCTCTTGTGAGCACCATTCCCGCTGCTTGTCTTTGCACAGATTTCTGGCGCCTGCCGGGTGCCCGCGCTCCCCATCTCCGTGGAGGGCAGGTGGAGGGAGCAGCCCCGGGATGTTATCTGCCCCACGCAGGGGCCGAGCCGCTCGTAGGGTGGGGATAGGCCTGGATGGATCCCTCCCTCTCTGCAGCGGGTCAGGCAGATACCGGCTCCCTCGACAAAGGAGGGTTTTGGAGTGACTGCCGCCTGCCAGGCTGAGTCCCCGTGTCCTCCAGGAGGATTTGGAGACTTGTTTCTGCAGAGGAAGCCCCGTCAGGCAAACCGTGTTGTTTCTGCTCTGGCCTCTGCTGCAGAGGGGAAGGGAGCCCCAAGAGTTGCTGCTCACTACRGAATAGGAAACCACACTTGTATTAAACTGATGTTTTTCGTAGTGTTTTTAGCCAACTGCTGCGTTGCAGCGGGAGGAGGGATAGTCTATGAGCAGCTTGATTTTGCTGGCAGCCTGGTGCGTGCACCTTCCCCGTGTCGCTGTTCTTGGTCCAACTGCTCCAGGTTCAAGTGAGTTTTCCAAACAGGTCCCACACGGGCAGCCTTTCCAAACCCATCGCTGTAGACAAGGCCCCAGTGACGAGTACATGTTTTCATTTAAATTTCAGCACTTTACCAATGAGCAAAGCCCGTGAATTTCCGTGTAAGGAATTTTGTAGCATCCAGAGGATTTTTGAGGATACAGAGGAGGAGCTTTCAGCTCCCTTCGGTTGTAATGCACTTACTGCTCCATTTAGTCAGGTCATTTTATAAGCCCAGTCTTCAATTTGACATAAATGATTTGCTTTCAGCAGATGGTGAGCTACTATTTTTGCCCTCATTTAAATAGGAAAGCTGTACGATAGCAGGAGATGGGAGAGGGGCACGGTGCTGCCGACATGCAGTAGATTACCAGGGCTGGTCTGGTGAGAATTAAATCCGGGCAGTTGTAATGTGCCATCTGTGTTGTGTTGGGTGGTTTATTTTTCCCCCGTTCAATGAGGCTCCTGAAGTCTCCTGTTACCCTCTGGGTCAGGCTGAGTGACAGCATCCCTTTTGTTCAGGATCCAAAGTACCGGCACAGAAAGATAGATGATGCTTGTTAATTCTAAGAGGGGTTATAAAATGTCAGTGCTAGTCATTCCCCTAATAAAATATATTAAATAAATTCTGAAAGGTTCTGAGTCTTAAGTGTATTTTAAAGTTGTTTAAATTTTGTTGAGAGGCTTACTTTATTGCATTTGAATTTCTTACTTTGTTTGAAACCCCCGAGCAAACAGCTCTCTGCTATGGTGATAGAATCCTAGACTGGTTTGGGTTGGCAGGGACCTTAAAGCCCGTCTCATTCCACCCTGCCGTGGGCAGGGACATCTTCCACTAGACGAGGTTGCTCCAAGCTCTGTCCAATGTTTTCTTAAATGTAGTAAAAATCACATGTAGGACACGTAACACACACGTGGGGCGAGTCGTGCTGGTGGCGGCTGCAGTTTCCTCCTCTCCCGCCCACAGGTTTGTTGCACATGCACCAGGTTTTGACAAAACTGAATTTTCAGGCTGTGCTCTATTTCGAGCAGCGTTCTGCGTAGTTTCCCTGGTGAATTGTGTGCTTTTCACACACATTATGAAATGGGAATGAACGCATTTAAAAAAAACCCACCACGCTGTTGCTGAAACTATTTGATTTTTGCCTATTTTTAGCAGAAATTTCTGTTTTATCTTTGTCCCCAGCTCTTGCTGGAGCAGCAGTGTTCAGCAAAGCCACATGTTTCTGGGTAGGAAGGTCAAGACAGTTTGTCCCACCCGTTATCTGGTGTTGGGCATCGCTGCAAGACAGTTTGTGTTTCCAAGAACTGAACCTTCCCCGTGGGCAGTCCTTTTTCTTCTCTCTCTGAAAGACTAAGCCACTGGGAATTAAGTAAGTTATGACATGAGCCATAAATCATTTTTCTAGCTCAGAAGCAGGGATAAGTTAGATTTTTCACAGAATTACAGACTGGTTGGAGTTGGAAGGGACCTTAAAGCCCATCTCATCCCATCCCCTGCCATGGGCAGGGACATCTTCCACTATCCAAGGCTGCTCCAAGCCCTGTCCAACCTGACCTTGGACACTTCCAGGGATCCAGGGGCAGCCACAGCTTCTCTGGGCAACCTGTGCCAGGGCCTCCCCACCCTCCCAGGGAAGAATTTCTTCCTAATTTCCAATTATCCGTTCCTTCCTTCAGCATAGGTTGAATTTACTATCACTAGATTTATTTGGGTGCCTAAATAAGAGAGACTGGAGCAGGCTGACAGGTAGGAGAGGGTGACAGACAGATATCTCAACATTCCTGCTTCTTTGAGCCTCTGTAACTTGTCATAGAACAGCCCAAATGAGCAGCACTGTTATTTCCAGAGAACTCGGGTGCCATCGTTTAATGGGAACCTTCCGGAGCACAGGTGCCGTAAGGAAGGGATTTGGCTTTCTCCTGAGGATTGAAGGCTTTCTCAACAGGGAGCTGTTGGGGTGTGTTGAGCTACTCTGTAGATAAATCTCTGTGCTTGTGTGCAGGCTGGAAAATGGGGATGGTTTGGCTTGGATTGTGGTTGTCTTGATGTCTGCAAGAGCAGAACCCGTGGAGCTGTGTGGGGGTGAAGCTGAGTTAAGCCATTATCTGCTCAGCAGATAAATAGTGCAGGCTGGATGGGGCTTGGAGCAACCTGGCGTAGTGGAAGGTGTCCCTGCYCGTGGCAGGGGGTTGGAATGAGATGAGTCTAAGGTCCCTTCAACCCAAAGAAATCCATGATTTTATGATTGAACCGTGGATGTTGGGAGCAGGATGAGCAATGAGCACTTGCGCTCCTTTTCAGTCTGTTTTGTTTCAAAGATTTTGATGCAGGAAAGAGGGATGAGTGTATGAGTGACACCGAGCCCACGGAGATGTTGTGTGTTCCCTACAGCCGTGCCCTTGGCCAGAAAGAGAGATAAGCCCTGGGGCTGGGGGGCTCAGGTATTTGGGGGGCTGGAAGGTGTGCACGGGTACAGCGAGTTCAGGAGGTGCCCCTGCGGTGGTTTGCTTTGACATTTGGTGTTCAGAGTTGCTGATSCCTTTTGAGAGGAGATGTGTGGAGCTATCTTTTCTTCACCAAAGCACTGACATTCCCGAGGAGGTCCAGGTGCTCCCCTGGGAGCTGCTCTGGTGCAGGTGAAGGGGGATGTGGCTGGTAGGAGGTCAGCCCATGGTACAGGTGTCCTCAGTGGGCCAAAACTTGTTTGCTGCTCTGTCTGGGAATATTTAACTCCCTTCCCTTCAGGTTGCTTCCTGTTGCCAAAGCCTTCTTATCTGGAGGATGTTCTTCAATTTAAAAACGCTTAGATATAAATACATATTTGTACTATTTTCTGATGAGATTTTTACTCTGAAATCTCTCTCTGAGATCACATCTGAGTTTTGTTGTGGTTTGCTTATTTCCATAGTTTTTTAATGCCTTCTCCACACCAGACTTGTGAAGAGCCTGCCTTTTACAGGGTGTCTGGCATCAAACCTTCAGCCTCTAGCAGAGGAAACCCCCCAAATGAAGTATTTACAATGTGGCAGCTCAGAGCAGGAGGTGAGCAGCATTGCTTGAGTGCTCCTGCAAGAGCAGAGCATCCTCCTTCAGCATCCAGGGAGCTCCCAAGGCACCTGCAGGCTCAGCAGAATTGCCTTGTGGAAAAGCAAGGGAAGAGAGATTTAATTTAAATAAAAACCTGCTTGTGGTTTGGCTGTGGGCAGTGCTTTCTCCAAAGGATGGGTTGAAGAGCAGTGAAGCGGGAACCTCACTCTTTGTGTTGGCTCTGCTGTGGGCTGGGTTGGAAACACAACACCCATCTCCTTGCAGGAAAGGTGCTTTTTTTTCTTATATAATCACAGAATCACAGACKGGCTTGAGTTGGAAGGGACCTTAAAGACCATCTCTTTCCATCCCCCTGGGAGGGCAATCTCTCAGTTRTGTTACTTACTTACAAATCTCTTTGCTTTTGATAAAGAGGGTAAGGGAAACCATTTCTGAGCACAAAACTTCGCAGGGAAGGAGCTGGCCAGGAGCCTGTGCATTGGAGCAGTGTGCTCAGGTTTCGTAGCAAGATGTTTGCTGCACCCAGTGAGTTATTGGTGCTGGCAGCTATGAAATGTTTATTGGGAAGGGAAGGGCTCCTACGTGCCCATCTCCGCATCCCCAGCGCTGCTGAGGGGATCTGGCTGAGCTGCAGCCTGGTTCCCGGGGGATGGAAGAAAGACAAGGAGACGTTTGCTCGTCACCAGCCAGACCCACCTTCCCGCGCCGGGAAAGGTCCGTGACTGCGGCTTTGAAATGTAAACAAGTAAACAAATCTTGTTCCAAATTGTTGGTGTTTAAAGAGAGAAAAGTACATTCAGAGGAAACGTTCCTTTGTGGACTGTCCCTGGGGCTTCCTGTGGCCGATAAGAGCTGCTCCTCAGCTGTGCCCTCCCTACCAACGTCATCTCCAAAGCCTCGCTTCTGCCTTTTTAGTTTGAAGAGCATCGCGTCCAGCGTTGCGTGTTTTGATAACGATTCCTACAAATGTATTTATTCAAAACAAACACAGTGGGAAGCAACTACAAAGCAGGCTGCTCCAGCAGCTGGTGCCAGAGGGAGCTTGCTGTCTGTSTGTGATTATGGTGGGACAGGCTTGCAGAGCATCCATCCCGTTCCCTGCGTGCCAGGGCATTGGGAGCTTTGCCCTGGGAGTTGGCGTTGTGGGTTCGGGGTGATGGGTGTTCRGCTGAACAGAGCCCTTGCCCTCTCCACGGCCTTGTGGCATCTCCAGGAGTTCTTGAAGAGCAGTTGAGAGCAGAAATTGTCTGCATGGTGCATGGGGGGGACTCTGCAGTAGGAGCCATGGGTTGCTAATGGGGCCAGCAGCATCTGTGGCAAGGGATTGCAGGAGGAAGGGAAGCAGAAGAGCGAGCTGCAAGGACAAGTCACACATGCTGCTGTTTGCAAACTGATCACAGGCACATCTGGGTTTGGGTCTTCTCTTTGCCTTGTAGCATCCCTGGTCCATCAGGTGCCCAGGACGCAGGTTCTCTGCTTGGGTGCCTGTTTCCTCAGTGCGGGTTGGAAGCTGCTGTTTCAGTGGCCCCTGCCACTCCATTGGGTTTGGAAAAACCCAGAGCAGCTCACCGAGGGGAGATGGTGAGTGGAGTGTGATTCTGTCTTCTGCTTCTGCAGGAGACCTGGCTAAAATGAGCCCTGCAGCTCTTCCCCAAGGCTGGCTGGTGGGGCTGAGTCCAAGTGAAGAGGTTTCATAGCATCACAGAATGTCCTGTGTTGAAGGGACGCCCAAGGATCACAAAGTCCAACTCCTGGCTGTGCACAGGACACCCCAACAATCCCACCCTGTGCCTGAGAGTGTTGTCCAAACACTCCTGGAGCTCTGGCAGCCTTGGGGCTGTGGCCATTCCCTGGGGAGCCTGGTCAGTGCACGACCACCCTCTGGGGAGAGAACCTATTCCTAATACCCTCCCCTGACACAGCTTCAGAGGATCCAGAGAACCTGTCCCAAATCTCATGCTGTTCCAAATTGCTCCGATGGGAGCACAGRCCTTTCTGGTTCCATCCCCACTTTTCCCAAAGCCCTCCTTGCAAAAAAAACCCAAAAAAAACTAACCAAAACCCCAAACCAAACCTCGTAACCTCAGGAAATTTGCGTTGCTGCAGAAACAAAGTCAGGGAAAGGCTCTGATGCTGCGCTGGTTTAAGCACAGCATTAGGAATAATAGGTAGTGTTTGCATTAAATGCAAGGGAAAAGTCCTTTGGAGAGCTGTGAGGGCTTTTCTCCTTCAAGCACTTTGGTTCTTTTAGCAATCAGGATGAGTTAAATTAAAGTTGATGAATGCAATAATACGTAGGAGGATGACATGTTGAAATGTTTCTTAATTTGAAGTGTGTATTTTGAGCMAATGTTTGTACGCTGAGGCTCAGGCTGGGGGATTGAGGCATATTGGATTATATGCTATTTGCTCGGTGTAAGCAGTGGCAATTTATTGCTGCAGATGCATGTGATGCAGTGTGCAAAGATTAGTTCTATCCCCTCTAAAGCATGATTATTTTGGGTCCTCTTTATACCTTAAATAGATATTCTTCTCATGTGATTTCCATATTTTTGTGTCAACAGCCCAGGCTAAAGTTGAAATAAACATTGCATCAGCTTAATAGCACAAGCTCTGAGGAAATCTGCTCTCCATTATGGATGTTGTTTGGAAACCTTTTCATTTGACATTTTTCCAGTGTGCAGTGCAAAGATCCCATGAATCCCAAAGCCTGCTTGGCTCTGCTGGATTGGTCTTGTGTGGAACAACGTAGTTGATCAACACTGATGGGTCCTGTCCACAGCAGTGTGATTTGGTGYGTTTAGATCATAGAATCCCAGAATGGGTTAGTCTGGAAGGGACCTTGAAGTCCACCTTCAAAGCAAACTGTGGCAAAAGGAATGAATTTGCTCTTGCTGACCTTGTAGGCTGGAGTCAGCCAGGGTTTGATCCCCYTGTGGGCCATTCACTTCATGACAATCCCTGTGGGTCCCTTCYACTCTGTGACAGAGAGGTGTGACTGGTGAACGTGGCTTGTCTGTGCTCGTGGTTGGTTTGAATAGCTGAGTCAGACGTGGATATTGGAAACCTCTTGACTGAGCCCTTTTGCTCCTCTCTTGCAGCATCATCATGACAACAGAAAAGAGCCCAGCGGCCGAAGCCGACAACTCGGAGCAGCAGCAAGCCAAGGAGGAGGAAGGAGCTGCTGAAACACAGAAGCAAGAGGCTTCCCTGGAGGAAGGGGCTCAGCCGACGCCGGAGAGGCAGCCCCAGAGGCAGAAGGCCTCCAACGGAGACACCCCCACGCACGAGGAGCAGAACAAGAAGGAACGTCGCACCTCCGAGGGCCGGGGTCTCTCCCGCCTCTTCTCCTCCTTCCTCAGGAGGCCCAAGTCTCAGGTGTCCGAAGAGGACAAAGACACTGATGCCCCTAAAGAGGCAGGAGGTGACCAGAAAGACGCGGGATTAGGAGCCAGTCCTGATGAAGACATCCTGGTGAAAGCCCCGATCGCAGCTCCCGAGCCCGAGCTCAAAACCGACCCGTCACTGGATCTCCATTCCTTGAGCAGCGCGGAAACGCAGGTAAAACACCCCATTCCGTGGGATGTGCTCCCTGCTGTTTGAAAATGTGCCTTTGTAGCCAAAACTATCAAAACTTCATATCTCAGGCTGGTGAGCCTGACCAGAAATCATGAGATGCCAAAAAGGCTCTTGTCAGCTCCCTGTGTGGCATTGTCTACTTCCCACTCTTGCATCCCCTGCGTCAGACCTGYGAAGTACCTGCTCTGGGAATTGTGCTCCCACTCCACAGCATAATTTAAAATGCCCTCTGCTGAGTCACTGCTCTGCTGAGGCTTGGGATGTCAAGTCAGAACACAGAGGGTTCACGTTCATTGGGTTCACAACCAGGGCTGATCATCAGGATGGCCTTGGTGTGAGCAGGGTCAAGGCAGGTCAGTGGCCCAAGATGGAGATTGCAAGAGGATGTAYATTTGGGAAAGGGTTCCTTCAACTTGAAGGAGCACGAGCATGGCATTTCAGGACTTGGTCATCTGCTCGGTCTGGGCTAGTGCTGAGCCTGCCAAATATAAATATTTTCTGCTTATGCATCATGTAGACAGGGATTTCTGCATGGCACGTGGGCTGAGCCCTGCTCCTGGGACCTGTCTGGTGTCTGCTCTTTCCAGCCAGGGTCATTTTTCTTGCAAAATTGAAAGTTTAAAAATYTAAAGTAGAAATTGAGGCAGAGACACCCCGGGGAACATTCACTGAGCTGTGGTTGGTTATTGACTTTGGGGTGCTGTGTGCCCTCTCTTACTCCTTGGGTAGTTACAGCTCTGCTGTTACTTGTGCCTGGAGTTGGAAAAAGGTGGGTATCCTTGCTCCTCAGCTGGGAATTTTTTACAACCCAACCAACCTGTGTGTATTGCTGAAGCCAGACAGGGTGAAATCTGGACTTCTTACCCACTGCCTTAAGTTCAGAGTGGCTCCAGATACCCACAAGCGCTCAATTTTGGAGCAATACTTTACAAATTCAATCATTGCCAGTAGGCAATAATTGTAAATCCACCTCAGAATTACAAAGTTGTAGAGAGGGTAGTAGGTAACAGCTTCTTCTTTCTTTTCCCAAATTTCTGAGCCTGTGAAAACCATGGGATGATCTCTGCTCRTGTTTTGTACCTCTGAGGGTTGGGRTGAGCAGGATGGGGAAGAGATGGAGGTTTTCATGCAATTTCAGCCCAGAAATTGTATTTTCAAGAGGAACTCATTCTTGGAAGTGTTTAAGGCCAGSTTGGATGGAGCTTGSAGCAGCCTGGTCTAGTGRAAGGTGAAATGGGCTTTAAGGTCCCTTCCAACCCCAACCATTCTGGGTTTCCAAATGCATGCTTTCTTTCTSTATTTCTCTCTGATTTGCTGCTCCTGAACCCGTGTGAGTGTGCACCCCAGCCTTCCTTCACGGGCCGTTCGTTTCAGACGAAGCGTTTGTGCCTTTTTTTCGTTCTTATTTTAGATCACCGTCAGTGGCTTTGTGAACTGTGACACTCGGCAGATATTTCTGCTGTGAAAGCATTTGCGAGGTGCTGCAGTTTGATAAATGCTGACCAACGGGCATTAGGAGCTTTGACTGATTCCCTGCTCCCGATTGTCCCAGTTCTGCTGGAACAGAAGTCAGCAGCTTGTGGACATTATTTAGTTTTTAAATACCTCCGTGCAGTTGTGCCTGGGTGTGATTTCATGAGATGTGATGGGCTGAACAGACAAGGTTTTGCTCTTCCCCTGCTGCAGCTCTGTGCTCCTGCTGCATCCAACCCCTTCCAGCTTCGTCAGAGCCTGCTGTGAACTCGTTTAACCTGCTGAAGTGGCAGAGGGAAAAAAACCCAGCTTCCTTCCTCGTCCTGTCCCCAAACTGCATCTCTTTCTGCCGTTGGAGTGGGTTAAAGTGGCTTCCAAAGTGCTTCCGTAGGCAGAGGGATGGTGGTGTGGAGGCTGCCTTCCCTTTTTTGGTGGCAGAGAGCTGCTTGGTCAGCTCAGATGGCCACAAAACCTCAGCCCTGACCCTGGTTTTAGTGCCACTGCTACCATAAAATCCCATAATGGTTTGGCTTGGAAGGGACCTTAAAGCCATCTCATCTCACCCCCTGCCATGGGCAGGGACACCTTCCACTGTCCCAGGCTGCTCCAAGCCCTGTCCAACCTGACCTTGGACACTTCCAGGGATCCAGGGGCAGCCSCAGCTTCTCTGGGCAACCTGTGCCAGGGCCTCCCCACCCTCCCAGGGAACAATTCCTTCCCAATATCCCATCTAACCTCTGTCGGTTTAAAACAATTCCCCCTTGCCATGCCAAGGGCCAATGCACTGGAGCAACAGCAACGCCAGAGTGGCAGTGGGAGCACTGGGGGTCCTGCCTGGGAGGGAAAAAATCTTCCCAATCCAGAAGGTGCTGTCATTAACACAACAAATGCATGATGTGGTCTGCCCTGATTTCTCTAATCAACCCTTACTACTTTTTTATTACCTCCTTTATTAAAGGAAAACTTGAAAATTACTTGGAAGAGCTTTAAAAATTAATACCATTCCCTTGGTCACCCCAGCTGCTGCTCCAGGACCCAGGTTACAGGTTGAAGTGGGATAATGAATTCTGGGTGAGATCCCAGCCCTGCAGTGCTTGTTCCATGTGATGCTCTGTTTGTTTGTTTGTTTGTTTGTTTGTTTGTTTGTTTGACACCTCTAAATTGGGGTGATGGGGGCTTTCAGCCTGCACAGGAGGAGAGGAGGGACGACCAGGAGCCAGAGGGGAGAGACCTCGAGGACAGGGAAGAAAGGGAAGCAAAGGAAGAGGGTGCCAAGCCAGACCCCAAGCCAGAGACTCCGGAGACCAAAGCAGACAAGGATTTGAAAGCTGCCCAGAAAGCAGTGAAAAGACACAGAAACATGTACTGCAAAGTCGTCTTGCTGGATGACACCATTTTTGAGTGTTCTGTGGATGTAAGTACTTTGGTGGTTTGGTTCTGCTTCTCCTCCCTTCCATCTCCCTTCTGCTCCTCTTGAAAAATCACCACAAACACGATTTAATAGGGGCCTAATGTGCTGCCAGGGAATTACATGACAGGTTTTACTGCAGAACAAGGCTGCTGTAAGCTATAACAACTTATTTAGTGTGTCGTAAAAACCTCCGGGTACTAGGAATCTTTATTTTTTATTGTTCTACAATTCCAGGGTGCCTTGCTTTGTAAAGGTGGGTGGAAATTTAAAAAGAACCAAACACAAACTTTGTATTACTTGCTGTTCATCATCTCTCTTATTTGTTTCCCAGATCAGACTTTAGATTTTTTGGGGTAGATTGGGATTGTCTAAATAACTTTTGCCTCCTTGCCTTTGAATAAAACTGGTTGTCAAATTGATTTGTGCTTTTCTAGTCSCCCAAGGTACTTTCACCTCTCAGGCTGCTGGTTAATGTAGCTCCTGGTACTTGGATGTAAAGAAAAACATGCTGTGTTTACCCTGCAGTTGAATATATTTCCACTAAACAATTTAAGATTATTATGTTGACTTACAGCACTGCAGCCCCATTCATCTGAGAGCTTTTTTCTCCTTTATTTTGTGCATTCTCTTGCAGAGCTGTGGTGCTGTCAGAGCAATAAAAAGCGAGCAGAAATCCCTATTTTAGTACCAAAGTACTTGCCCGGAATATTAATAATCTAGTACTTACCACTGGAGCATACTTCCACCAGCTTGTTTTCCCTCAGTCCTGCTGGTAAATGGGCCAGGAGAGGGTATCTGGGCACAGGACTCCTTRTGGGAACCATCGCCTTGGGTGATCCTGGGCAAGTAGGTCAGTGCTGGGTGTTTGTGTAACGATGGCGCTGCTGGTACTGCCTGGGATCAGCTCAGAGCATCACTGCCCCCATCACCTTCCCTTTGGCTAGGGATACTGTGAGCAACCCCAAAAGGAAGCTCTTCCCCAAATCCTGGTGACAGCTTGCCGTGGCTTTGTGCCTGAGCTTGCTGCAGCGATGCCTTTGGATGCCGGCACAGACACTGTTGGAGGGAGAGCCGTGGGGGGGTGGGGGGTCCTGACTTGAGCAGGAYGTGAGAAATGTCTCTCTGTAGGTCCAGAGGGTCGTGGTGGGCACTGCAGAGGATTAAGGGGGGCCACTGTGTCAGTGAGACCCTCTTAACTCGAGAAGCACCCTTGGCTTTAGTGCCAGKATAATCCCGCTCTGGCATTTTTAGAGTTTATTAAGATTTAATTGGGAAGGAATTGCAGAGGTGTAGGCAAAGAGCAGCACAAATGCCTTTATCCAAGGAGAATTAGTGCTTTCAGGCATCMTTTCCAATTGACAGCCCTGGAAGCTTTTTCATTCCTATATCAGTGCCAATTCCTTGAGGAATACCAGGGCTAACACGTACATTGTGTTACCTATAGAGTCTCAATGTGTGCACAAARGACCTGACAGCTGAAAGGCTGGAATAAAGCCAAGGAATAAAACAAGGCAGGGGTCTTGGAGCAGTTGCCATGCAGGGATGACTGACAGGAGAGCTGTGGGCATTAGTGAAGCTGATTTTGTCTCACTGGAGCTGCACTTTCTTCTWGCAAAACCTCCAATGGAATGAGCTGCTTCTGGTTGCCTTAGTTTTATGCCTCAGGGGTGTTTTCCTTCATGCTTTTGGACTTTAAAGGGTATCTGTTCCTTGGGCCAGTTCACTTCTGTAGGATTTGAGGGAAAGAAAAAGAGGAAATAGGCATGCTCAGAGTGTATTTCTGGAGGCAGGAAGTTGTGTGCTGAGCAGCTTCGGGTGCATGAGGCAGATGGGAGAAGCTGGTTTTCATCAGCAGATCAGGGTGATGGAAAGGCCATGGAAATCGTGGGCTTTGGTTATTTGCTGCTGGGATTTTTCTGAATCTAAGGAGTCAGGTTGTCCCCAGAATGGACAGGTTGTAGCAGCAGTTTCATCTCTTGATCCACACCTGTTTGTCTGGCAGCCTGGACCTGGGAGATGCCAGCACTGTAAATGTACTGTGGGAGGGAAAACCTGTCCAGATCCTTGGTGTCTATTGAGGTGTGTTGGGAAGTTCATCTTTGGAGGGGTTTCAGACACGGAGCTGGTGGGAAGAGAGAGATCCTCTGCTTTTCCTGTTGCCTCTCCCTTGAATTTTGTGTCTGGTGCCCTTTTCTATAAGGAGTCCTTGCTCTGAAACAACCAGGAGATGTGATTTGGAGCTACTCAGGACCTTTTTCCCCTCTACTGATAGTGTGCAGTGTGGCTTGATCCCATTCCCTTCCTCCCCTCTCCTGTGAACAAAGACAGGCAAAACCCAACCCCGTCCTACAGGATTTCTTTGTCTGTTTGCAGAAACATGCCAAGGGACAGGATCTCCTTAAAAAAGTCTGTGACCACCTCAATCTGCTGGAAGAAGACTACTTTGGTTTGGCCATTTGGGACACGCCAACCTCCAGGGTAAGCAGCTGCTGTTCCGTGGTGGTCTGGCCCTGAGAGGATWCAGCTCTTCCAAAGGATCATCTCCCCAGGGCAGGAAGTGGGGCATAAGCTCCTCTTCAAACTCCTTTTGGTGTCCTCCCTCGAAATGGATTGGGGGTCATCRCACAGGCAGAAATGGTGAATAAATGACTACAGGAGTGTGGATTTTAGTCAAAAAGCTATGTGAATTATGGAATGAATCCAACTTGGGTCTTCCCCCGGAGAAAAGTCATTATATTAGTTTASTGCAAAATGATGCCATTAAGTTATAAAGCTCCAGCTGAAGGAGTCAGGCTGCCCTGGCACTGCTTGTCAGTGTTGGGAAGGTTTGGCTGGAGCCATTCAGATCTTTTGGAGTTGAGCCTTTGCCCTGCAGAAGAACAGGTGTGACTCTACACCAAAACTCCTACTCATGGTTTCAATCTAAAGACTTTGTTTGGTTTGACTCAAGCAGTGTCTTATCTTTTAAAACCTTGGTTACCCTTTAACTCAACAATTACTCAAGGTCTGTTCCATGAAGCCRAAAGTGAGGTAATTGAAATGAAGGGCTCAATTCTGTGTCCTTTAGGCCAGTTATGTTCCATATTCTGACTGTTCCCCTGCTTCACCTGCAGCAATCGCCTGTGGTCAGGTTACTGTGACTGACAGATGTTTGTCATTAAATACTTAATAGTGTTTAATACACAAGCAAAATAACACTCAAAAATAAGTCTATTTGAGGCAGGCAGAGCTCCCACTTGGGCTTGTTTTACAGTCTCTGCTGTCTTCCTGTTTTCTTGGATGTGAAATGTGTTTCCATGTATRTAACCTGAAAATTTTTTACCCTCAGAGTTTGTTCTTGCAGAGGGAGGGGTAGGTGTACTTTTAGATCCAATTAAGGGCAAAAAGAGTCTGGCTGGAGCAGTTTAGCTTCTTGTGCCTGTGCTCTGGGTAGCTCACTACTACATTTGGATGTTAGAAAAAATTCCTTCCTGGGAAGGGTTGTCGAGCCCTGGAACAGGCTGCCCAGGGAAGTGGTGGAATCACTATCCCTGGGAGTGTTCAAAAAGCATGTAGATGTGGCACTTGGGGACTTGGCTTAGTGGTGGCCTTGGCAGTGCTGGAGTAATGATTGGACTTGATGATCTTAGAGGGCTTYTCCTAAATGATTCCATGGTCTCCCAGACCCCTGGACTTGCTCTTCTCATGTCCAAGCTTTTGGCATTGATTWTTCTGGAAGCAGAAGGATGTACCTCCTTCCCCCAAGCCATCAAGGGCTGAGAGGTTGTGCAGCTTTTTAACTGTAGGGACTGAAAACAGATTGTTTTGCCAGATCTGTGTCCCAGAGCTGGGAGCTGGGGAAGGTGAGGCTGCTGCCCATGGGTTGTTCAGCTTCAGTGTGGAGCAAGCTGGTCTGGTTTGCTCTGATGGCTGAAAACACCTTTTTTTTTTAATCTTTCTGGTTATGTTTCATTGAACTTTAAAATCTGAAGCTCCATCTCTCTCCTGCTGTAATGTAACCTCAAACAAGAGCCCACGTGGAGTTTCTGATTCACAGGTAGAAATGGTGTTAGTAGGAATCCAAGGCTGAGCTCCTGCACCTCACCTGCAGCCGTGTGGAGCAGATGGAGATACACGTGTGTACCCCTGGGCAGGAAAGGGTTGGATGTGACATTTTCCACCTTGATATTTAGGGAATAAACCTTCCGAGGACCGGTAGTTACCCACATGGGTCTAGCAGAGGGTGACGGTGGGATTAGGAGGTTGTGACGGTGGCTGGAGCAGCTGGTCAGCACGGAGCAGCAAGGAGCTCATTGCCCTGAAAGGGAGGATTGTTTCCCACTGATTCATGACCCAGTGGGATAAAAGTGCCGTTAATTGCTGTTCCCATCATTGTCTGCTGGATCAGGCGGGGTGGGATGCATGACTGCACCCTGGGCTCACCCCAGTAACGAGCAGCCGTGGCACCAGCCTGGCCGTGGAGATGCTCTGCTCCGAGCTGTGGCCCTAAAAAGGCAGCAAGTCTTCCTTTCAAACGTATTTTGTATCCCCACTTTTATAGGTTAGAGGGACAGGCGTATAAAAAGAGGAGATTAAATGTAAGCACCGCTGCTCCCGGCCGTGAAGTTACGTGCCCTTCTGGTCGGGAGAGATTAGCTCGGGGGATTCAATGAGTTAATTCCTTCACCTCGGGAGACCTGGATGTCCAAATCCTGCTCAGAGCTGGTGAAAATGAAGAGGTGGTTAAATGTGGCCTCTCCAGGAGGGTTGTTAGCCCAGCGCCGGCGCCCGCAGCAGGACAGACCCTGACCCCTGCAAAGGCACAGGCTTGGACCGTGGAAAAACCAGGAGTTGTTTTTTGAGACTTGTATTACACCACCATCCCACAAAACCCCAAATTACAGAGGAGGGGGGAAAGGATACATTTCTAAATTTGTGGCAGATGTAATTACTAGAAACTTGAGTCATAGTTAAAAGAAATGAAGTTTATGTCACACTCCTGTAAAAAATTCCAGTGTTCCTCAGGAACTGGGTGTTTTCGCTCATGCTTCAGCAATTAGGTCGTTAAAAACTGTAGCTAATAATAGAAAGTCTTGGTGATCTTTGATCTGAATAGGGTAAGTAAGGAGACAGGGTGCTTAAAATTAATGTATCCATCCTATTTACCTATTTTTAAAGTTTCTGGAGAATAAAAAAGGTGTTGTACAAGTGCCCCTGGTAGCTGGATGTGGCTGTGACCGTACCTGCTGTCTGTGCTTGCAGCCCTAATAACCTGCTTTTATTTTTCCCTCCTGTTCCTCTTGTCTCCCTTATGAGTCCCTGGTTAGGTGAATGGTTGGAAATACACCCACTGAGACCACAGCCTGGAGTAAAAGTAGTGAGAAATGCACCAGTTTCCATGGCTGCCTTCGTGTCAAATATTGTCTCTTTTTTTTTTTTTTTGCTGTATTTTTAGCAATTTGCAGCTTTCTGTGGTGTTTCTGGAATGTCTGGTAAACTGTGAATGTTCTTATCCTCTTACAGACATGGCTGGATCCTGCCAAAGAAATAAAAAAGCAGGTTCATGGTAAGTAAATTGAATTTATCATGTGGGGGGTGTGGTTTCTCCTTCTTCCCTAAAGAAAGTGGCTTTGGTGAGCCATCCAGGGAGCCCTGGGATGGGGAGAGGTCCAGTGAGGGTGGCTGGCAGGGATCAGCACAAGTTCAGGCAGTTTGTACATCCTTTCTCTACTTCTTAAGGACTTGGGGTCGCTCTAGATTTAGGAAAAAATGTCATTTCCTTGGAAAAACAGCTTGGGGTATGTTTGCCTGCG
This sequence comes from Amblyornis subalaris, assembly GCA_018881555.1. NCBI lineage: Eukaryota > Metazoa > Chordata > Aves > Passeriformes > Ptilonorhynchidae > Amblyornis > Amblyornis subalaris. Next base: position 3,209,127 of record JACAXG010000091.1, read on the forward strand.
GCAGCGCCATGCTGTCCGTGCAGTGATGAAATGGGGATCTGCTCCTTGTTGGAGGATGGGGAAATGGGTGTCACTGGGAACCACTGAAATCCCAAAGGATTTGGGGAGACCCTGAGCCGAATTTTTTGCTGGAGCAAGGTTGGATGGACTCTGAGGCTGTTTTGGGGTCCAAATAGGGGCACTGGAATGATAAATGGCTTGAGYAGTATCAGTGCAAATAGCAGGTGTTTTCCCAAGTTGTATTTTAAGGTTTGCTAGCACTGAATTAGTTCGAGATGAAGGCAATGTCAAAATTAAATATGTTTTAGAGGCTTTTGTTTTCTCTTGGGAGCAAGTCTGACTGCTTTGGAAGTAAAATACTGGTCTGGGGAAGGAAAATACTGTTCTRTGGATGCTTTTGGTGGGACACCCAGGACAAAGTGTGTCATTAAGTCCAGGTTAGGTTGGAAACACAGGGCCGTGGAGTAGGGAAAGCTCCTGGTCTTACCTACTTCTCTTGGAATGAGTAGCAGGGTGTGTGTGTGAAGGGCAGGAACTGCTCCATCCATAAAATTCATCTAGTGAGTGTAATGAACAGCAGCCTGCTGTGGAATCTGGTCCCCTGAGATGGGTCAAATGGCAAATCATTTCATTTTACTTGAAGTGGAGGTATTTTGCATGCACATCCGAAGGTGTGGACCCTGATGTGTGGTGCTTTAGGTAACCTCTGCTCCCTCCAATGTCATCTTGGGCTCGCTTGTTTTGAACTGTGTGTGATGAAAACAACCTGCTTTGTGTTTAATCCCAGTTATGGCATTGCATAAGATGTAAATCCAGGAATGCTCCATTCYCCCTCTTCCCTGTGTGAGATTGGGATAAACCTCTGAGCAAGTTAAGCACAGGGGTAGATCTTCTCTTATTTTGACATAAATCTTATTTTGAACTAGTGTTAAAAGGGCACAGCAGGGGGAGATGTAACKATGAAAATCACTGAGTCAAGACTATTTTCTACTGGGAAATGGTATTATTTTCAAGGAAAAGAGAGAGTCACCCCTTCAGCTGTGGCACCTGAGCTGTCCATACCACATGTATTGCCAATTCTAGGTGTGATTGTGTGGATTCTGACTCAGTTAATGCCTGTAATGATTCTATACAGGGTTTGCAATAAGCTGTGTTAAAGCAATTGGGTCTGGACTTGWAAAGCTCTTCCTGTCCTGGTGCTTGCTGGCTTCATCCAGAGGTTRATGCTTGTGTTGGGCTGAGTTTAACCTGTGTCTGACCACCCGACCCCAGTGCATTAGGCTGAGGAGTGACTTAGCACAGCCCTTCTTGAAATTTGAAAACTGGGTTGAACGATAAACCAATCCTAACTCGTTAATTTATAGCCTGTGCCTGACCTCTCTTCATGAATCCCTTTTCRATCAATGCAGAAACATGCCAGTCATTGAGCTTCTTAGCAATGAATTTAATTTTTGTCACAAGTTGTGGTTGATCTAGGTGAATTTCTCTGCCTTGCTTTGTTTTCTCCTGCTTTCCTTACCTCCTGTAAACGAAGCCACATCTTACACTTACACGGTTACTAAGCTGCAGCCAGCTGTGAGAGTGAGCAGTATCGAATCAGTGTTATATCTGCTGAATTCTGAAGATCAGATTGGATATTCCCAGATTTTTTTTATATCAGCTGACCGTCACAAAGCTGTTCTAGTGTGCTTATTTTTCTCAAGCTCTCCCCTTGCCGTTGCAGGAGGCCCCTGGGATTTTACCTTCAATGTSAAGTTTTATCCGCCGGATCCTGCGCAGCTGACAGAGGACATCACCAGGTGAGCTACCTGGGGATCCTGCTGCCATATTCTGCTCAATATGGAATAGAAGTGTTCTGTATTTGGGTGTTCTGTCCATCCTTTGGCAAGATTGGATGCCTTCACCATTTGGAGGGGGTTTGTTTTGTTCTTAGTGGATGTGTGGATGCTCCYGCTCTCCACTGGAGTCCACATGTGTAAAGCAGTGGCATTTATAACCCTGCCACGTGTGTGTGTGTGTACAGTAAAGTAAATTCTTATCTAAACCCAAGATTTTCTGGTCATAGTGTCCTCTGCTCCCTTTGCAGAGTGGAGGTGACCTTGAATGCCCTAGTCCTCCACGCTGTTTACCTTGGGAATAAGTAAAAATTGGAAATGAGTATTGTCCAGTGTTCATCAGTGCCATAAAAAAAGAGACTCTGATCTCCAAGTTGATACATTTCTCCCTGTTCTCTGTGAATAATATTCTCCTTTCTGCCGCCAGGTATTACCTGTGTCTGCAGCTCAGACAGGACATCCTTACAGGGCGCCTGCCCTGCTCCTTTGCCACCTTGGCCCTGCTGGGTTCCTACACGGTCCAGTCAGAGTTGGGAGACTATGATCCCGAGCTCCATGGCCCCGATTACATCAATGAGTTCAAACTGGCCCCAAACCAGACAAAAGAGCTSGAAGAGAAGGTTGTGGAGCTTCATAAAACATACAGGTAAGGTGCAGGGGCTGGAGGGCTTGTTCGTGCACAGCAGCATGAAATAAGGGAAATAATGGGATTTACTGGTGTTTTCCCCACCTCTGTGAGATACAGAGAAGCTGTGGATGTCCCATCCCTGGAAGTGTCCAAGGCCAGGTTGGATGGGGCTTGGAGCAACCTGGGATAGTGGGAGGTGTCCCTGGCCRTGRCAGGRGGTGGAATGGGATGATCTTYGAGGTCTCTTCCAATCCAAACCATTCCTTGATTTTATGATGATTCTGTGAACATCAGCTTTTAACAGAASATCTAATACTTAGGACAAAATCTTWCTAGAAGCTGGARTTCTTTTTTTCCTGCATGARGAAGAAACTAAGTTTTTAGAAAGCMGATGCAAAGYCTTGCAGTTGTTTATTAACGAGTGCTTTTTTTCCCCAGAATAGCCATGAAAGTGGGGTTTAGTTCATGTGAAAGTGCAAAATTTGCTTGTTTTAACCTTGCCCTTTGTCTTTTTTTAATACTTTTGCTTTGGGGTTTATGTAATTATGGATCATAGTTGAGTCTACTTTCTCTGTGTATGCACTGTAGCCTACAGCCTGTTTGGGGCATTCKTCTGCCGCATTTAATGAGTAACATTCATTTCCTAACATGGAAGGATTCCAGGTGATCCAGGAGTTACAAACCTAGAGTTAAGTGTTTCCTAGYGCAGCCATGACCTGGGCAGGTGTGTCTGGTTCAGGTAGGGTTGAGCAACTCTGGGGAGTCCCCCTGGTATCAAACTCAAGGCTGACAGTAACTAAACCTCTTCCTCATCTTATTTTGGGCATATTTTCCTAGAAAGGAAAAGATGGAGCAAGGACATCATGGGCAGATGGGAACAAAAAGCTAGAGCACAGTGGGAAGGGTGGACATGGGCCCCTGGCTGTGACCAGAGTTACAATTAACACCTCACTCAACCCTGCTAATCAATATTTTAAATTGATTCCCCTCCATTTACACTGAGAGGAGAGGAAATGAGGAAAACTAAGTGCTGGGCCTCTGACAAGTTTCATGACTTGGAGTCAAAGGCCATTTGCTGTGCTAGGAGTGGTGGATCACGGTGCTGAATTATTCATGGCTTCATTAGAAGGAGACTTCAAGGTATAAGATGGAGCTATATTTCATCTGTCTTTGTGTGTGCAGAAGGAAGCAACACGTCCCTGTTTTATTTCTGGTCCATATTCTGTGAACATTAAACTTCAGAGGGTTTTCACTGGGAATCATAGAATCATGGAATCGTTCAGGTTGGAAAAGACCTCGAAGACCAACMATTAACCCAGCACTGCCAAGCCCACCACTAAACTGTGTCCCCAAGTGCCACATCCACATGTTTTTTTGACATTTCCAGGGAAATCTCTGCTAAACCAGCTCTTCCTACTGTATTTGCAAAGCACACAGCACATGTCGAGGTGGCGACTGCTCCTGGGGCATTCTTACAGGATTGTCCTTACAGTGGACTTTGCTCTGTCTGCCACCACTCAAACCTCTATTTACATCACGCACAAGATGTATGTGAGCACTCAGTAAGAAAGACATCAAAGGAGGGTAGAAAATGCAATGTATGCAGCTGAATGCTCTCCCAGCAGAGCTGTTAATGTACCTCATACACCAGAAACTTATTAACAGGGACACTTCAATAACGTTGATAATGGCCTCCATTATCAGGATGTCTCTGTTAAGTTGTGCCCCTCCTGCAGACAGGGCACCATCTGTTCCCAGAAAACCCCTCATTCATCTGGTCCCCCGGCTGGAATCTCTGCTGAGAGGTTTCAGCTGTCTCTGTGTTTGGTTTGGAGAACAATAGCYGGATTTGGGGAGGTCTGGAGGCAGCAGGTCTGGGGGGGGCGAGACATGTCACATTTTGCTCAATTGGGATTTCTTCTGCTGGATCAAGTTTTGTCCCCTCCCTGCTCTTCCTCACTTCCTTCTCTAGTGCCTGGACAGCTCCACGGCAATAAAGTGCAGCTGTGTTGTGAGGATATCTCAAAGCACAAATTTGGGAAGTCAGAGTGATTTAATAAGTSATCATCTGGCCACAAATTTGTGTTGAAAGCAAAAGGAAATCTAATGAGTTTCATGAAGTCTGATCTGTCTCCTCTTAAAAGCAACAGTTTGGAGAATACCAAGCCCTTTCTTGTTCTGCAGATCCATGACTCCAGCCCAAGCAGACCTGGAATTTCTTGAGAATGCAAAAAAGCTGTCAATGTATGGAGTCGACCTTCACCAAGCCAAGGTGAGAACCAGCRTGTGTGCACCTGCCTGTGGATTTTGTAATTTGATTATCCTTCCCTTGCAGGAGCAAGTTTATTGGTTTCAGGAAGCTCCTTTGGGAAGAGAGGAAGTATGGAAATACAAACACGCAACAGGAATGCCTCAAGCATTCCTGCAAGAGAAGTGATTCTTCCTGGTTGCTTATTATTTATATGTCACAGGGAACTTTCCAAAGCCCCTGGTATAGACAGGTCGTTGCTCTGAGGGACTTAGAATACAATATATATTCCCTGCCACGTGAGCCTCTGCGCTCCGGGAAATGCAGGATGGGCTCTAGATGAGTCCTTTGGGCAACCAGCAGAGCAGGAGAGATCAGCAGGAGGGAAGAGGTTGTCAGGAAAAGCGTGAAGGAAAGTAAGCCTGACCGTGGAGCTGGGAGCTGAAGTTTGGGTGGTGAGGAGATGAATTCGGGGGAAGACCAGAGGGATAATTTGGAAGGCAGATGTTGACACGGAACTCATAACCCTGACGCTGCTTCAATCCTCYTCTGCGTTCCCAGGACTTGGAAGGAGTGGATATCACTCTGGGAGTTTGTTCCAGTGGCCTTCTTGTTTACAAAGATAAACTGAGAATCAACCGCTTCCCATGGCCCAAAGTCCTGAAGATTTCCTACAAGCGCAGCAGCTTCTTCATAAAGATTCGGCCAGGGGAGGTACGAGCAGCCTCCTGTGGGCTCCTGTCATCCTCTGTTTTCTAGGGATCGTCACTGTGTGTGTTGTGTGACCGGAACGGAGCGGGGAGGGGTCGGTTTTCCTCCGTGTGAGTGTTTCACATCAGGGTGTCTGATCCCGGCTGCTGTCGAGGCTGGGCAGAGCTGAAGCTACAACGCAGCTGGAGACAGTGTAAGAACGTGTCATCCAGCACCACCTCCCGGCACCACCGGGTATTCCCAGCAGCCAGGGAAAGGGGTGGGAGGTTGACAGCTGAAATTGCAGCAGCACTAACTCGTTTTTTTTGGAAACGGGGCAAGACAATGGCTGTCTTGCTTTCATTCAAAGAAAATAATTAAAAATTAGAATTAGCTTTTCACCTAAGTGCAGGAGGCAGGGAGTGGATGCATTGGTGCTGCCTCTCGTGAATGGGAAATCCCTGGAGCAGCCTGGGAGAGAGGATGCAGTGGGGATCCACCTCTTTCCTCTTCTTCCTCTTTCTCCTGCTTTCACTGCTATGACCCAGCCTTGCAGGGAGGTCAGTCTTTGACCCATCCCACAGCTGGGCAGTACGACAGAATAAATGATCTGACTGGCTGCAAAACCCACAGCATGTTCCTCTCCAAATACGATTGTGTCCTGAGGGATGCCCAGCCTGGTGTTCAAGCCCTCTCTTTCCTCTGACCTGAGGTCCTGCTGCATATGGTGGAGCAAGTTCACCAGTTTGTGCCACATCAGAACAGGGTGATGGGCTGGGGACTGGACTCCTGCCACATTTATTTCCTGCTATACCTAAATAACTTTTATTTTCCACAGCAAGAACAGTACGAAAGTACAATTGGGTTCAAGCTACCAAGTTACCGGGCAGCGAAGAAGCTGTGGAAAGTGTGTGTTGAACATCACACCTTCTTCAGGTGAGTTTCCTGAACAGTGGCCTCGCCTTGAGTAACTTGATGCTTGAATTTAGCTATTGAAAATGAGCAGTGTTCCTTAGCTCCTTCAGTGTTCCTTAGGGTTTTAGAAAAATTGGAGTGAAATGGTTGCAGGGACAGTAGGTGTTAATTTTGCAGTAGATTTTTAAGGAAGTTCTGCTTTATAAGACCCATAAGACAGAGCTCTTCGGGTCACGTAGATGTGAGACATCGTTAGCGCGCGCATTTCGTTGGCCGAGTGCRTGCGATAGACTCTCATTTCCATTTTAATTCCTCTCCACGTGCCCCTTCCTCTCTCGGGAGGTGTGATTTTTAAATTACGTGTGGCTTTCAGGCTGACTTCCACCGAGGCCATCCCGAAGAGCAGGTTCCTGGCGCTGGGCTCCAAGTTCCGCTACAGCGGCCGGACGCAGGCGCAGACGCGGCAGGCGAGCGCCCTCATCGACCGGCCCGCGCCCCAGTTCGAGCGCACGGCCAGCAAGAGAGCGTCCAGGAGCCTCGATGGAGGTGAGTGAGTGCCTGCTGCATCCTCCCTCTCCCTCCCGGAATCACCAGGATGCTGGAATACTTCCCTGCTGTAGAAAAACGCAGCTTGTCACTGTAGCACAAGACCTTGTTCCACCCCTGGCGTAGTCAGGAGTTGYGTGCGTGCGGTGAGGCTGAGTTGGTGCTCAGTTGGTTAGAGCAGGGTGCTGGTAACACCAGGGGGATGATTTGTTCCCCRTGTGGGCCATTCACTTAAGAGTTGGACTCAGTGATACTTGTGGGTCCCTTCCAACTCAAAAGATTCGTCACACAACCTTCACTCACATCAACAAAACCAACCAACCAAAATGAAAATTCCTCCCACAAAAATCAAAACAGCATCATCACAGCACAGAACAAAACTGGGCAATTCACAACGAATCCATCCCTTGTCCCTTCACCRCAATTACAGCAAGAATTCCCCATGATCATTCCACTCTCTAACATTGTTCAGTACTTTTGCCCGTTACCTCTTCCAGTTTTTATCCTTGTCTCAAAATCACAGCACTGTGAGGGCTGTTTAGGAAAAATTGACTCCCATCTCAGCCAGGCCCAATACAAAAATGCAAACCAAGGATGGTCCCAGCAGRACTGACTGACAAAAAGGATGTAGGTGGGTGCTGAAGGCTTATGGCAAAGTTCTGCTTGTAAAGATATTTCCTCATTCAATCTCAAAGCATTTTCATTTAGAAAATCGGGAGTGAAGCCATTCCATTTGTTTTGTTTAATGTCATCTCCTAAATTTTTACATGAGGGGAAGATTTTTTGCAACAATGGAAACTCTTTCAGGGTCTCTTAAAGCGATGCTCAGGTTGGAGTTGTGCTGTGGCAGTCAGGTGGGCTCATCCCTGACATTTTTAAAAGAGATGGATAGCAGCAGAGAAGTAGAGGCATGGAAAAGAGAGTGCCTGAGTTTGCTGCACGTGATCTGGATCACAGGGTATTAAGATCCAGGGAAAGAGGAACACCTTTTTGTACTGAGAGGATCCAGGGAAAGAGGAACATCCCTTTGTACTGAGAGGATCCAGGGAAAGAGGAACATCCCTGTGCACTGAGACGACCCAGGGAAAGAGGAGCATCCCTGTGCACCACAGGGACCTGATGGAGCAGGGACCGTGTTGCTTTGAGCCCTGAATTTGTACTGCAGCCCGGGAGGCACCAGGRCTGCCCCAGCACCCCATGACCAGCAGCAGCCAGGCTGTCCCTGCTCCTGGGCTCAGTGACATCCCGAGCCTGGGCTTTGTCCCTCRGAGCTGGAGGGAAGGGATGGTCCAAGCTCCGTATGGCAGCAAAGCCAAATTCCAGCTTCCCAAGTTCCCCAGGCACGGCACACGGGGGCGAACGACCAGCGCTGTTGGTTGCCCCTTGGCCGTGCTGTTATGACCCCAGATGAGCAGAGAAATCCCAGCTGCAGTCCCACACCCCAATGTCAGAGCTTGGAAAAGAGCAGCCTGGGAATGTGAYGCTCCCGCCCTCGCTGACGTCCGCGCCTTTGCCGTGCGGGCGGTCCTTAACGTGTGCCCCGTTTCTTCAGCTAAACGTGCGACTCACAAGGTTGAGTTCAGACCCGTAGAGGAAGAGAAGCAGAAGCAGGTGGTGGTGGTTGAGGTTCCTGAATCAAAACCTGCGGATCAGTTCCGAGAGAAGCCAGGTATAGCTGTGGTGGTGGCTACAACTCTCTGCAGTGCCTTTCCTGTCCTCTACGTGCTCGTTCCTGACAATTCCGAGTTTCACCAAATCTGGCAGCTTTCTCTTTTCTTTGCAAGAAGAGTTTTACAGTGAGAGGAGACACAGCCCAGCTCTGGGAGGCTCCTTAAATTTCCACCTTGCACCTCATTAGACTGTAATTCATGTGGGGAGATGGGGAAAAGTTTAGGATGTGCTGGCACTTGAGAATTCTCTTGTTAAATTTGGGTGGGTTTGTATATGTGGATTTGAAAGCTTTAAAGTTTGGTCTTGGAACTTCTTGTGAAGCTTCTGAAATTCTTCATCCCAGGACCTCCTTGCCATTTTGGGTCGGTTTTTTTTCAGGGTTTGAGAAATGCTACCCATTTTACTCTGTGGAGCTTATATTTCACTTAGGATGGGTACTATTAATAAATATTAATGTCCTTTAAGAGGTGTGTAGGTACAACAGCACATTTGAATACTAATAAGTGTATCACAGCTGCAGTGTTGTCAAATATTTGCTGTCTTCATCACTTGGATAGCAACTGCCTGTGGAGTGTTAGAGCTGGAGATAATTCGCATGCAAATGCTTTGGGTACCCTGCTCCCACACAGAATTTTTTACACCATACTTCTAACTGCATAACTGCTTTTCTAGTATCTAGATCAAGTTTTCATGAAGTGTGGCAAACTTCCCCACCGTGGGCATGCCTTGAATCCTCACTAATTAGCATCTCCTGGAGAGGAAAGCCCGATGCTGTAGGAGCAGAAGGTGGGGAATKTCAGACACCAGGGTAAATTTGCAGTTGATCACTCAAGTACATTTAATTGTGAGTTTTTACATAAGTTTTTATCTGGATGTGTTTTTCCTGGATTTTGCCAGCCAGCACCTGCCTCCCTCGAGACTTTGCAGGCAGAGCCCTTCCTTGTTCCACCCTCGAGAGCTGTTCATGTGTCCCACATCTCCCTTCCTGGGCAAGRAGCCCACAAAGCTTATTTGTGTGTTCTTTCTTCCTTCCATTCAATACACTGTTGGGTCTGGCAGCACTAGAAAGACTGACACACAATTCCATGGTGGAAAATGACTATTGAGCTGCCTGCAAACCTCCTTGCYGTTCCCAGCTGCTGGGAGGGATCTCCTCACTCTTTGCTGTGGTGACYGTCGTGTGTCCCTGCGGGTCCCTAACCTCCATTAACACCTGCAAACCTCTTTCTAGCCAAACACACTCTTGAAACTTTTGAAATGAAACCCATTGCAGAGGAGGAAGAGGAGGAGGAGAAGGTAGAGGTGGTTAAGGTTCCTGTTGTGAAGCCAAAGTCAGCGGAGCCGGTGCAGCCGCGGTCAGGTACAGCCACAGCGGCGTTTGGCAGCAGTGGCTCCTGTGCTGTCGCTGCTGGGGTGAAGTGGTGCAGTGCCGTAGGACAGAGGTGCTGTTTGTTGGCACTAAAATCACCCCTGGCTTTGCTGTGTGCTGCTTTTCAGGTGTGCTCTGGGTGCACTCACTGCCGTGCCCTGGCTGCGTGTGGAAGTGCGTGTGCAGTGGCCTTGTAACGCTCCTCCCTTGTTGTCCCTTCTCGTGAGGTTTGTTCCCCTTGCAGTGCCTGGAAATGAGGTTACAAGATCTGGGACTGCTGGAGGTCACCTACATTCCACTTTTATTTCTACACTAGGGAGCTGCTGCTTCCCTAGTTGGGGAAGAATGTCAGAGCAACATCGCTGCTGTGGACAGATTCGTATTAATCATAATTAAAAGTAGAGTTGATTAGGAAGAGGAGATTGAAGCCATGGAGGGAGGTAACTAAGAATGTCATGTGTTTCCTTGGTCATGGCCCCAAGGCTGCCAGAGCTCCGGGAGCCTTTGGACGATGTTCTCAGGCACARGGTGGGATTGTTGGGATGTCCTGTGCGGGGCCAGGAATTGGGCTGGATGATCCCTGTGGGTCCCTTCCAACTCAGCAGATTCTGTGATTCTGTATTCCATGGGATGTGTGGCAGCAGATTGAACATCAACCAGTGTCAGACCCGAGCACATCCGGGGCTCTCCTGCTGCAGCTGCCCCTTCTCATCCACCTCCTCCACTTTTCCTCATCCTGACTTTTCTGTTTCCAGTCGGGGCTGTCGCTGAGGTGATGGCCATGGTGATGGTGATCAGTCATAGAATTCTGGAATGGTTTGGGTTGGAAGGGACCTTAAATATCATCCAGTTCCAACCTATATTTTATATCTCGTATTTTGGGGCAGTGCTTTTTTCTGTCTTTAAATCATGTGTCGAAATACCCAAATTTGACATGTAACTAAATGGAAAATGTAACTAAAATACAGTTCTGGCAGCCCAGAACTCACTGTTGGCCGTCAGAGGAAAAGCTTGTTGTCTGTTACCATTTTTCCTGCATGTCTTGGTGCTCTGGGAAAGCAGCAGGACAGGCGGCCCTGCGGATTTACTGGTGGCAACATTTCCTTTGCCGCTTCCTCTTTGAAGTGGCATTTTAACACATCCATAACTTTTTTAGCCAAACGTGATCTTGGCAGTATTGAGATAAGCCCAATTGAAGAGGAGGAGGAGGAGGAGGAGGAAGAGAAAATGATGGTGGTGAGAGAACTAGAGCCGTTCCCGAAGGAGTCAGGTACCACCGCGGTGACGGCTTTGCACTCCCAGCATCCTCCTCATCCCGGCTGTCCCTGCCATCTCACCTCCGTACAACCTTCCCGACGGCTGTCACCGCTTCCGTGGCATAAACACACCGGGACACRGCACCGATTGTCCTTCGGAGAGGATAGCACAGTGTCTGGGTCACAGAAATGAACTGCTGTGCTGAGGAGCAGGGACAGAGAGCGCAGCTGGCGGCGGTGGGCTGGGTTTTAGGGTGGTTTGCAACGGGATGTGGTGTCCAGGAGTTTGTCTTGAAAGTGTAATTCCAGTTTCTGGAAACTCAGGTTCTTTTTTTGCCTCTCCGCCTTGTACATTTTTGGCCACGTGGATGGTGTATTCTCTCAAYGTTTTATTAACACACAGATGAGATGCTGTTACCTTTTCAGTACAACAGAAATTCTTACAAAGGAGTTGCTTGAAATTACAATTTCTATTTTGACACCTAATTTTCTAGTGTCTTTGACTGGCTGGACACGAGTGACCTCGTGGTGGCTGGGATAGGATACACAGTGTGATCCTGCTGCAAACTGTGACTTTGGGAATGTGAGACCACGTCAAAGATGTTATTTTATGTGACTGGGTGTATTTTTAGTGAAACATCCATAAAAACTAACATCAGGAGAACCAAATAGCTTATTATATCCAGAGGTATGCAGAGGGAATTAATTTTTGCTTGCTTTGTCACACATCTTTGGCTTAAATACTTCCCTGGGGTCGGGCAACTACCTGGCAAATCAGGAACTGAAAGAAAGGAGTAGACAGTTGATTTTGTGTGGACCTAGTGCTTGTGTTTAAGACTGTCATCCTCTGAAAAGACCATTTTTGGCAGCATGCTGTTCATTYCTGCACTGTCACTGGCCTGGAGGTGCTGGGTATCTTCCTGCTGCACTGCCTTGGAGATACCCAGCTTGAACACACAGCCTCAGMCTGCCTTGAAACCCACCGGGAAGTTGCTGAGAAGTTATCTAGAGCAATGCTCGTCGATTATTTTTTGGGGAGAGGGGGGAAAGCCTGTGTCTCTCTTCCAGAAACCATCTGTTTCTGGTTGAGGAGATGCCCACGAGTCCAGCGCTCCTCATGCTGTGTCTGTTTTCCAGTTGCATTGGAGTGGAGTCTGTGTCAGTTGTGTGTGAAGGACCCAGAAATCCATGGCACAGTGTCAAARATAGATTTGCCTTTCTGGTGTGGCTTCTCTGCAGAGTGCAAGCTTGCTTTTTGTAAACCATCTGGTGTGGGGTTTTATTTGATTTTATTTAAACCATAAGGAAAATAATCTCAACTCTCCCGTACTAAATGCACAAGCTGCTTCGCTCAACATCTTTATTTCTTTTGCCTTTTTTTTTCCCCTCCTTCTCCTCCTCCCTTTCTGTTGAAATGACAGCACTGTAAATTGGAAAGACTTTGCCTAGTGCTTTGGAAAATTACCTGCTCTGAACCTTGTCTCTGTCCCCCCTCCTCAGCAGTGGCCGTGATAACCCCGGAGCGGAGTCGTCGACCCACCTCGGCCCCGACCATTGCTCAGAGCCACCCTGCAGAGCCAGCCCCAGCTAAGCTCGAYGTGAAGGACATGGCCACATCTAAAGTAGGGAAGGAAGCAGCAAAATCTGATGTGAGACGTGAAGAATTCCCACCGGAGAAAGCCAAGGAGCCAGTGGATGCCTCAAAGGTAGGTCACAGCGCAGTCTCCGGGGAAGAGCTGAGCTGGAGCATCGCTCAAGAAGTCACCCCAAAGCAGCAGGCTCTGTCCACCTCCTGCTCCTGGGAGATGAGGGGTTTATCCCTCTCCCAGGTGTCAGGTGGGAGCAGGCACAGGGGTCTGGGTGCCAGGGACATCCCAGCCCTGACATTCCAGGTGAAAGAAGGAGGAGCTCCAGAGTCGCTGGGTTTTGGTGGTTGCAGTCAAAGCAAGTGCAGCCCTGCTAACAGATGGTTAAAGAGCTGTGATCATGGAACTGGAGTTCAGGGCTCACCCGTGGCCAGGCTGTGCCCCCTGATTCCTGGTATGACAGCGGGAGGGAATTCCAGTGAAATCAGTGATAATGGATCTGGTCTGCAGCCCAGCGCCAGAATGTTTATCACATTGATAGGCTTTCACTGGGAGAGCTGTAATTCAGTGCTGCAGACTGGACTAAAACTTTAGTTGTGAATGGCACTGGTGAGACCTTGGGGRGTTTATGGTTTAAATGCAATATTTTTAACCATTTTTTGATCTTTCYACAAATGTCTGAGATCTTTGCTGGGGTTGATATGTGCGTGCTGTTCTAATAAGTCASAATAATGTGCAAAATGACTGTTGATATTATGGTGTCCTTAATATTCTGCAGATCTTATTGACTTAACTGAAACTGGTGCAGCAGAAGTGTTTGCCTTGAGACACAATTTTCACTTTACTCAAAAATTTAGCTGTTCTCAGCATTGCTGGAGCCACATTTTCTATAATATAGCACACAGTGGCTCTTGTGTGAACATCTCCAGGGGAGATTCCTATTAATTAAGGTTGGGAGAGGGAGATGGAGAAAGGGCAGTTGCTTCAAAAAATTCCATGCCCTGTGTGAGCAGTAATTTTTAAATGAAAATGCTGAAGGGAACTTCAGGCTGACACAGTGGGGTGGGAATTGCAGCACAGAGTTCCTGCCCTGCTGTTCCTGCCCGGCTGCTCCACCTCCCTCGTGTTACACTGCAAACAAGGAAATTTTACTCATCCCCATCTCAGTTATTGCAGGATTTTTCCTAAATRCTTAAACATTGGATTTTTTTTCCCCCCTATAAATATAGATGTGGGAGGAAATTGTGGATTTGAACGTGCCAAATTTGCCCTGTTTCTCCAATGGAGCTGCATCACTTCTTTTAACACCCACTGATGCTTTTGCCTGCAGAGTACTTGGCAATCCAGTTCCCCTAAAATACTTCTCTTAGAGTGTTAAGACAATCTTGGCACTCTGCTTACGGGCAGGAARGAACGTAATTTGTGATGTTAGGCTTGGTTTTGTAGCTGGGCCTCTTCTTACTGCCTCTGCCAACGTAATACCTGTGATATAACCAATCATTTCTGGTTTTGAGAAGGTCTGTGTTAATTTGAGCATGTTGCTTTGTTTGGATTTCTCTGGGAGATCCAGCTGCAAGTGCCATTTGAAAACAATGCCTGGCCAAACTAATGCAGATGGGAAGTCCTTCTTCAGAAGCACTGGAGAGCACTGGTTTCAAATACAAATAATCCTCAAGCTGGAGGAATTATTTAACGTGCTGCTGACTAACAGAGCGCCGGGGAGCTGCTGTGTCATTAACCCCTGCCCAGGGCTGCATGTTGGTTTTTGCATGTTCCCCCCAGCACTTCAAAACCAACTTTATGCAGCTGTGTTTGGAAACTAAATGGTTTCTTGAAACAAATCTACTAACAAGAAATGTTTTTACCAATTTATTTCTTAAATGTAGGTGAGGAAAACACACATTGAGGTCACAGTCCCCACCACGAATGGTTCCCAGCCCCAGGTTTGTGCTAATAATTCAGTTTAGGTTGCTCACGCTTTTTTTTTTCCCAAGGTTCAACGTAGTTAAATGAACCAACAACTCTTCTTTTTTTTTTTTATCACTGCCCAACAGCAGCAGCCTGCAGAAAAAGAGGAAGAACTGATAAGAATGAGGAAGGTTAGCCATTTTACCCTTTCACCAGCCAAATTTGCCATATCATTCATGCATTTGTAACCTGTTTAAAAAGACARTGCTCCAATTTTTTCATGGGCTTTGGGTTGGGGTGTTGGTTTCCTTTAAACTATCAAATACTTGATTTGGAAATGAATAGCTTTTTGTCCCATAGACAACCTGATTGCTAAAATTATGCATGTTGAATGTTCAAAAGAAACACACTTGGTTTGATTTATGAAATTTATCTTCTCTGTGACAAATTTAGTTAGAAACTAAATGTAGACTGCATTACAGGAAATGCAAAAAAAAAAATCAGGAGAAAGCATTTTTGGTATTGATTAAGTACTAGGGACACATCCAAGATGGGAAAGGTAGTTAAGGTGGAGTTGCTGTGCACGTTGGGACGTTGTAAAAGTCCCCCCAGGCAGTGTAGGGGTGGGCCTGAATCTCTCAGGAATGTGGTGTGGTGACTTCTTCGAGGCTTCCACAGAAAACCAGGAATTGTCTCTTTGTGGCCAGAGCCGAGGCCCCCCGGGAGCTGTCTCTTTAAAGGACTCATTGCATCTCCCATTCTCCATGAGCCAGACCCCCATTCCCAGCGGGAATTCCCACCCCACGCCGCCACAGCGCTGCACTCCCAACCTTGAGTTAACTTTTTTAATTTGCCGATTTATCAATCCCGCAAGACCAACATTTTAATTTTTTCTGCTTTTTTTTGTTTTGTTTTGTTTTCCCCTTTTCTTTCATTTTCACAGAAGAGATCAAAGAGGCTAGATGGTGAAAACATTTATATCAGGCATAGCAATTTAATGTTGGAGGTTTGTATGAACTTGAAGCTTTTTTTGAGTTGCATTTGCTAAACCTTCTGCATCTGCGCTGAACTTCTTCCTCTTCTGCTGCTGCCTTTGTTTTTGCATGCTCTTGCATGAAAGACCTTTTGATTTGATTTGATTTTTTAATTATGCTTCTGCATGGTGACAGTAAACATGATGATGTGCAGGCCTTCTTCCTTCTTCCTCTTCTGACTTTCATTCTCTCATACCTACCCAAAATACATGATTGGCAGTGCTCAGATCTGCTCTGGGACCCAGTGGGTGCTCAGGGGGGTGTGGACTGTAATGGGGGGCTCATTGACCAGTTTTTCATTGCTTGAAACAAATTATTTTTCTGGGGGAAAAACCAGTCTGTGAAAATACAAAATTCAGGATAAGCTGCAGGTGGAATTGGAGCAGATTGCCCAGAGAAGCTGTGGCTGCCTCATCCCTGGAAGTGTCCAAGGCCAGGTTGGATGGAGGCTTGGAGCAACGTGGTCTAGTGGAAGGTGTCCCTGCCCATGGCAGGCAGGGAATGGGATGGGCTGTAAGTTCCCTTCCAACCCAAACCATTCCATGATRCTGTGAAATTGTCACCTCTGTGGTGTCCAGGCCACCACAATGTCCATGTTGCTTCAGGCAAAAGGGATCCTTTTGGTTGCTGCAGTGCTGTTTGCAGCTTTGCCATCCTCCTCCCAACCCTTCCTGGCCTTGCAGCACCTCACCACCCCTGGCCTCATCCTGCCTCTGTGCCAGGTCCCCATGGATGTGACAGAGAGGCTCAGTGGTCCACGGGTGGCTCATCCCTCCACGTTACAGCTCTTCCCTTTGGATTTGGGAGCACTTTCCAACTTGACTTCACCCAAGCACGGTCTCAGAACAGATCATGCCAATCATATATTTTATTTTTTTAATACACTCTGTTATGGGAGATGTTTTGTGGCTTCTGATACTCTGGTCCTGTGTTATGTGTTTCTACTCAAACTTGCAGCACCAGCAGCTCGTAGGGTTTCCCTGGTGGTACCTCTTGAAAGTGGAGTGTACTAACTGCCTTCTCCTCATCAGAATTTTCGAAGTTTTGCAGCTTCTGGGTGGGCTTTTTTTGGTTTTGTTTTTAATTATTTTTTTGTTGACTGCTACAACGTAGAGCTTTGAGCCACGAGTGAAGGGTCTGCACACGACGGGCAGAGCTTGGCCGCCGCCGGAGCACTCTGAAGACTGTGCCTGTGGCTTTTCCACCCAAATCAAACAGCTCCAACTCCCCAACCCCAAACAGAGCTTTGCCATTGCTTCTAAACCCCTTTTTCCCATCAGTGCAATGCTTGCCTCCGAGCCCTTTCCCTCCCCACACCCCTTCCCACGGTTCTGTTGCAGGTGCTCCAGCCCTCCCCTACAACAGGGCTGACCCAGCAGCTCACCCCCTTTATTCCCTTCATTTTTTTTAATCCATGCATTTGGCRGATCAGGTATTTTCCCAGCAGACCTCACCCTCTCGAAGCTGCCTGTTGATTTTATTGAAAGGCTTTTAATGCTCCACATGCACCAAGTTCCTACAGAAAGGGCTAAACAGGAGGAAAAGGGTGATGCTGAGTGAGCTGGTTCCTCAAGGTGCTTCCCAGACCCGGCTCCACGTAACTCCTCGTGGCTTTGGCTCCTCTGCCGACCCTCCCAGGCCCCACTCCTGCGCAGTGCTGGAAAGCCAAGGTGGTCCTTCTCTCTTCTCTGAGCCAGGAGCAGCTGTAGGGTTCCTGGACCAGGCAGGGATTTACCCCGGAGTCCTCAGCAGACTCATTTCTGCTTTTTTTTCCTACCTAACAGGCACTTGCCTTATACTTCCATCCAGGACGGAGGCCAAAACTTGTTATTTTCCCCCCAGAGCTGTGCCAAAAAGAGTAAATATTGTTAAAGAGGCATTTGGGGTTTAGCTCTGAAGAGGGTGGGTGGTGTGTCCTGGGTGAGCTGCAGGGATACAGATTTTTGGGAAGGCCCCTCCTTTAGGGGTTTGCTCTCCCATCCTCTAAAATCAATGGGCTAAGCGACAACTAAAAGCACAAAAATAGTGAAATTTCCCAGTGATGCTTTTACTGACCTTGATTTCCCCCTTTCTTGCTACTTTTTGGCCCTGTCAGAAAAGTTGTTGTTTGGCTTATGCAAAAGCTTTGTTTTCTACAACCTCTGGTTTGCTTGCAAGGAAAAACTATTTTTAACAAGTTGACTTGCCTTGAAGTCTGTGTCTTTGTGCTGTAAACTGGCATCACAGAGTAGAAAACTGACTTTTTCCAGATGAAAATTTTTAGCAGGAATTTCTTGATTGGTCCAGCATAAAATAAATTCCCAGTTTAATTGTTTTTCAAAAAAAAATCATCTCATTTTCATTTCTGAAGTCTAAAGCCTCCTATTATAGCTCCGGGGGGGATGAGATGTGAAGGAGGGGAAAAAAGGTAATGGGGATATTCTGGGAGCAAAGATAATTCCTGGTAGGATGAAAGAGAAATAAGTATGAAGAGAGTAAATAAAATTCAGAAAATATTTTCTTGATCATTAATTGGATTCATACCTGGGAATATTCAGGCTAGCAGAGGGAAAAGAAAGCAAACCCACCCRATTTAAAGGCATTAAATTAAATAACCCAAACAAACACAGTCTGGCAACTTGAAAAAAATCCCTTTTGGGGAAAATCCATGAGMTTCTAGCTCCGCTGTCATCTGGTTTGGCGTTTGAGATGAACCGATGGCACGTCCTGCTCCTGGAGGAGACCCCGCTCCGTGGTTGCAGCTTATCCCAGTTAATCCAAGAGGAGAGAGGACACTCCCTTTGTGTGTTTGCAGCGTGAGCACAGTGTGGGAAGGCAGCGGCAGCTCTGCTGAGCGCAGCTTTGCTAAGCACAGCCTAGGCATTCCCGGGCCGCTCTGTTTGCCTTCACTCATCCCGTCCTTTTGCTGATAGGATCTAGATAAGACCCAGGAAGAGATAAAGAAGCACCACGCCAACATCAGCGAGTTGAAGAAGAACTTCATGGAGTCCGTCCCGGAGCCTCGGCCGAGCGAGTGGGACAAACGTCTGTCCACTCACTCCCCTTTCCGAACCCTCAACGTCAACGGGCAGATTCCCACGGGAGCGGACGGAGTGAGTACCTCGGCGCGGGCTGTTCCGAGGGGCGGCTCTGCGGGGTAGGATTGGGCCTCGGCTCCCSGTTAGCTTCCGCTTATTTTGAATTTTAATAGTTAGTATTGACCTGTAACATCTAGAATGTTCTCTGGGAGAATTGAAGCTTTAGTTGTAGTATCGTAAAAGTAATGATTTTGGTTTTTCTGGTAGAGCGGGATGTAGGAATTCCTTAACTGGTTTTGATGCTGCTTTTCCTAGTGTTGCTGTCAGTGTGATCCTAAAGAGTACTTCCCCTGGCTGGTTTGGGGATGGCTCATTCCTGGATCTCCCCAAAACGTGGAAAAACCCCCGACAAACCCAAAATCCAAAGACCTAAATTATTACTTCAGAGATAGTATTGCAGATAACCTAGTGGAGAAGCACTGGGATGGGATGATTTTTCCAAAATCGCTTTATTCTCCAGTTAATCTGGTATGTCATTGAGTTTAGACTTGCATTAGGAACTCCAGGTGCTGATCTGCTGTGGAGGCTTCGAGAAGATTCCTCAGGTGGCCACAGCAGGGCTGTTCAAACATGATGGGAATCTCCCTTCTTCCAGGAACAGGGCCTGTGTGTTAGTAACCACATACRCTCACAGTTCCTCTGCTAATTTCCTTAAAAAGGTAATTTTTCGAGGAAAAACCAAGTTGGAGGAGCAGAGATCTGTCACCAGCTGGTTTCTTCTTTGCTAACAGACACCTCTGTGTCATATTGGTGGTAACTGGCTCAGATTTGGAGCTTGTGAGTAAAACTGTAGTTAGTGCCTGCGGTAATCAGTCTTTTAAGGAGTAAATGCAATTGTTTCTTGCAACAGAAAAATTGCATCCCGACTGCAGGTAGTGGCAGTTGGAGACTCTCCTGGTTTAAGCCCAGCTTTTCCCCTTCCTGCCCACAGCCCTGCAGATGAACTAGTATTTAATTTTCAAACAAGGCAGATACTTATTAATCAGGAAATAATCTTGCAATGGATGGAGGGTTATTGTAACACGTACAAGGGGTTTAACACCAAGTGTACTGCAGGCTCCTCAAAGCTTGGAGTAAAGCCAGGACAGCTAAACGGCCTTTTTTACCTGCTAGGAAAATGAGATCCCCAAAATTAGGGTTGATTGTTACAGAATCCCAGAATGGTTTGGGTTGGAAGGGACCTTAAAGCCCATYCAGTCCCTGCCCATGGCACCTTCCACTRTCCCASGTTGCTTCAAGCCRTATCCAGCTTGGCCTTGGACACTTCYAGGGATGGGGCAGCTTGTCTGGGTAACCTATCCTTGGGATTACCCTGTTTAACCCATGGATGGACTTTGCTCTGTGTTGCTGAGCCTCAGTGTAGATTCCCCAGTAATGTGGGCAGCAGAACTCTGCCCACGCTGCCACATGGGTTTTGGGGTGTGGGTGGGACACAGCAGAGGCTCTCAAGCTCCACAACTGCAGTTCAAGAATGTTATTCTTGGTTATTAYGAAGAATTTCTTGCAAGGTGACCACACTGTGGCCTTGGAGGGCTGCTGGTCACCATAACTGGATGGTGTGGGCTTGTCCCACCTAAGGCTGCAGTGGGTCTGCAGCGCTGCGAGAATTGGTGTCAGCCCTGGATTTGCATTTCTGGAAATTCCTTCTTAATCTGGTCCTCTCTGAAGTGATCTTGCTCTGAGGTGGAAGTGGACATGTCCTGCTGTGAACTTCCAGAACTGCATCTTTGCCAGGCACTGACTGGGGAGGGAGTTTTCCTTCACCTGCATGTGTTGAAGGATCATGAATCAGATGGTAATTTAAGGATAGCAAATCATGGTGCAAAGCCATTGYTCCTGCTCATGGTGGTACCTTCACCCTGCCTTAGTGGCCAAAGGGTTTTTTGCCAGGGGCCACTTTTCTGCTGTTCCTGTGTGTTTTATTACGAGACAACTGAACCTTAACACGCTTTGTGTGTCCAGGTCAAGAAAGTCACTGTCCCATCTTCTGAGAGACAGGTTGGTGGGCTTGAGGTAAAGCTGCTGCTCTGATCTGTGCTTCTGAACCAGACTTGCTGTTGCAATGGCACTGAGCAAAAACTCAACAGCAGCTGCTGGATAACATTTTTTCTTTTGGCTACATGAAGTAGTTTCATAACTCACACTCAGAGGATTTTGGCACTGCTGCAGCTTTTGCAGCTTTCAATTTTTGCTTATTTTGGTGCATGGCTGGTTCGAAAAAGCTGCATGACCGATGTAACCGTGTATTTGGAGAGAAAAGCAATTCTGAAAGTTTAACTGTTCCCTGTTCTTTTTATGTTGTCTTTCTTTCYGTTTTTTTTTTGTTGTTGTTTTAACGATCATGTTACTCTTGCATTTTATATTTTGTTMCGCTGCCCAGTCTCCCAGCTACTTTCTCCCGAATTCTCACCACTTAGGGGTGTGCAAAGAACCAGTCCCGAAATACCGCACTGACCAGCGGAGGTTGGCTCAGCTCAGGGAGCTTAGAGCCAAGTTTTTCCTCTCCTAAGTACACTTGGGTTTGACCAGGGCTGGCAAACTAAAGGGATGCAGAGTTACTGCACAGCAACATTCCCACAATCTTTTCTTTATTCAGCAGAAGTGCTGGAGCCCTTGCATGGTCCTCTCTGCTGATTTACTCATTCTGGGTTTTTAACATTCTTTAGACTCCAGAAACAAAAATGCTAAAACATGGAGCAAAATTCCAGGAGTCTGCACTGCTCCTACTGCCATCCTGCCCGTTCCATGTGTGGGATTTCTAAGATTAACAGTTTTTCACTCGTTCCAGTAGAATTTTCAAACCAATCGAAATTTTGATACTCTGGTCAGAACTTTGGAAAAGCATTTTGTATCTACTCTGCAGTCCGGCTGTTCCATGGGATTTTCCAAACACTGGATTTTAAGGGCACTGTAGATTAGGAAGCTGTCAGAGACCACATTTTGTACTGCACCGTTCCTATTTCGAATGCCTCAAACTTTTTTCTCAACCCTTCCAATTCCAAAACACTCCGGAAGGTTTCGAACATCCACTTTTCTGGGAGGGCAGGCACCAAACACCCACGATCCTGATGCAGATGTTGATGAGCTCTGCAGAGAGGATGTGGTTCTGTAGCTCCAGGGCTGGCGTGACCCAGGCCACCAGTGGCTCTGCTCCCCAGGGCAGTTTATTTTATGTTGAGAAGAGCTGCCCTAACACTTTGCACACCTCCAAGTGTCGTTTTGGGCACTTTCCATCTGTCATTTTTGTTCATCTCTCTCTGTCTTTCTTGATCTTCTACCACGAAAGCAGCCCCGGGAACGGCCTCTGTTAGTACAGGATGAAGACAAACTAAAAAAGCAGGAGATACCTACTGAGACAGCCTTTCCCCGGCCAGCAAGTGAAGCAACTCTTCCAAAGGTTTCTATTGCAATCCCTGAAGAGCAGAAATCACTCAAAAAGTGTCAGCTGTACTCTAGCATTTTTCCTTCTCCGCGTATTCCCTTTATGATGTCCTTTCTCCTGGTCATAGCACTGACTGTTTGGTGGCTGCTCTTTCTCTGAGTGGCAACAGGGTCGWGTTGAAACCTCAAGACCAAAGCTCCTGAATTTCTTTGCCGTAGTCTCTGCTGCATCTTCCTTGTCCTGGTCTTTGATCTSCGTAGTTCRCTGTCCCAGGGAGGGACACCCCGTGACTGTCGTGTTAATCCCAATGTGTGTCCTTGTGTGGCTGTGATGGGACCTGGCAGGAGTGCTCATGGATTGCCAGGTCCGTTCTGAAGTTTCCTATGGTGCAAAAGCAGATTCTTTGAACTGTATTCCTAATTGCTGTGGGAGGGCAGACGAGGGGAGGAAATCATGGGAGAAGAGTTTGGCTTCCTGAGCCCCTGTAGAATTCYCGTAGGAATTGCTGGATAATTGCTTTCAAGCTTGGTTTAAATGTAAGATTTTCACAAGCTGAAGAACATTTGACACTGATCTAAAAGGGGCTTTACAGGAACCTGCTGAATCACAGAATCCTGGAATGGTTTGGATTGGAAGGGACCTTAAAGATCATCTCGTTCCACCCCCCGCCATGGGCAGGGAACCTTCCACTGGATCAGGTTGCTCCAAGCCCTGTCCAACCTGGCCTTGAACAATTCCAGGCAGGAGGATTCCACAGCCTCTCTGGGCAGCAGAGGTTGAATCTCTAGGAAGAACACTGGAATCTAATCCATAACCACTCCATTTGTAGGAAACTCAGATTGGCATTTAAATAAAAAGTGCTGATTATCACTGCTGCTTGTGGTGATAACTTAGGGACAAGGTCAGCTTTTCATTCCTAGTGGGGGAAGCCTTGGGCAAGGTATCCCAGCTTCCCTTTCCACCCCTATTCTCACGTCCAAGAAAATACGTAGCGTTATGGGAGAAAACCCATTGCAAGGAGGTATTTGTTGTAAACATAGATTAATCATTTTCTGGAATCTGATGGTCTTGGTGCACTTGGGATGTGTTTTATATAATTTGTGTGGAACTAACTCATGCATGTTTGCTCAGGTCACAGGGATGGAGTTCCCTGCTGTTTGAACGTTTCCTCTGTTGGCATGTTGGCTTGGCCACATCAGGACACACTTGTAATGTTAAAGCCCTCGATTGTTTTTGACTTCTTTAACCGAACTGTTGCATGCCAGTTGTTGTTTATTGCCTACAATGTAAATGTCTGGATGATGCTCCCATTTATCTGAGTTATCCTGGCTGACCTGTGCAGGCTTCAGCCCAGCTGGGCTGAGCAGAGCTGGTTTGTGAGCTGGAGGGAAGGTGGGACTTCRTGTCTAAGGGGTTTTTTTTCTGTAAATAGTAACAAGGGGGCAGAGCTGAGCCCCCTGCATCTCCTTCTGGCACTAATCCGTGTTCTCCTGTGTCCACTGGAGGATTGGGCTGGACACAATCACTCTGAGAACAGCCCCCAGTGCCACCAGTGGTGGCAGCTGCTCCAGCAGCATGGAAGAGAAAGGAGCAGACCTTTATTACAGGGACTAAAATGTGTGAATATATATAAATACTTGTATTTATAACCCTTTCCAGATCTGTATCCGTGTGAACAGTGTTATTTAGGAAGCTAGCAGATAAGCTTGCAGGAATAAGGCAAACATGGCATGTGCTGTCTGGTCTGAGGGTCCGTGGGGTGTCACGGACCACTCGAGCCACCTCTTGCTCTCGGTGTACAGGTTGAGGCTCTAAAAGCTGTCTCAGAAACTTAGGTTGCTAGTGAAACCCTTTGTTTTAATCCCACAGGAATCTTTCCAATTCCTCCTGTAACCTGCTCTGATTAGTTCACCAGTTTGTGCCTTTAGGACTTTGTTTTGTGAGGATGCTGATTTTTCATTGGAAAATATTCTTCCCTTTTTAATACACTGCCTTTAATACACAGTCTTCCTACTTTGGCACTTGGAATTGTAGAAGTCAGAGGGCTGTTGGCCAGGTGTAACCTGGTGTGAAGGAGAGTGTCGGCAGGCTGTGTCCCYGCATCCTTGGAGCATCCCTTGGAATGCACTTGGACTCCAGTGGAGTTTAGGAAGACAAAGGTGGGCCCTGGAGAGGAGAGGTGGGGGAGGATGCTRAGGTGCCACGTGCTGTGCAGAAGATGCAGGATGGAAGAAGTCAGGAGATGCTTCTGGCTAGGATTCCCTGCCTGCATCTCCTTCCCAAAATGGGAACCATCAGGATGAGAAACAGGAATTGTTTGTTCTCCCCAACCTGGCGTGGAGAGGGAAAAAACAGGAGTTGGTCGGATCTCTCTCTGTCCACTTTCTGTCCGTATTTCCTGGGGAAAAGCAGCTTGGACACACAGGTGCTTCCTTCCCACAGCCATTGCTCGGGGTTGCTGCTGGGGTGCTGCGCTGAACACTGCTGAGGTTACTGCATTTCTGATCCRGTGACAAGGACTTGGAAGCCACACTGGTGGCTTTGGCAAAGCCATGGTTCTGTAGCTCTGTCTCCCATTTCCAAAGGACCTGAACTCTAAAACTCTCTGCCCAGAGCAATGTTAGACCAGAGTGCTCAGAGTGTCATCCCGGCAGGGTAAGRGATGGGCTCTGTCACCTCGACTCAACTCTGTAACTCTTTAATTCAAATGGTCTCTTTCTCTCTTTTTTAATCTTGAAATAAGGCTGGTTGTCATCAGCAAAAAAACCTTGGAAACTTTACACTCTGAGAACGCTCAGGAACATTTTTGGGATTTATATACCAATTATCACTGCAGAGTATAAAGAAATTGAACTAATGCTTTCTGTTTCTCTGGCAGTTTAGAGGCCAGTTATCCATATTCATCCAGGTGGATATGATCCCTCCTGACAGAGGAAACCTGTTACTTTGCAGGAACAGAAACCTCATCTGTCCAACGCCCCAGGGATGTGCCTGCTGGGCTCCARCCCCTTTCCCAGTCCATCCTCTGCTTTTTTTCCTGTTTGCTTGTGAGGCAAAGGGAGTGACAGTCCATGGCAAGCCATGTAAGGTCTCATTTCTGTGCATTCTGTATCCCGTTTGTGCACATTCCCTATCTCTTACACCTTGGTGCTGTGGTTTCCCCCTTTTCCTGTGAKGTCCATGCAGGATGCAGTGCTGAGAGGAGGGATTTTGTCATCCCTACAGACAGACAGGCAGAGCTGATTCCTTTTAGTGCTGTTTAAGGGCAGGGGTCTCAGGGGATCTGTAAAGGAACCAATGCATGTACTTCGCTCCCTGTTTTCCTCAGGAACAAACTTGCTGGGAACACCRGCAGCCCCTGGCCACCTGCCCCAGCACTGGCACCTGTTAACACAGGGATTCACACACCCTGTTCAGCCTGGCTGGTCCRGTGCCAGGCTGTGAGTGATGGAGAGCTGAGTTATCCCTCCTGCAGGGAGGCTGGAAATGTCTGCAGCAYGTAACCTCATCCAGGTTGGCATGAGAAATCCTGGTTTTTCCACGTGACCTGCAGCAGAAAATGGCATTCTGGTGACTCTGGCACACCGGTGACGTAGGTGGGATGAGTCTGCCAGCAGTTTTGATGTTAATTAGGCTTTCCCAGTGTTTTGTGGCATGATCACTTGGCTCTTTGGTGCTCATGGGTGGGATTCCATTGGGAGCTGTCGAGGGTTCAGTGTTTCCCATCAKGATATTGATGGTTGGCCCCACACTSACTTTCTGAATCTCCTTACCTCGATTCCATCTCTTCTGAACACCACCTAAAACACACAGGGCTTTCTTGTGTTTTCCTGCTTCAGGAAAAGGTGGACACCAGTATTTTGAAGCAGCAAATGTGCCAGAGCCGATGGCTTGGAACTCAGATTCAGCTCCGAGGCTGTGCTGGGTGTGGGGCTCTGTATGTGATGATACTGGAGGTGTTCATTGCTGTAAAACAACATCCCTTTTTCCTTTTCCACTAGTAAAAGTGAGCAGATAAATGAGGGTGTTGGCTGCATCTCCTGCCATGTCCTGCCTCACTTGGGGAGTGATGCCAGGTGAGCCGAGGACTCTCCACGGACAGCTCCATCAGGGCACAGTATTCAACCAAGACCAGCTCCCCTCCCTTGTGCTTTGTCCAGTAACTAGTGCTGACCTAAAGAGTAGGTGTTCCATATCTCTCTCCTGTCCTGAAATAGTGAGGAGAGGTGGATTTGTGTTTGGAAGCAGTTTGTGTTTGGAGGAACTAGGCTTGGCCATACCGTGGGGCTCCTGGGAAGGTTATCGTGGAATCGTGAAATATCCTGAGYTGGAAGGGATCCACAAGGATCATCAAGCCCAAATGCTAATGGTTATGGTCAAAGTGTCTTTCACTTCACATCAGTGTCAGTAATTTGTCACTCTGAGAATTATTCCACTGGTTTATTGGGTTTTCTTTTTTCCTGGTCATGAGTTGGTGGTGCCTGTTCTGACCTACAGAAGGAKGGAGGAAGCTTTCTGGATAAATCCATGCAGAAACTCCTTGGTCTGTACTTAACAGTGGGTGACACTGGAGAACCTGACAGTGGTGGTTCCTCTTGTGTCTCTGTTTGCATTGGTTGTGGTTTGTGAGGCTGGAGGAAAGGACTGGCCTTGGTTTGGACCCCTTTGGGATCTTCAAGTGATGGTACACGGTCCTGTTGGATCAGTTTGTTGGGACTAAAAACACTTTATTTTTTACCTAAAATGCTCTCTTTTGGAACACTTTTTTGGTTTTGTATTTTTTCTCAGATTTTTCTTTGTAAATATGTACATTTATCATTAATAAAT
This sequence comes from Amblyornis subalaris, assembly GCA_018881555.1. Taxonomy (NCBI): domain Eukaryota; kingdom Metazoa; phylum Chordata; class Aves; order Passeriformes; family Ptilonorhynchidae; genus Amblyornis; species Amblyornis subalaris. The sequence goes on from JACAXG010000091.1 coordinate 3,236,099, forward strand.
GTTATTGCAAATCAGATCTTTCTTTCCACTGCTTATTAACCAAAAAAKCTATATATGACCTGTGTTAACAACTTCCTTGGACTAACCCTCAGTATTCCTTTCTGAAACCAAGAGCCATCAGACCCCAGGTCATTGCTGGTGGCATTCAGGGTGTTGGGTCTGCTGGACACTCTTGGGTGTGGGTTTGGTGCTCCTGGGGAGAGGGGACACACAAGGCTGCAGCTCTAAGATCTCAAACTGGCCAGAATAATTCAATGAGGATTAAATCCAGCTTCGTTTAAGACAGGCTTTTTTTGCAGTAGCCCTCTACCAAATGCTTAATGCCACACTAACACCTTCTTTTCTGCTTYGGAGACTGAATGGTTGGAAAAATCAATTGCAGGAAATTGTTCTGAGAGCAGAAGTGAGGCAGGTCCTGCACAGCTCAGGTGCAAGAGCCTCTGTCCCGCCTGGTGTGTTAATCTGGGGACAAAAATGCTCCTTTTGGGTTTTGTAAGTGAAGATACCACGTTCCTAATGAACCACCATTCCTCAGCTCAGTGATATGACAAGAGCTTCTGGTGGGTTTTGGCTGGTTGAAGCTCAGGTCGTGTTTCAAGGYTGTGTCAAGAGTAATTTTTAACTCCCAAGTTTTCTTTTGTGAGATTATTTACTTTTGGATAAACCATTTGGCTCACTCTGTGCTGTCACAAGTGATCACATGAAGGCAGATCTGGCTGCTTGTGCTGCTGGTCCCTGAGATGAGCCTGGCACMAGGGCAGAGCTGTAACTTCATTTATGGAAGGAGGGAAGTGGAATGAGCAGCACAAAATTGATGGCATTTATAAACCCTGATTTTGTCCCCTTCTTTCATCTGCTGCTGCTGCACTAAGGCAGCTCTTGCAATGCCACTACTTTGTTCTCTGCAGAGGGAATTTGGAATAAGAAGCCCTTCMTGCAAGGGTACCCATCCCACAAAAGGGTTGGAAAGGCACCAGGGTGGGTGGGCAGGCAGAGGAACCGTATTGCCCAACAACTTTATTTTGATAATTTAAGTCTTGATCTTGAGGTTGTTTCATGTTGCCAAGTCGTCAGTGCAGTGATGGGAGGTGGTTGCTGCGTGTTGTGTAATATATTGGATTCTTGTTCATGACAGAATKTAATCTCTTGAAGCTTCGAGCACACTGTATTTTCTAGCATTACTTTTAATTTTGGTCAAAATCTCTTTTATCCTTCTGTTATCTGAGTAGGCCGTTCAGGATGTTGTGATCAGATCAATGGCAATGAAAAAAAATCCATTGAAAATGACAAATCCATAGGTAATGTCCGTCCTTTTCAATGCCAGGGTGTGTTGAACATCTTCTAAACTTTCTTAATTTCTACCCTGAAGGCAAAGCAGTTCTGTAAGGCAATGGCAGGTACTGTAAAATAAGGCTCTCTTGTTTTCTGCTTTATAATACTTTTTACCCAAGTGCTTTGCCAGCTGTGAGATTGAGCATCAGTTGATCTGGGAGCGCTCTCTGGTGAGTGTGGTTTGCTGCAAAAGCAACATCATCTCCTTGTGCATCCCTGGACGGTCGCTCCGAGCCCGTGAGCTTCTGTGGGTCATTGTTTGGGGATAACCTAATAACAGCGTCAACAATTCCATTGCCATGCTGGAAAAGAACAGGACTGGGAAGTATTAACCAGCTGGGATTCCTAGCATTCCACGTGGTGGTTGTAGGGAGTCAGTGTGCACTAGAACTTCGTGGTTTTAGCGATTTTTATTAAATAGTAACTGGCAGTTGACATCRTTTGAGCACTCCTTAAGTTTCCTGCAAGATAGTAGTCTGATTTGGGATGGGAATAATGGAATATTCTACAGAGACAGGCAGCAGCATGAAAAAACATCCACTTTGACAGCCCAGGGCAGCAGGGTCATGCAAATAGATCCTGATCCAAAACCAAGCAGGTTCTTGAAAAAATACAGGCAAAGCAATTTATACAAAACCACTCTTCAAGAAAAAGAAATCCTTTTGGCCACTGATACCAACCATGCAATTAAGCCTGTTATTAATTTATCCCCAGTCTGAATTACTGTGTGTCACYTCACACTGCAACGCTTCAGCTGTAATCCTCGGGCGCACAGAGATTTGTATTTCGAGGGTGGTGCTTTAGTTGCATTCATGTCTGGGTCAGTTTGTTTCTTCTGGGGCATTGCATCCTGTCCTGTATTTCACTTTACTCTGTGTTTGGCTGCTTCGTGCTTGGTTTAGGCCTCGCTGGTTTGGGGTTGTGTCCCTGGAAATGAGTAGTTGGCAGCCCAGGCACCTCTCAGGTTTCCTGGGTCTYGAGGGGAGCTTGGAACTCTGCAAATCTGAGCCCTAAACATAGGGATGCTTTTGCATTTGCAATTTAAARCAAATCTTGATAAGATCAGAATTCGAGACAGATGCTGAAATTCCTACGGGGGATTTTTATATAGATAATTTTGTCTAGAAACAAATACCTTTCCATTAGTCTGTCTTCTTCCGAGTGGAATAGAAAGGCAAGGCAAAAAGTGCTTCTTATCAGTTGATCTTATCAGGATTTCATTCTGTCTTCCCAGCTTGCATGTTTGCTGCTGCACTTGGCTCTGCTGGTGACCAATGTACGCACGGCACAGGCTCCATTCCAGCTCTCCCCTCCTTTGTGCATCCGTCATTCAAGAGGCTTCCAAAATGCAAATTATTTTCTCTGTCTGTGAAAGGGAACTGGGAGGTTGTTTTGACTGGGTACAGATTTTTGCCTCTTAAATAGATCAGCGTTTGTGCAGCTGCTTAATCTGCTTTGTTTTATCTGTGATTCTTCTCTTGGTTGAGTAGYGTCCCAGCTCTCACATAAGGAAATCTCACTCCTAAGGCATGTTCCAGTAAACCCCAGAAGATGAGCTGTGTCTTCTCAAGGTCCCATGAGTGATTTGCAAGGTTTAGCATGTATAATTAAGGGAAGATCAGGATATTGTCAGTATATAAATTCAAGTTTTAAACCAACAACAAGACATGAGTGTACAAAGCTGATAACCGCATTCATGTTCTGTTTTGTGGAATATTGCAATGTAGTATCTTGTGTTAGGAAATGAGGGTGGSATCTGGATATGATATCACAGAATATCCTGAGTTGGAAGGGACYCACAGAGATCATCCAGTCCAACCCCTGGACCTGCACAGACTCCCCAGCAATCCCAGCCTGTGCATCCCTGGGAGTGTTGTCCAAACGCTCCTGGAGCTCTGGCAGCCTTGGGGCCGKGMCCATTCCCTGGGGAGCCTGGTCAGTGCCCAGCACCCTCTAGGGCAAGAACCTTTCCCTGCTCTCCAGCCTGACCCTCCCCTGGCACAGCTCCAGCCGTTCCCTGGGTCCTGTCCCTGGTCACAGAGAGCAGAGATCAGAGCTGCCCCTCAGGAGGAAGCTGCAAACTGCCTTGAGGTCTCCCATTTAATATTCCCTTGGAGGAACTCATGTGGAAGTGGGTTTGAATGAGAAATAACCTTTCCCTGTGAGCACAGTCTGACCTGCCYGTCTCAGTGCTGCTTGCTTTCCCTTCACTCCTGTTAAATGCATTTTCCTAAGCAATATCCCAACAACTTCAAGCACAAGAGTCACAAGAGGCTGGAAATCCTAATGGATAGAAATCTTAACAGCTAATGTGCAACATAAAGAAGCAAAGAACTGAAAAATACCCATGAGGAATGGGGGAAGAGTAATTTCTTGACATGATACTAAAAAAAGCATCTATTTGTTCCTACATAAAGCTGCTCCTGCTCTTACCCTACCATTGAGCTGTGCCATTAGAGGAGGTCAGTCAAGGTGAAAGCCTCTGGTGTATAAAAAATGCATCGTACCAAATAACCCACAGGCTTCAGGCCTCACATTTTAAGCACAAGTTACAGTCTTTTGGTTGCCCGGGGAATCTTGTTAGAAAGTGAGGCAACCAGAAGTTGTTAAAAAAGTAGTTAAAAGTTGTTAAAAAGTAGTTAAAAATTTTAACCAAGGAGTTAAAAGCAGAATCAGGGGATGGTTTTGGAGTAGTGGGTGGGTTTTTTTGCCCATGGAAGTTTTGGATGTGCACGAGTCCCCACCTGACACACTGAAATTATTCCAAACTGAGCAAAAAGYGCGTGGTGCTTCCTGTATGTTCAGAGAGTTGTTTTCATATTCATTCCTTAAAATTGAGGAGAGTGGGTTATTAATGTACCAGGAAGGCTGTGTCAGTAAATGCACTGGGTACATCACATAGCACRGAGGTTTTCCAGTGTCCAACCCCACTCTTGCATGTGTTGCTGGAGATGTGATACATGATAACAACCTGATGTTTTGCCTTGATGCCTCCTGACCTCCTGCTCTCCCTAACTCCCTGCTCTCTTTCTCTCTCTCTCTCTCTCTGGCCTTTTTTGTGTATCCATTTCTTTTTAGAAAATGTGTGTCTTTCTCTCCCGAGAGGATGTGGCTGCAGTGCCAGAGAGGAGCAGTTTTAACTCTGGCTTTGCGTGGGAGGGCTCAAAGCAGTCGGTAGCTTTTAGTGAGACCCCAGTGCCACCCGCCTCACGGCCTTCTCCCAGCTGGCACTTCCGTGCTTCCTCCCTAAGCAGCAAGGAGGAAGAGGAGGAGGAGCAGGAGGAGGCGGTTCGTAGCCTCTCCCCGAGCACGGAGGACCTGACATGTGGAAAGGGAGTTTGTGTGGATGTGGAGAAGGACTCGGAGCTCTCTGAGCCGGAGCCCGCCCCCAGCCCTGCCGCAGCTCCGTGGCAGCCCTGGGGAGAGGAGGAGGAGGTGGCAGAGGATGGTGAAGACAGCTTTGCCTTTAGAAAGCCACATGGCCAGTGTCCCGACCCAGATGCTCCTGTCGGGCTGCCGGAGCTCATTCGCTGCTTCCAGGTAGTGAGCCCAGCTCCCGCCCCCCACCCCCGGCTGCCTTTGGAGTGGGAACCCAAACACTGCAGCAAGCAGATGCCACGGACCTGCAGAGGAGCTGGGTTTGCCTGGCTCGGACTCGTGCTTGGAGCTAACGAGCCTGTGAATCTCCTGCAGTCGGTGCAAGCAGCCCCTCTCGATTTATCTTTGAATTAAATTCGTGCCACAGTCGATTTGTCTTTGCATTAAACACRAGTCCCTCTCGATTTACCTTTGCGTGAAATACAATTGTGGCAGTGCAATGCCCTTTGCTCTTCTTGGATCAAAGCATCCTGTGGCATCCCAATGAAAAGACAATATTTAGGCTCCAAAACCATGTAATTTTAGCTCCTTAAAGATTTTGCTGGCTCCGGCTGGACTGGCGGCTGACCCTCAGCACAGCAGAGCGAATTTGAGGCGCTGTCCAGCATGTTTTGATGCCTCCTTTGTGCTCCCCACCGTGGGAGGGATTTTTGCCTGCTCCAGTGTTGATGTTGCTTTTGGTTCCATAGATGCCCATTCACCCCCTAACGATCACGGTGGCATCTGGCAGGGTTGGGGACGGTGGCAGAAATCGAGCCCTCTGGGGTAGCACTGGGTCTGAATTAACTCTGTCTTCTTCTGGATAATCATCAGGTGGTGGAACAACTGATTTCTCTTCTCCCCACCCTTATTTTTCTTTCTGTTTCATCTGACATTGATTTAATAAAAGTCAAAGACCTGACGAGGATTTTTAATAAAACAGAGTTGCACTTGAGGTCAGGATAAAGCTGCTCAGCTGTGATCCAGTCTTTGTGTGCCCAGGGTTGGTGTTAATCCCGACATTGGCATCAGCAGATGAGGGACATCTTCTCCTGGCAGCTGGCAATGAGCTTCTAGTAATTAGAAAGTTCAGAATCGTTGGAGACAGTGTCTCTGTGGTGCTGGGACACACCTCTTAAACCCTTAATGCTTGGTTTGGGCTGACCAGAGTCCACGGTGTGGGGAAGGGCTGGAGGATTTTGCTGCCTGTCTCATCCTCACACCTGTTCTCTGCCCTCGGAGCAGTGTGTTGTTCCAGAGGCTTAAACCCAAAGATTTCCAGGCTCACCTTGGTTCCCACGGTGCTTTTATCAGATCAGTGTCAGAACACTTGCCAGCAGCCCAGTCAGGACGTGGAGGTGGGAACTGGGTGCTTACAAGGTGTTTTTAACCTGTCTCACAGCCCCCGCTAGTGAAGACACAGACTGTCACCATCTCCGACGTGTCCAGCGCCGTCAAAAGCGAAATTCCCACAAAAGAAGTCCCCATTGTCCACACGGAGACAAAGACCATCACCTATGAAGCTGCACAGGTAGGGCATGTTCTGATTCATTTTCCAGGGGCTTAATTAATCTCAAGTAAACGTTTTGTTTCCGAATCTTTAGGATGAGACAGCAGCACCTGCCTTTCTCCACACATCCGAGTGCAGCACAGGCATTCACTGATGCTGTGGACACTATTTCCAGGTGCATCTGGTATTTACAGAGGAGCAGTGGTTTTGCTGTCTCTGAAGAGTAATTATTTTTTCAAGATGTGCTTGCAAACAGAATTTATCTTCAGCCACCGGTGGCTATACGAAGTTAACCTGAGTTGGCCTTTTTTCTGCAAGAGATGCCTTGTCTTGTTTTCCCAGCTCCCCTTCCTGTTTATGCCTCTTCAGAACTTGGTTTATAAATTACTTGGTCGTCCTTCAGGTTTCAAGACTGAAATGGTTGTTGAACACCAAATGCTTTGTATAAAATGCAACCTGAGTGGGTATGTGGTGATTGGAAAGCAAAAATGTTAGTGGAGCAGTATCAGGATATGCAGGTATGGATGCATTGCTGAGGTTAAAATTAAACCTCAGTCTAAAACAGGTTTTAATCACAGAATGGTTTGGGATGGATGGGACCTYAAAGCTCACCCAGTTTCGACCCCCTGCCATGGGCAGGGACACCTTCCACTAGCCCAGGCTGCTCCAAGCCCTGTCCAACCTGGCCTTGGACACTCCCAGGGATCCAGGGGCAGCCACAGCTTCTCTGGRCAACCTGTGCCAGGACCTCCCCACCCTCCCAGGGAACAATTCCTTCCCAATATCCCCTTTAACCCTGCCCTCTGGCAGTGCGAAGCCAYTCCCCCTTGTCCTGTCACTCCATCCCTTATCCAGAGTCCCTCTYCAGCTCTCCTGGAGCCATCTTTAGTCACTGRAAGGGCTCTAAGGTCTCACCAAAGCCTTCTCTTCTTCAGGCTGAACACCCCCATGTCTGCCAGCCTTTATTTATGTATTTGAGGTTTTGGAGCCTGTGTCAGCTTGGCTTTGCTGTCAGTGTGGTTGTTGGCAGCAGCCCATGCTCTGCTGTTGGGAGTGAAGTGACTGTGGGATGTCATTTTGGGTGCAGGAATCCCATAGACTGTGAGTGTATCATTTGGGATTCCTGGGGAATCCTGTGGCTGCTCTGCATGCTCCCCGACTSTGGGATCAGAGGGGTCCTTCAGGCAGTGGTGGTGAGCACTGCCCTGGCTTTCAGCTAGGGASTAGGTGAATAGAGGAGTTCTGCTCTATTCACCTGGGAAATGAAAAGGAAGAGTGGTCTCCAGGGCTGGGATCAGTCGGCCGTGCCTGCACCACGATGTGATGTGCCATGAGATTTCTTCCAGACTGTGGAAAATGGTCCCACCTTGTGGCAATTCCAGATATTGTCCCACTGCCGAGCTGAGGATGCTGCCCAGTGGGGACATGGACAGAGTGGCCAGGATGAGCTGGCCAGGATGACTTAGTTTGGGATTTTTGGCAGACCTTGAGTGGTCGAGTCGGGCAGGATGAGATCCAAGAACCAGCTCTAAAAGTTATTCCTGTTTCAGCAAATGTCTGGATATTCATGTCTTTGGCAGAGCATAAAGTGAGGGATGTGCAATGTGTCGTCAGGAGGGAGGAAGGGTGACAAATCAGGTTGTGCTCTTGGCTTTGTGGATCTCTGGGGATGCAGGCAGGTGGAATTTGGGATCAGTGTCTGCACTGGTCTCCTGTCGTGGTTCAGACGTGGACAGCATGACCAGCACTGTGGGGCCAGCAGCGTGCCTGGGTCTGGGGACATCCCAGCCCTCCTGCTCTGAGGGGTGCCACAGGTCCTCCCTGCAGGATCTGTGCTTTTCCAGCCTTAAAGCCCAGGGACCTGGAGCTTTCAGAGACCTGCCCAGCTCTTGTGCACCTGGGCACAGGTTGACTTGTTGTGTCCTGTGCTCCMCAGTGGAGCTTCTGTACTTGGATCGTGTCCTGCTCTGGTGATGTGGAGCTCCTGCTTCTGTCCCCACTGCTCAGGGACCGATGGCCTGTTCTTGTGTCCCACAGACAGACGGTGGCAATGGRGATTTAGACCCTGGCATCCTGCTGACTGCCCAGACCATCACTTCAGAGACCACCAGCAGCACCACCACCACCCAGATCACCAAGGTAACACCAGGGAGCACCACAAAACACCAGCTTGAACAACAGCCTGATGGAGAGATGGGCAAGGATGAATGAGATTAAAAAAAGCTTTTGAARGATCCTTTCAAATACATGACTGGCACGTGGAGCAAAGCACAAGGGGCTCAAGTTTGCCTGCGTTAAATCTGTGGATTTTGCATTAATTGCAGCACAGTCTGGACACGGGCTCTGACTGTCCTGTGGGACAGCAGGAAGAGCTGTACTGTGAGCAAAAGCTTTTCCCTGGCTCAGCTATAAAAAAATGACCATTTGACAGTTTTTCCTTGAGCAGCAGCAGTTTCCCCCGTGACTCTGATGCTGTGGTACAACAGCACTGTTTGGTGACACTATTTTTGGATCTTTAGACAGGCAGCCCCAGTGAGCTCAAACTCCTCTGCACTTCTACACTAACAGCAGCTTTTCCTTCTCTTCTAGACTGTGAAAGGTGGCATTTCAGAGACACGGATTGAGAAGAGGATTGTCATCACGGGAGATGCAGATGTAGACCACGACCAGGTAGGAGTGTGGATGTCATCCAGAAGAGCTTCCCAGAGCTGGCAAAAATGAGACACTCAGGCTGCCTGTTCAAAGAAAATGTCACCAAAAAAATGACCCAGGGAAATTTTACTGGGGTAGAAATGAAACTTCAAAATTCATATTTTTATAAGTTGTGGTTGCTTCATYCCTGGAAGTGTCCAAGGCCAGGTTGGATGGGGCTTGGAGCAACGTGGTCTAGTGGAAGGTGTCCCTGCCCATGGCAGGGAGTGGAGTGGGATGAGCTTTAAGGTCCATTCCCACCCAAGCCATTCCTTGATTCTATATCAGTAATAAATTCCTTTTTGACAATATGCAGCTGAGCCAGCAAAGCTGAATTACATTCTGAAACTGGTGTGGGCAGCAAAGTTTTCATTCCAGATTTTTTTTGGACAGTTGTAGTTTTTTTTAAAAAAAAAAATCCGTAAAAATGTGAAATAAAAAGTTTTCTTGACATCTGGCTGATCTGCACTTATTTTCCCATAACTCTGAAGCACTATTGCTACTCTGTGGTGCCAGAAGTCATTTCAGAGCACTCAGCACCTGCATTAAATCTCATTGGCTTTATATGAAACCCTTCTGATGACTCAGCCTCATTGGCCTGTTGCGTGTGTTGGAAGTGATGATTTTGTCATCAGAGAATTATACTTTGAATTTAAATTTAGTTGCAAGTATCGTGGGGGTGGAGAATATTCTTATGACAAGATCTGGTTTATTAATTCCAACAGAAAATGTCTGAGATGTCTGAAATGTGCCCATCACACTTGCTGGAAGAATAAGCAGGGTTTGCTTATTTGCTCTCATCCATGTTCTGCCATGGGGCAGTGGAGAGATGGGGGTTGTTCTTCAAATAGAGCTTTTCCTTTCAGAAATAATGTAATACCACCAAAAGTCACCAAAGTGTGTGGCTGAAGTCCTGGGGGCAGTTTTGGGCACCACGATTTAAGACCTAAAGCAATTAGAGAGATTCCAAAGGAGGCTGTGGAGGTGGTGAAGGGTCAGGAGGGGCCATGAGAGGGGTGGCTGAGGGCAGAGCTCAGTGGGGGTGCAGCTCCTCCCGAGGGGCAGCTCTGATCTCTGCCCTCTGGGACAGGGACAGGACCCAGGGAAYGGCTGGAGCTGGGCCAGGGCAGGGTCAGGCTGGAGAGCAGGGAAAGGTTCTCCTGTCCCCAGAGGGTGCTGGGCACTGACCAGGCTCCCCAGGGAATGGGCACGGCCCCAAGGCTGCCAGAGCTCCAGGAGCGYTTGGACAAYGCTCCCAGGGATGCACAGGGTGRGATTGTTGGGGTGTCTGTGCAGGTCCAGGGGTTGGACTGGATGATCTCTGTGGGTCCCTTCCAACTTGGGATCTTCTGTAATTCTATGAAGTGGATCCACTTTTCTTTTTCACGCCCCGGAGTTAGAAGCAGGTTCATGTGCCCTTGGGGATGGTGGGTGGTGCCATGCTCTGACACAGGCTCTGACACACTGACATGCTCTAACCCATGCTCTGACATGCTCTAACCTGTGCTCTGGCACTCTCTGACATGCTGTGACACTTTCTGACATGCTCTGGCACTCTCTGACATGCTGTCCCCTGCTGTCCCTCAGGTCCTGGCGCAGGCGATCAAGGCTGCCAAGGAGCAGCACCCGGACATGTCGGTGACCAAAGTGGTTGTGCACCAGGAGACCGAGATCGCGGAGGAGTAGCCAGGCTGAGTGAGTAGAGAGACCACCTCAGAGGGGGGCAGGGGGTGATTGATCCTGTGCATGTGAGGTTTGGGTAAATGCAGTCAGAGTTGAGGGAAAATGATTGTTCTCTGCCAAGTCCTGCTCGGGCTGTKCCTGTTGGATCTGTGGAGGCAGATGAGGCAGTCACAGACAGACTAATCCTGTGGAAATTAGCCAAAATGGGTTAAAAGCTACACAGCTCCTGCCATGAGGCTGCTTTGCCTTCCCAAAAATCTGCCATGTGCCGGGAGCACACGGAGCTGTAGGTGCCACATAGAYCCCTGCTCATGTCAGTGCCCAGTAACCCCTGAGCTGGACCCCAAGCTTGCCTGGAAATTCCCTTTTCTGCAGTTTTGATAAGTTTGGGAAGGAGCTGCTCAAGGAATCCAGGAGCTCTGCCTGTGCCTCAATGCTGTAAAGCCCATCGTGCCCCATGACAGTGATCACAGAATCGTGGAATGCTTTGGGTTGGAAGGGACCTTAAAGCTCATCCAGTCCCACCCCTGCCATGGGCAGGGACACCTTCCACCAGCCCAGGCTGCTCCAAGCCCTGTCCAGCCTGGCCTTGGACACTTCCAGGGATCCAGGGGCAGCCACAGCTTCTCTGGGCAACCTGTGCCAGGGCCTCCCCACCCTCCCAGGGAACAATTCCTTCCCAATCTCCCATCTAACCCTGCCCTCTGGCACTGGGAAGCCATKCCCCTTTGTCCTGTCATTCCCAACTCTTGTCCAAAGTCCCTCTCCAGCTCTCTTGAAGCCCCTTAAGGCACTTCCCACCTGCCATTGGTGGTACTCACCTAAATTCAGTTCCCATCCACTTCAGGGAAGCAGATTCTTCTATCTCCCAGCAAGCTGCTGTTGGTAGCTGTAACTTACCCTGTTCCTCTCTTCCTAGGAAATGTTCCTGCCAGCCACAACACCAGGAAAAAGAAACCCAGCAAAACAACCAAGAAACTACCTGGAGCACAAAGACCTCGGATTTCAGACTTGACACTCAGAGACATTCATATCACTTATTAAGAGTTGCGCTTTGACATTTTACTTGGGATTTTTTCCAGACTCCACTGGATCCTATTGGATATGGGCTTTTGTTTTGTTGGGTTTTTTTTTTTTTATATCTCTTGTGATAGAAATCCGCCATATTTCTAACTGTACTGAATATTTTTTACAGGTTTTCAATTTTGCATTCCCTCTCACGCAAAGCCTCTTCAGACACAGACACAACCCCCCCCAAACCTCGCAGGGCTCCAGGGCTCCCTGTTTTAACTCGTTTTTCCCTCCGCCTCGTCACGGATCACGGAGCCGTATCCGTGCGCGTTCCCAGAGCGGGATCCGTACGCGCCTTCGCAGAGCCATGGCTCMTCCTGCCAGGAGAGTCAGTTTTCAGGAGTCAGACGTTTCGTGCAGCATTTCCGATTGCCTCTGGATTCTTTCCGTAGCTCTGGGGAGCTCCAGCCCCGCCGCGACCCTCCCCGGGCTGCTCCGAGCTCCCTCCCCGCTGGGTTCCAGCCCCGACGTGTGATCACAGTAGGGTTTTGTGGTGTAGCCTATGCACACATCTGAATAGTTGGCTAGATTTAAGGAGTACTGGAAGTTGCTTCGAGTATCTTATACTGTGAATTTTAGAGCTTTAAGAGGACTGTGATAGCATCTCGCCTTCCTCCCGTGTGTCTCTGCTGAGTGCTCCCCACCTGTTTGTGTTTTCTAGATGCCATTAAATTAAAAAGCCCTTAGAAGTGTGTGTTTAAGGTGTTTGGACTCGGGATGCTACTAAGGTAGGCTTGTGCAGCATTCACAGGAACTGAGTTTTTCAGTGTCATAGTTTTTCATTTGTTTGTGTTCATGATTTTTAAAATTAGGGAGGTTTTTTTTTTTTTGTAAGTCATGGGTTGGGTTTTTTTCCTCCCCTCACAGTGCTATTTAAAGCTGAACACGTTACCCATTTCCCAGAGCGTGTATCCTACTATCATTTAATTTAAACTCCTTTAGACAATCCTTCCTAGGCCTGCAAGCTGTATTTGGAGAGGCTGAACAAGGAATTTTAGGAGGCGTCAGGTGTTGCTGGTTGTGATAGAGCCAAACCACATGGGAAGTGCTGACATTCCCTCTTCCACGCTGGCCCGAGGGTCTGGATTTGGCTTCATGACCCCCTTGCTGGAATGAAATAYCAGGGTGAGTGTCTGAATCTTTAGGCTGAGCTTACAGACCCCCGGGGCCATCTCCAGCACGGAGTGGGTGTCACAAAGACGTGATTCCAGGGGCTGGATGTGCTCCCACTGCTGCTCTCTCAGCTTCGTGGGAATGTTCTTGCCTGGTTTGTCCTTCCAGCATTTGAATTCAAGATTCAAGAAGCAAAAAGCCAACCAAGCTCTCTAAAGAGTCTGCCCAGACACTTGTGAACACTTCAGTCCACTTTGAGGTTGTGATTTATTTTTTTTTAAATGTATAAATATATATATATTTATATAGTGTGGCACAGTGGTAGCTGAGGGCAGGGAGTGCTCTGCTCCTCAGGCGAGGATGGGAAGAAAATGGCAATAAAGAAAAAAAGCTCTCTCCAGTTTTAGATTTGAATAATGTGTTTCAGAAATCACTGGACTTAGCTCATGCTGCAACGATTCTGCTGTTCAGCTGCAAACAGCCCTGGAATTACACTGGGGCTGGTGTAGCTTCTGAGCTTCAGGTGCAATTTTAATTAAGGTGTCAGTATTGATTGGAGACTCTGCTGGAGCTGCTGGATTTTGGCTTTCTTTGAGCCTTGCTGGCCCTGGGTCCTGCTCACCTCCAGCCTTCCCATGCCRGCAGCTGCCTCTGGGCTGCTCTGGTTGTGGGGTCCCCTCCTGGGATGCTCTGCCTTCCTCAGGCATCCTGCTCTGGGGTTTTAGGGAGTCCTGGGCTCCACAGCTGTAGTGTAGAGATTAAGTCTTCCTATCCATGTCTGAAAAGCCCTTTCCTTCCTTCCTTCTGCCACGCAGACCCTGGAATGGGTCTGTGTCCCTGCTGTCCTCAACTTAGTTGGGTAACGCTTGCCTTAAACACCCATCGTGCTGAGCACCCTCTGGCACTGTCCTTTTTCTGGGAATTTAGTTTTTTGCCACTCAGTCCTTCCTTCTCACCTGCAACAGCYACCTGAGGAGTGAAGGGGCACGTGGAGCAGTGGCTGAGAGGATTTCTGGGCTTTACCAGGCAGAGCTAGCGTGATAAAGTTTGTCCATAGCACTTAAAGGCACTTGGCTGTCAGGAGAATTCAGGGGAACGTGGTCCATGAGTGTTCCCTAGGGGAGTCCTGTGCCCTGAGCACGATCAGTGGGACAAAACACCCCAAGGAGGGGATTTCTGGGGTGAGAAACCTGCTGGCAGGAGAGGTGGTTCCTTTCCTAAAGGACGTGCTCACGGTGACTGCGGATGTACCTCGTTAAAGGGCTCGTAGACTAGAATAACCCTGTTTTTATTTTTTCCCTGGATTTTGGGTGGCTGTTTCCAGGTTGTCCATTCTCACACTTCTCCCTGTTGAGTTCTTGCTTCTCCTGGAGTATTTTAAACAAGTCATGGCCTCTTGTGCCCTTTGCCATCACCTGCTGTCCGACCCGGGGGGGTTTCCAGCCCCGCTCCTGCCAACACGGTGCCCGAGCCCAGGAGCTGGATGGGAGCCTGGGAAGAAGATGAAAGTTAAAAGCAGAAGCAGCTTCTCCCACCCTCATCCAGGGATGCCGTGGGGCTGCCCACTCCCCTTCCACCTCTGGTGGGATTTAAGATCCTTGGCTCTGAGCGTGCTGTGTCAGCTCTAGGGACAAACCAGCTAAGTAAGGTCTATTTATATGAATGTTCCCAGCTCTTCCCACTCCACAAATTCACCCAGAGACTGTCTTGATTGTATAATATACATTATATGGAAGCTATTTATATATGAATGAATGTYTTTATAGAAAGGAAGGCAAGGAGCTCCTGTTCTCCTCCATTAAACTGGAAYGGTGGCTCTGGTTGCCTGATAGCAATCCCTGACCAACAGAGATGTGTTAGCAAAGGACTGACTGGTTTCTGGTTTTAATAAACTGTGGTTTGCTGATTTTCCTAATTGTACAATTACCTTAAGAGGTGGTAGTGTCCCAGCCTTAGAGATGAAACTTGTAAAAAAAAAAAATAAAAATAAATAAAATAATTTTAGTTGAGAAGATGAAGGAGCTTTGTAAAATTTTTTTAAGGCAATTGTGAATTGTCTAGGCTAGGCATTTACACTCTTTATAAAAATAGGAACTTTTAAAGTTGGCAAAACTTTCTAGATCAACTAGTGATGGGAGCTGTTATTTTGGATTTTCATAGTGAATCAAAGGGAAAGTTGCCRTAGTGTTTAGACAGACCTAAGTGTTCAGTATTGCTTCTTGTATTGCATTTTACAATAAATTTTCAAACAAAACTCTCTCCCTGGCCCTGAATTCTCTTCCTTCTTCTTRCCTTCCTCCAGATCTCTCTCCTCAGCCTGGCTTTGTTGTAATTTGGTTTTTCCAGCCCAAACCAGACTCGTCACCCCCAAATGCAGCCGTGGCAGTGCCAAGGCTCTCCCAGCGCTAGGCCAACATTTCCCTGGGCTCTTGGTGCCTTCAGACCCTTTAAACAGTTCCCAGTGTGGTCACATGTGGRACCAAAGCCCCTCAAAAGGGTCAAAAACAATTCCCAGAGTCCAAGTTTGTCCCAAAGAAGCATCACTTAATATAAAACCTCCTTTGGAGCYGCAGAATTGGTGGTGAGCCCAGGTGAGGTTTGTGCTCAGCAGCTGCTGCCCARCCCTGAGTGAGTGTGATTGAAGTGGAGTGGGGGGAAATGTCAAATCCATCGATTTTTTTTGGTCCCATCTCTTATTTTTTTTCTGGCTGCAGCAGCTTTAGGAGGAACCAGAAATAAGGCACAAAAAGCTGACAGGGCATCTTGGCCGCRGGCCTGACAGAGAACAAGAGCCAGTTGGCCCAGTAAGGGCAGCTGGAGACTGGGAATTGGCTGGAAAGAGCTGCTCCGGGGGCAGGGGCAGCCCAGGAGCTGGCTGTGATGCCTCCCTGTTCCTCAGTTTCCCCAGCAGGCAGAAAGGGAAGGGTGGCACAGGGCATGTCCTGCTAAAAGCACCATGAATTCCCATTGCTCCAGACATACCCATCTTCCACCCTCACCCCGGGCAGTTTGCTTCCAAGTATTAAATCTCAACGTCCTGTAAAGCCAAAACTACAAAGGAGCCTCAGAAGCTGACCCTGGAGAGTTGGGAATCTGCCACCAGCAGAGCTGCTTTCCCGTAAGTGTCACAGGGATGTGACTCGCAGTTCCGTATCCTGTTATCTCCCTGGGCATTCCTGGGCTCCTGCCCTCCCCAGCCCCAGTAGGGTCACGCCAAAACCAGCCCTGTTCCAGGAAGCTGGGGCYTGGGGAGGACCCAGCACCTTCAGGCAACCCCCTGGGACGTGGCTGGGCACGAACCACAGCTCCAAAAACACCACATCTGGGGACAACCAACCAAGAAATGGCTTCGTCCCTTTGCTCAGCTGCACTTCAGGGTGTCAGTGCCCCACTCCGTGGCCAAGATATCACCTGCCCCCACTCTTGGCACTATTTAGCATCACCCAGGGAGCAGCTCTGAGCTCTGCCAGGCTCCTGTGGGTCCCAGTCTGTCCCACAGCTGCCAGCTCTGACAGCAGTAGAGGGTGTGCTGTACTGCACCAATGTGTCCTGGCACAAACACCATCACCAGCCTTGGGACCCCCGTGGGGAGGAGACACTGGGCTGATGATGGTTCCCAGGGGGCTCCCAGCACATCCCTGCCCTGGACACACTGCAGGAACATCAGTGGCACCAGGGACGTGGTCCCACATGGCCCATCCACCCAAACCGTGATGCTTTGCTGGGCAGGAGTGTTGCCATCGCCGGTGAAGGGACACCCCAGCACAGGGGACACTGGARCCCCGTCCAAAATGCCCAGGGGAAAAGTATCCTCAGCTCATTTCCCCAGGGGACCAGCGCAGGGACAGCAAACACCCACCTCGATGCTCAGCCGTGACCCTTCACCCAGCTGGGGCCATCCCAGGAGACTGGAAAAGCTTTTCCTTAAAGCTCTCCCCATTCCAGCCCCTCCGAGTGGGTGTCCCAAGCCCAGGGTGCCTTTATCCCCCTCACAGCCAGAGCAGGAGGTGGTGTGGTAATGTTGCCTGTGGCATTTGCTTGGCTACAAGCAAGGGAAAATATTAGGCAAACAAACACCATGGCAATCCAGATGCAAATAAATAAAACCCCAACCCCTTGTCCCGGCCGCAGAGAAGGCAGCAGCTCCCGGGGCGCCGGGTCTGGGCTCCCGGGTGGCCCCGCACCAGCTCCAGCCCCCAGATCCCACACCAAAGACAACTACTCTGTCTTGGAGGTCCCATCCTTTGGGAAGAAGCCAAAAAGTCGCTTCCCTTCATCASCCATCCCTGGTTCTTCCGCATGGCTCCATCCTGGACCTCAGCCTGGAGGAGCAGCCGTCACATCGGGAGGAGAAAGTTCCCATTCAATCTCCAGCTTGTTCTAGCCCAGGCTATTTTTAAGCTGTTCCTCCTGGTTTTGGGGTTCAGCAGCCAGTCATGTTCCTGGCAGGTCAGGGCTGCTCTCAGGGCTCCRGGGGGAATTGCTGCAGGAGCTGGGCAGCAGCAGGGCGACTCCGTCACTTCCAGCTGGGAGAGCCCGGGGTTGTTCATCCCAGGGTCTGAGACAAACAGGGTGGAAAGGCTGAATGGAAGGAATTACATTGGCAACGGGCCAGGCTGGACACGCTGAGCTCAGGGGCGAGCTCCAGCACTGGGGAAACCGAGGCACGAAAGAAAAGTCAAAACCAGAGGCGGGGAGTGACCTCGGGTCCCGCAGCAGCYGGGCTGGTGGCCTGGGGTTCATCCCTGCTCCGTCCCCAGCTCCCCAAGGAAGCACCACTGCAGCACTCCTGCAGGTCCATGGCCATCCTTTGCTTTTTGTCCTCAGCACAGGCAGTGGTCCCRGAGGGGCTTCAAGCCAAAGCCCCGGAGATTTGAGCACTGAGCTGTCAGGACACATCACACGGACGCTGATAACACTGGGGGGACTCTGGCTTTGGTCCCAGGGCCAGCCCCAGGGGAAACCATCCCACAYTGCTCAGCCCAGTTCTGTAGTAGGATTAATGTGCAGAGAGCGTGGGGTGCCAGGGAGCCTGTGCAGGACCCACAGAACCCACAGAAAAAAAAGAAAAAAAAAAAATTAAGCAACTGCTCCCAAAACCCACCCCACCTCCAGCCCCACCCCAGCTCCCTTGGGTACCAGGAAGCACTAGGATGGGTGCCTTTGGCTCATTTTTTATCACGCTATTGCTCTTTTTTTTTTTAAATAAAGCAACAAAAAGCAGCCCCCTGCCAAAACGCCCCAGGGTGTTACAGCCCCGGGGAGCACCCCCGCACCCATCACCTCGCTCGTTTCTAGCTGTGAGGGGCAAAAGCCGCACTGTCACCAGGCACGGGTCAAACCGTCCCCAGCACTTCATCTTCCCAACACCTCGGCAGGAGATTTACGGGCGGGATCGCTCCCTCCTGGCTGTACTGCAAGTGCGTGCCGGGAGCAGCGCCCTCGCCTCCACACAGACCTTAAATCTTAAGGAAGGGCTCTCCGGCCAAGCAGATTCATGGCTGTGACCCGCCTGGCTGCGGGGAGAGGAGGAGGAGGAGGAGGAGGAAGGGCTGCAAACCAGCTCAGGGCTCGGCAGCACCGGGGGCGGAGTGCAGTGACCGTCCCCAGCTCTGCTGGTTGTGCTCCCTGGGCTCGGAGGTGTCCCAGCAGCAAATCTGGAGCCTCACTGGCACTATTGGGGTGACCCCGGGCATGAGAGACCCTCTTAGAGCCCCCGGCAGGGTCTGCACCTCCCCGGGGCACCTCTCCCACACACAGCCTGTGGCCGTGGTTCCCCCAACCCGTTTTCCACGTTTGATCCATTTTTGGCCCAAACTAAGGTGTCCTGTGGCCATGCACCAGCTGAGAGGTCCCTTGGTGTGCGTGGGGGGGGGGAGTAACTGCAATTAGTGGGGCCCTTGGCCTCTCCAACCTCCACCCTCTGCTCCAAGGGGATCCCCGGGGTCAGTCCTGGTCAGCCTGGACACGTTGGTGTTGGGAACAACCCTCCAGTTTTCTTTGCTGGTGTTTTTGATGAAATCCCCCTTCTGTTGGCAGGAATATCCTCCTGCAGTGGCCACTTCCTGGGGTGGGATACCCCGGAGGGTGACAAGAGCTGGRTATTTAATCAGTAGTGTGCCCAGCCTGTTCCTGAGCAGCACAGAAGGTACCACCAAGCACTGCCCTTCACAGGGCAAACAAATCCAATGTGACATCTCCAGGGCTTCCGRGATTGTTCCACTCCACAGCTCAGCAGCCAAGCAGTCAACAGAGGGATCCATCCAGGGTGTAAATTTTTACTTTCTCCTTTAATTTCTGTTTCTAACCCAGCCCCATCCCTGCCCAGTTTATTCCCAGCACACTGCGAGGACAGCACCCACAGCATCCATSTGCTGAAACCAGCACCGCAGAAATCCCACAAATACTCTGGAAACGGCGTCCACGGGCAGAGCTGAAGGTGAGGGATGCACAGATGCTGCTCTCCCTGGAGAAGGCACAGCTCTTCTCRCCCTGCCAGATTAATTAATCAAGCAGCTTTGTATTTTGAAATGATCCCTGTGTGACTCAGAAATGCCTCCCTGGAGGATGCTGCTGAGCTGGGAAGGAGGAGGATGGGGCAGGAGGACGATGCTGGTGCAGGCACATGGTCCAGGCAGGTTCCCCTGTGATCCAGCCACTTCCCACGGTCCGACTGAGCCTCAGCCAGAAAATGAAGGGGAAAAATTAAAACAAAAGCCCCATAGCTCCTGGTGCAGCTCCCTGTGGCATTTTGGGCTCCGATTTCTCRCTGCCAGTTTCCAAAGCCTGGCCCAGGGCCTGGCATCAGCTCTGGCTGCAGCTGGTTAAGCCCTAGTAAAAAGTTATTTTCAGACAAAAACAACCTCCTGGCACTTCCCCTGGGATGCTGCTCCGGGGCAGACCCCGATGGTGACTTYTTCTTGTTGCTGTTTATTGCGTTGAACCAGTGCCTAAATCATGTTGAGATTAAGCAGCCAAATAAATAGCTCAGCTTGGGCTGGTATCACTCCCAGATAATCCTTCGGGATGCAACCCCCAAACCGCAGCTGTCGGTCCCATCTCTGTTCCCTGCACAGGGGATGCTGTACCTGGCCTCTCTGGGAGGGTTGGCATTGGAARGAGACAGCTTTTCAGTGTAAAGCAGAAAAAAAAACCCCACTGTGGGGAGTTGCTTTTCGGGAAAAGAGGGGGCTGGGGTAGAAAAGGCAATTTCCAAATGATTTTGCTGGGATGTTTCGATCTGGAGAAAGACATTGTTCCCAAAGTTTGCAAGGTCTAACGCTCTGCGTTCACTTCAGACCAGAGAGGGAGAAGCAGAGGCAGGGACAAAAACCCCCAAACATTTCATACAGATAAAACATATTTCAGCCATCCCAACAAGCCCTGGTTTGGGAAGGCAAAAGGCAAAGATCCCATCTAARCTGCCACTGCACATTTTGAAGCCTCCCGAGTCGCTGGAGAGCAGAGCTGTCCTCGTCCTATTGCTCCAACCCATCCTTCCACACTCCTGGCATCCCAGGGCTCCTCCTGCCCAAGAGAGAGCTGGAGGGAGTAGGAAGGGATGGSATGAACCCTCAGCTCCCTTTTCTCCAGGAATCCACCCCGGTGCCGAGGCTGCCTCCCCGGCCTCATCCTGTGCAGCTCCTGTTCTGCATCCAACAGGCACCTAGTAACACAACAGCCCCAAAGAGGACGTGGCAAAACCAGCAGACACTCACCCCTCTCTGCCCCTTCACATCCTTTATCCCACCAAAAACCAGCACAAACAAACCCAGATGCACAGAGAGGCTCTCGGAATTGCTGCACCCCGGGTGCACAGCCGCATCTCGCTCGCTGCCTGCAGCTCCCTGGGCACCTTTTACATCCCTTCTCCCCATAAAAACCCCAAACCTTGAGCTTATCACCTCAACCTGTGAATGTTGAGCAGCTGGTTATGGAGCATCCCTTCTCCAGCAGAGCCTGGCTGGGGGCACAAGGTCTCGCAGACCCTCCGGACCCACCGTCGCAGGCGCTGCCCACCCCGAGCATCCCACGGGCAACAGGAGGAGGTGAGGCAGGACCATGTGGCATCCAGATAATATTTAATAGCCCCGTTGGGCTTACGTGCTCTGGTCAAGCAAATTTTCTGGTGGGTTGAGACTGGACAAGGGGACATCACCCCCCAAAGCATCCCCCCCACCCCGACCCCGCTGAAATAAAGTGCTGCRGGGGCTGGTGGGGCTTCACCCGCCCCCACGTCCCCATCCCGCAATTTGTGTGGGGTCTCAAAGCGAGGACTCCTCCCAGAAAGCCACCAGGAGAAGGGCTTGTAAGGCCAAGGGCATCCACCAGGAAGGACACCCCAACCTAGGAGAGTCCTCCCCCAGGAGCAGAGGGTCAGGACCTTCCTCTTGGCATCGGCTTAAAAACGCTGCCCCCAAACCCCTCCTGGATGTGGGGTTTTGGGGTCGCTGGTGGGTGCTGGGGGCCAGGATGAGGGACCGGGGTGTTGTCACGGTCCCCAGGGGCGTTGGGGCCGTCACACCCGCGTGCCCTGCTCTGTCCCCACCACCCAGGAACTGGGTCGGGGCTCGCCCCGGCTCGGGGGCTCGCTGGGCTCCAGCAGCCGGTCCGAGGACTCGCCAGTACTTTCCAGCTTGGCGTAGCCCACCAGGCTGACGTGGTCCAGCCGGGGCCAGCTCCGGTTCTTACGGTCCTTGATGGGGGCCACCAGCAGCACCCCCGGCCGGCCGAGGTCCAGCGAYTTGGAGTGTCCCGGGATGTGGAGGTGCACGTCGGGGCTGAGCTCCGCCAGCGGCTCCATGCCGGGGCAGCTGCCATCCATGTTGATGACAACGTGGCCACCGCCACCATCCTCACCACCGTCCCGGCCGCAGGGCGCGGTGCTGTCGCCSACGGACAGCCGAGCCCCGCAGCGCCGCGGCGGCTCGGGGGGATGCTCGGCAGGGCCCCTCTCCGCCCTCCTGCCGGCGCCCCGCGCCGCCGCATCCAGCAGGCAGTTGTTGAGCTTGATGACAGGCAGGGCCAAGGCCCCGACGGCCGAGGAGAGCAGGGCCTCGGCCCCGGCGCGGCACGGCAGGCTCAGGTTGGCCTCGGCGGAGCGGAGGCTGCGCACGGAGGCCGCGGGGGAAGCCGCCGGGTGCCGCAGGAACTCGGCCACGGCCTGCAGCCGGTTGGGGCCGTAGCAGTCGGACCACTTGCTGCCGGGGCCGGGGCASGGCTGGCAGGACAGGTCCACCCGGTAACAGCCCTCCACGCACTCGGCGCCGGCCTTGGGGTCCGGCTGGCCGTCCCCGTGCTGGCAGCGCCCGTCCTCGGGGCCGGTCCCYTCGGGCGGCCCCGCGGCCAGGCCGTAGAGCCCCTTCTGCATCAGCCGCCGGGTCTCCATGTCCCTGTTCTCGTAGAGCATGGTGTTGGCGCAGATGAAGATGAAGAGCCCGATGCCCATGATGACGGGGCCGATCAGCTTCAGCTTCTCGCTGTGGGGCGCGTGGCGCGCGGCCGCCGCCTCCCTCCTGGCGTCCCCAGCCGCGCTGGCGTTCCCCGCGCCGGCCCCGCCGCCGCCGCCGTGCCCCCGGTGGGGCCAGTAGCCCACCACGGCGATGGTCATGCCCACCAGGACCACCGAGATGCCCACCATGACGAAGGCTCCGGCCGGCGAGCGCATGCGGAGCCGCCCTTTCAGCGGGGGCTCCGTCGGGGGCTTGCGCCGCAGGCGGCGGCCCCGGCGCCGCGGCGGGACGGGGGGCACCGGCGCCTTGGGCCCCCCCGGCTCCGGCTCCCGCATGGGCCCGTTGGATTCGGCGCTCTCCGCAGTCATCGTCTCCGGCTCAGCCGCAGTTCCTGCGGGACGGGAGGAGAAAAAGGTGAGCGGGCGGCGCTGGGGGTCCGTGTGACCGGGATGCTGCAGCATGGGGACCASTGGGAGCACGCCAGGAGCACGAAGGACACGGGGACAGCAGGAGCAGGGGAGCACAAGGGACACCGAGCCTGCAGGTTACACCAGTCGGGCACCAGCAGCTTTGTTCTGCCCCATCGCTCCCCTCTTTCCTCTAGTCACTTCTCTCCCTCCACTCAGGAGCACTGAAGCGCTGAGGAGCTCCTTCCAACCACGCTCCCAAAGCGCCCAAACTCATCCCTCTAAACCCCTGGGCTGCRCAGGGAGCGAGGACAGCTGGGACCTTGCTGTGACCCAGCACGGAGCCATCGCTGGCACCGAGGGCTGCRGCATCACCCCAGTCCTGCGACGCCTGCAGAAGGTGCCACCCCCCAAGAGCAGCAGGGAAGGGGCTGTTTATTCATCTGCTGAGGAAACTGAGGCACCTGGAAACCCAAATGAAAGATCTAACACAGCCTCACCCTCAGGGCCCTGCGAGTAATGATCCAAGCATGACCTAAAATCCTAAACCAGCATCGAGCCACTCATCAGACTGCAGGACCCAGCAACTCACGCAGAATTTAAGCCAAAAGAGGTGTTTTTCCCGATTTGCTGCTGTCCCCTATTTCCCCTGACCCGCTCAGCACATCCCCAGGATCCTACCCTCACACACAGTATGTCATTTTATCCAAAACCTTATTTCCTAGATGAGAAAAAAGGCGTGCAAGCTGCTGCCCAAYGCAGCTGGTGACCAGCCTGGAGGGAGGCATCAGCGGGGCTGGCACCACTGTGCCTGGGATAAGTGGAGCCCCACGACACTGGGAAGCTAAAACGCTCCTTGAACATGTCCCAGACCAAAAATCACGTTTAAAAAAGCATAAATAAGCTCATGCTGACAGGAATCCGTGTCCCTGCAGCGCGGCGCTGCGTGCCCAGCCACGGCTGGCAAGGGGGCCGGGGCAGGACGGAGYGTCCGTGCCCTCTCCCGTGTCTCCCGGCACTGCCAGCACGGGAATGCTGCCCAGGCTGTTTCCAAAGGAACATCCCAAAGGGGATGTGAGCGGGGAGAGCTGCGGGGTGGCCCCCAGCCAAGGGATGCTGTGGGAGGGGGCTTGTCCCCTCACTGCATCTTAAACTGTCAAGAAAAGCGTTCGGACAACACAGAATCGCGGATATTCAGCAATGCAAATCCAGAAACTAAACCCAAGGAGAACCCTGCAAGAAGAGAGGGGTGACCACTCCAATTTTACTCCCCAAGATGAATGAAGTGCTGAGAGCCAGTGACTAGCATCTAAATAGCAGAAAAATACTACATTTCTTTTCCCCAGTTAATCATCTTAAGGTGTTATTAGCATCAGAGGGAAGGAATTAGAGATGTGAGTTCCAGGATGACAGCTTGTTCCTGGCACAAGGCTGTCAAGCTGTGACAACTTGAGTAAGGGAGATTTAAAGGAAAAAAAAAAAATAAAGTCCCAAACAAACCAGCCCRAACCCCAGGCCACTGCTGAGTGGGGTGTTAAGGCTGTCTGGAAAACAAGCTGATAATCCCACATGGCGAAGGGGGAAACACAATAAACCCAAAGCAACGTTCACCCTGAATGGAAAAATGAGGTTTTAAATATTTTGGTATTAAAGGGAAACAACTGGACACTTGAACACATCCCAAAGCCTGTGGGTTTTTTTGCCTCCAAATGCCCTGATTCAGTTAATGTCTCAACTTTCTCTAATTGCCATCTTAGCTTCAACCTCTCTTAATTTTTATAGCAAACCCTTTAAATGCCTTGCTGGCTGCTTAGGGATTATAAAGAGAATGACCCCCTACATTGCAAGAGAAAGCTCTTGGATGCTGACTGGGGGGGAATATGAACCCCCCACAGCTCATGATCCCAAAGTCACACTGAACATGCACCAGGCACCTCCTGGTTTTTCCCCTCAGCCATGCCTCTTTAACCCCAACTCTGCTGCTTTCCTCTCTAACCCACCCCCTGGAGCCAAGGCCAGTGTCCACAGCGACCAGGAGCATCCTGGGGGTCCCACCTGGGGGGACAAAGAGCATCCCAAGGGGACAACCAGTATGCCTGGGGCCCTGCCTGCGAGGACCACAAGCATCCCCTGGGTCCCATCCAGGGCCATGCTTTGGGTCCAGGTGATGTTCACCTGGGCTGYGCCAGGCTGCTCTTCCCACGCTTTTGCACCGGATACAGTCCGGAATTCATCTCAGGGAGCTGGGGTGCTTGGGAATGGGTGCAGGAGGATGAGAGGTGCCCACCCAGCCACATCCACAGGGTCCAGACCATGCTGGGGCTGAAACAACCCCCTTCCCGGCTCCTCTCCTTTTCCCTGGGCACAGGGATGGGAGGTGCTGGCAGGAGGGTCAGGCAGATGCCACCAATCTGCCTCCAGGCAGGGAATCCCCTCTGTCCCCTCTGCAGCCACTACTCCTGCCTGGAGTGCCTGTCCCTTATCTCCCCACTGCCGTGTTCTGCACTTGGAGCATTTCCACGCTCATTGCCAGGGCTGGTTGTTCCCAGAGTTCAAAACCATTATTTTTATTAATAGAATCCCCAAGGTTATATAAGCCCTTTCAAAAAAAAAAAAAAGAAAAAAAATTAATTAAAAAAAAAAAATACAAAACCCAACGCTGCCATCCCCTCCTGCACCCGCAGCCGCCGACACTCCCGCACATGGATTAATCCCACGCTGGAGCAGCGGCGTCAGACACGGCTCCGAGAGCAGGAACAGGGATCCCGGGGGTGCTGCGGGGGCAGGGGGACAGCCCAGTCCCCCGTGGTGGGGACAGGAAGGGGCTCGGCACTCCCGGCCACCTCCCTCCAGCCCGGAGGCATGCGTGGCTCACCGGGACCAGCTCTGAGGTTTCGATTCCCAGTGGGAAGGAATGACAGTATGGAACGACAGTATGGAACGGTAAATGTTGTTCCAGAGCGCGATGAGCGCTGCTCTGCTGCCAGGTTAAGCTTCCAATCCCTGCAATAAGTCTGGCATTAAAATAAACCCAAATATTTCTCTAATCCCCCCCATCACGAAGGCACATTTTTGGCTCCACCCTCCCACCTCAATCCTCTCCCACTGCCTTTGCAGACTGATGCTCCTAAAATTTGACACTAAATCCCAACRCATCTGACAGCAGCGGAGCTGGATGGGGGTAGAGCAGAATTTGGGGAGGGTGCCCCTTGCAGGCAGGTCCTCACAGTCCCTGGGTGCCCCGCGGGTGCTCTGCCCCTGCCACGACCACGCTGCCAGCTTGAATTTGCAGCATCAAAGGCTACCAAAAAGCAGAACTGGCCTCCAAATCTCCCTCTGGATGAGGGATGAGGGGCTGAGCCGGTGTCTGGAAGTGCCACTCCAGTGCTGTGCCACAGGAGGTGCCACCCAGCTCGGTGAAGGGCTGGAGAGATGCAGAAATGCCACATGGAAAAGGGCCAAGAGCAGGCAGCTCTGAGAGCCTTCCCCTTGCAGGTTTATCTCCCTTGCCAGTTATTCTTCCAGGAGCTTTATATTTTCCTTGGCTCACACCTGGAGAGGGCTTCATTGAGGGACAGCATCCACCACACAGCAGGGAATTAAAATCCAGCAGCTCCCCAGGGAGAGTGTTCCCATTGCTGTCCTGCCCCATCCCAGGCTGCATCCCCAACCCGGGGCATGATCCCACCCTGGATGCAGGATCCCACCCTGGATGCAGGATCCCACCCCGGATGCAGGATCCCATCCTGTGGCTCCTCTGCAGGGCATCACCCCAGGAGCCAGCACAGGAGCAGCCCCGGCTGCAATGAACACCTAAGAAATGCCCAGCAAACAGAAAACACCTCCGTTTTCCTAAAATACTGTGACTTTAAAGCTGCTCTCCTGGTTTTGGGAATAAACTGATTTTGCAATTGGCTGCTGAATCAGCCAGCAAAGCCTGCAGTGTGTCTAAAGGCCACGGTGATGGGCGAGACCCCAAAGCTGTGAGCACAGCCCAGCCCCCTCTGCCTCATCCGAGCCCTAGGGAGCCTGTGACATCGAGACCATGGGGGCTGAGCTCCYCCAAATCCCTCTCCCCAAGGAAAGGCAACCCAGGCAGCCAAGACCTTCTGGGCACGAGGCTGTGCCGAGCTGCTGGAGCCCCCCCGGCTCTCCCACCCACTGGGGAGGTATGGAGAATGGGAATGACAGTCAGAGCCGAGATGTGATGCTTAAAAATAACTCCCTTTCAGCCCAACCTCCAACGCCACCCCCGGCACGGGGCAGGAGGGGACCACGGGAGCAGCACCCAGGCACYAGCTCCTTCCCCATCCCACCTCCCATCCCGGCTGGAGGAGAGCGAAGCCAAAGCCAGCAGGGGAGCAGCAGTGATCCCAGTGCACGGTGCATTCCTCACCCTGGATGCCCGGGATGGTCTGAGCCCTCATATGCCCCCACCTGAGTGGTGCCTCCTCCTTTTCCTAGTTTTCTGAGTTCACTTCTAACTCCCCTCCTTGGCTACACATAAAGGCCTCCAGAGGGAGGGAAYAGGAGGAAAATCTGCCGGGCATTTTTCTGGGAGTCTCCCAGCTGGAGCAAACCCTGTCACCATCCCAGCACCCACCRGCAGCTCCCAGTCCGGAGCCTCCCTTGGGCTCATTCCCGAGGGATTGAACCTCTCTGTSTGACCCTGGCACAAGCCTGTTCCCAACACGGTGACAAAATCTGTGTCTCCAGCTCCAGCTTTAGCTGGGGACACCTGTTAATCAACCATAATTAATTAAGTTCCCTCATAGAAGCTTCCACATATACTCAGTAATGCTAATTACCACGGCACGGGAAGGATTCTCCCCCTTCCCAGCAGGAATCACCTTCTGGTCCCGCACTGGGGGTCTCGCTGGGGTTGTGACAGATTTTCACCTTTGCTGCAGCGCAGAAGACCCCAGGAGWGACAACCTAAAGGCTGGAAGTGCCCCTCGTTCCTCTCTCCTCAGCAGGGAGACCTCGGTTTTCCCAGGTGAAGGCTGAGACGGAGGAGGTGTTAACACACAAGCACCTCCACCAAGCACCTGCCAGCAGAGGCATCGCCCCCACACCCAGCCAGGCTGTGGAGGAGCATCGTGCCGAGCTCCCATCGCCAGGTCACGCATCCCAGACAGCAGTCAGGAGCCACCAAGGCCACCACTGTCACTTGGAATACGATCCAGGGAAAGATGGTGCTGGGGTGGTTTGGGGACAAGTGGTTCTGTCCCTTTGCTTTCCACCCTGGCTTGATCCCAGGCAAGAAGGTCATGATGGGCAAACGGGACGTGAGGAGTGAGAGCCACCAGTGCCACCAGGAGGTCCAGATCCACTCACCTTGACTTCTCCAAGCTCCTCCCTGCTCCCAAAAAACGGGGCCACGCTCTGAACGCCTCTCTACCCCTCAGGCAAAGAAAGTGCGTGGAAACATCCCACTGATTACTAATTACCAGAGCTTGCCTTACCCAGATTTGCTCTGCTAATTAGACTAATCTCCACGGCTGGGAAATGAGCCGCAGTCACCCATGGCGAGGAGCTCACGCAACTCGGATGATGCTTAACTCGTGTCAGACCCCTGTGACGGGATCGGGATCATAATTCCCGGCTGCTCCTGACGGGCCATTGTTTTAAGGAGACAATGGAAACGCCGCGAATTTGGTGTTTCTCCCCCAAGCCGATGCTGAAATCAGGGCATCTGCATTCCTCAACTTTTTTGATAGGAACCAGCTGCAAATAATTAATAAATCCAAATTCAAGATAATGCAGACATCTAAATTTAAACGGAGAGAGGATTTCTAAAGGCAGCTCTTTGCTTGCTTGGAGGAAGGGGAGGAATGAGGGGCTCAGGGGGATTTCCTAGGAGAATTCCTGCCTCTGGGAAGTGGTGTGGGGTGGCAGGGCACCCGAGGATGCAGGCTGCAGCCAAGCACCTTGCAAATCCTTGTGGCCAAGAGTAAAGGAAGGAGAGGGGAAAAAAAAATCCACAGGCTGGGATTTCCAGGGAATTAGGACCAAACTCTTTCTGAATTTGGCACCTTCCCTGCTGCTCCTTTGAAAAATCCCTGCCAGCATGGAGGGAGGGAGGGACAGAGTCCGGGGGGCTGCCAAGTCCTCCCTGCTCCCAGGCACAGGCCATTTTCCAGTGGGTACAGACAAACAGATCCCATCTCCTGCTCCACGGACCCACATTCCGCTCGGCCTGCAAGCAGGGAAGTTCCCAGCTGTATTCCCAGCTGGCATCACTCTCACTTCCAGCTTTTTAAAGCCCCCATCTCCCCTGCTCTTTACCCTGCAAAGGACACATGTCCCTGATTTCGTGAACAAGGATCCAAACCCACCTGGGAGGGAGATGGAGCTGTGGGTCCTGCTGCAGTCTCTGACCCCTCCACGCCACAAAGCTGAGCCCCTTGTGCCCACAGGCCCTCCCAATCCCAAACTCCAGGATCTGCTGGGATAATTTCCACCCACTTCTCCTCTCTCGAGTGTCTACATCAAACCCTGCGTGGGGAAGAGCTGCGGGGCCGCTCCTCACCCCAACCCTCTGCCAGGAGCCTCGGGAACTGCAAAAAAGTGCTGGGACCGGGCAGTTCCGCGCAGCTCCCGGGGTTTGGCTGCGTGAGGATGCGTGTGCCCGTGTGGGGGCTTGCACAGGAGTGTGTGTGTGCACATCTGTGCACAGCTGGCTGTGCGTGCGAGTGCGTATGTGCGGGTGCGTGTCCGAGTGCGCGCCCGGGTGTCCCTGCGTGTGCTCGGTGCCTGCAGGAGCAGCTTTGCGTCCGTGGGCGCGCCGTGCCCCTAAGTGCCCAGTGCCTGCGGGCGCCCGGCGTCTGTCCACGGCTGTCCGTGGGTGCCCGGTGCCCGCGGGCGCCCAGTGCCCGCCTGTGGGTGCCCGGTGCCAGCGGGCGTCGGGCGCCCGTGGGCGCTGCGTGTCCGTGGGTGCCCGGCGCGCATCCCGCCGCGGGGTCTGCGTGCCCGGGGCTGATGCGGACGCGCGCGGCCGGTGCCGCGTGTCCGTGTCCGCGTCCACGCCCGCGCCCGCGTCCCCCCCCGCCGTCCCCCCGTCCCCGCACTCACCGGCGGCCGCCGAGCCGTGCGCCTCCCGCCGGGGCCGGGGCCGGGGCCGGTGGCCCGGGGGCGGCGGGCGCTGGGCTCCGCCGCCGCGGCCGGGGCCATGGAGCGGCAGGAGCCGGCGGGGCGGCGGGATCGCTGTTCCCGGCTCCCGGCTCCCCGCTCGCCGCCGCCGGGACGTCTGGGCGCGGGCGGGGGGGCGGCGGGTTCCGCCCGGCCCCGGGTCCCGCCCCGGCCCCGCGGGGGGCGGAGCGCGGCGGGTTCGGGCGGGGGGGACGCGGACGGGACGGGACCCCCTCGGCCCCCCCCCCGCCCCGGGGCGGGCTCCGGCGGGTCCGGCGGCCGCTTCCCGGCCGTGGGAAAGTTGCGATCGCGGTGCGGGATCGATGGGATTTGGGATTTTCCTGGCTCCGAGCGGAGCCGGGAGCGGCGGGGGATGGAAGGGGCCGGGCTGGGATCCTTCCCTCCGCCCCGCTGCCGGGTCCCCGTGCCCAGCGGCGACCCCAGCCCCCCCGCACGAAGGGCCCTGCCGCGCCGGGGGATGCTCCAGGGGAAGGTGTCCCTGCCCACGCCGGGGGGGGTTGGAACCGCATGGTCTTGAGGGGCCCTTCCCACCCAAGCTATTCCACGATTCTCTGATCCTATGAAATACTCAGAGCCCAGAGACCCTTCTCCACCCGCCCCAGCACAGCCCCCAAGCCCCCAGCCTGCAGCGCACCAGAACATCCCAGTTCTTCCAGGCAGGCCGGCCTGCGCTGGGAGCGGGGCTGCGGTGGATTCCCCCTTCCAGCACAGGGAATTCAGCAGTTGGGATGAGGCATTATCCCACGTTAATCCTGGCAGCGGAGACGTTTGCTGCAGCCCCCCCAGGACGGTGCTAACGCAGGTTCCAGAGGCACTTTCTCCTCCAAGCAGGCTCAGAGCGAGGATCCTCTGCAAGGAGCTACTCAGAGTACAGGGCCCCCTCCTCTGAACCTGCCAAAGGCACAAGAGATCTCTCTGTCAGCCCCAGGGATTACGGCACAGCACTCCCATTCCTGCATCCTCACCCCTCATCCCGGCATCCCCATCCCTCCATCACCTCGTTCCCTCATCTCCATTCCCACATCCCTGTCCCCTCATCCCCATCCCCACAGGGCAATGAGCAGCATCCCACAGCTGTAACCACCAGGGGCACATCCCGACGCACTGAAACTGCCAATCCAAGCCTTCACCAGCACATTCCCACCCCAACACCACGCTCCCAACACTCCGGTGAGTGCCGTGGAGATTCCCCCTCACTTCGCCCCGAGCTGTGGATGTTCTGCAGGCAGAGGCTCTTTCTCAGCCTTTAATTAAAAATGTGCCAAGCTCACATTCCCCTTTCCCCACGGTTGTGGTAAATCTTGGAGTATCAAACCAGATCCCCGCTCCCCCCAGGATTCCACAAAACAACTCGGAAATTCCCTGTGTGACTTTGCCACTGACACCCCACCCATCCATAAGCAGATCCAGGATCCAGGTGGATGTCTCTATGGCAGGGAGCACTTCCCAGGAAAGGTTTTTAGGGATAAAGCTCAGAAATGAGGTGCAGGACACCGGGTTCCTCACCTGTCTCTGACAGGGGAGCATCATCCAGAGGGTTGATGATGAGGGAAATAAAATCCCTGGTTCTGGGGGAATTCTGCATGGGGCCAGCTCTCTGCCTCCATGCCAGACTCAATTAAAGCAACTTTTGTGAATCTTTGGAGTTTCTTGAGGGCAGGGGTTATGGCTGTGGGTCCAAGGTGCCAACTGCACTGCCGAAGTGGAGCAATGCCTCACTCCTCCAAGCCTCCCAGACAAAGAACACAACCGCCCAGGGAGGAATGGGATTTGACTTTGGCTTTTCATGCTGTTCAAGCAACATGTTCCAGGTCTCCCTTCGCCACCACTGAAGCCCATCTGGGAACTCCATGATCCAGAAGAAATTAATGCTTTTGAGCAAAATTTGGTTTCCATTCGGAGGCTGTACCTGTGCCAGGCTGTGCTGGCCGAGGAGCCAGAGGGGGAAGCGGCGGGAGCTCGGTGCCGGTGGCTTTCGGAGCAGGGGTGGGCACTGCAGGCAGGGCAGGGCCAACACGTGGGCACCATGCTCCAGCAGTGCCCATCCCTGCACAGGCTCCTGCTCCACAGCAGTTTTCCAGTCACAGGTCACCAGTGATGCTCTGAGTGGGCTGGTCTGCCCCGGGGGTCAACTGTTAATGTGGGGAGAGATGCTGGAGGCAGGACTAGGGGAGAGGGCAGCTGCCTGTGGTTCTCTGGGGTTAAAGTTGGGCTGTGCAGGGGAGGAAGAGCTCAGCCTGGCTCTTCCACCCTTCCTGAGGGGGAAGCTGCTGGGATGGGGATGTGGGGGAGGTTCCTCCTGTGTCCTTGCAGACAGTGGGACCAGCTCCCTCCAGAGGAGCAGAGGAGTGAAGAGGAGAAAAGAACACACTGGGAACAAAAGTGACAGCAGGGAGAGAGGAGGGCGCTCAGGGAGGAGGTTTTGGAGCAGAGCCCACAGCAGGGCAGGAGATGTGCAGGGCCAAAGGCTCAGAGCATTTTCCTTATGCCCTGGGAGAGRGTGGCTCTTACAAACACGTCTGGGATGGGGAGGAACAACAAAAAACAATATGAAAGAGAATTGACATCACTGTCCCTTTTTAAAGAGAGAAAAATTTGGATCTCGTGATAACTGGGCACCTCCTCTTGATTTGGGGGGAGGGAGGGAATCTGAATCCATCCTGTTTGAAGCCCTGGTAATCCTGGCAAAGCCTCCTCTGCTCTCTGCTGCTTCGGCTGGGGACTGAGCCTGGGCAGGAGGGACCATGTGGATGGAGGAAGGAGGACTAGACAGGGAGTGATCACAGCCAGGATCTGAGATCAGAGAGAAGGAATGTTGTTATGGAGAGGCTGAAAGCTCGGGGTGGGATGACTCATGCTGGAGAACATACAGCTGTTGGAGCGGGATTTGGCACCGGCTTGCAGGGCTGTGGAGCCTCCCCCATTAACAGAGAGGGGAAAGAGGAGCCTCCACGATGGCTCCGACCTGGCAGAGGCTTCTGCCGACCCGTGCTGGAGGTGACGGGCAGGGAATGCTGCCTGCCAGAGCGGGTCACGGCCCGGAGAGGTGTCCTGGGCAGCAGAGAGGGCTCAGCAGTGAGGTCTCCTCTGGCTGTGGGATGTGTATCCTGAGTGCTGGGGCTCCTCTGCTCTCCATGACGCTGCCTTGGGGGCAGTCAGAGCAGTGGGGCTGGGATGGGGCTGGACAGGTCAGCTATGAAGTATAAGACATAGCAGACATCCTCCCCTTACCTAGTGACAGGGAAACCAAGGCATGGAGTGCGGATGTGCTCCCTGTGGGCTCCTTGGCCCCTGGTCACGCTCTCCTCGTGCTGGGAGAGGTGGATTTGGCCTGGAAGTGATTTCTCCCTGAGGAGTCAGACCACCACCCTTCCCGGGCTGCTGGCAGCTGATGCTTGTAGGGCACCAGAGCTGCTGTCCAGCGGAAGATGCAGCAGCTTTCCCAGAATTCACGAGACTGCTGCAGGGATAAGGGGGAAAACCTGTCCCCCACATCCACTGAAGCCATGCAGGCAGGGAAGGAGATTTGGGCAAGGCATTAGGAGCAGAAGGGTGAGCCAGCATCTTCCCAAAGTTGCTTTCAGGGAGATGGACTTTGTGTGATGCCTGGAAATAACCGCGGCACCAGATTCCCAGCGCCGAGGGATAAAAGCTCCATGCTTCGGAGGTGGCCCCGTTTCAGGGGTAAGTGAAGACTGTAAATACAGACTTGTTATTAATCATGTTCTGTAAATGTGGAGTCATTATCTTTATGTCCCTGGAAAAGTAATTATCTTCGGCTTTTCAATAAGAACTTGGAAAAGCCTAAAGACTTGAGTTCAGGAAACGTCATCCATCTCCATGTAGGAGAAAAGCTGCGTATTTCCACATATTAATGCAAGTTAATAAAATTTACAAAACGAGTGAGTTTTAATACATCTCCAAAGCTGCAAGTTAAATGCCTCTTCTCTCCCCAGTGATTTATGACACTGTTTCGCAAACTTTTCCGGTGCTGGACGCATCCTGTGGTGCCGTGCTTTGTTGTCTAGCCAGTGGTACTCGTACAGGGCATCAGGCAGGATCTGATTTACAGATCTCTCCCCCAC
Organism: Amblyornis subalaris; assembly: GCA_018881555.1. Classification (NCBI taxonomy): domain Eukaryota; kingdom Metazoa; phylum Chordata; class Aves; order Passeriformes; family Ptilonorhynchidae; genus Amblyornis; species Amblyornis subalaris. The sequence continues at coordinate 3,269,952 of JACAXG010000091.1, forward strand.
TGCCATGTAAAGCAATCCCTCCTCGCCTGACCGGGCTCGTGGGTGCACAGCTCCACGAAACGAATTCCTCCTTCCAAACAACCAAACCCAAACGTTTTCCGGTTGAAGGGAACATCAAGCCGATAACTTCAGGCCGAAGAGCAGCTCTGTGAGGTTTTATGCAGCTGAAAGCTCACAGAAACACATCCATGCTCGACCGAAAACGTTTGGGAAGATGACATTGCCTGCTGCATTTACATTCCTGATGCTCCAGCAGCCACTTGGGGTGAGGAGGAGTAAGAGGAGAAGGAGGAGGAGGAGAAGGAGGAAGCAAGAGGCTGCAGACCAAGGGCCAGCACTTGCCAGCAGCCCCTGGGCCATTGCATTTCCAGCTCAGACAGTGCAGCCTCAGCACAGGCTGGGCAGGAGGTCTGCACTGAAGTGGGTKTGGTGTCACCCCACGTCTCTTTAACACACACCATGGATGGACAGAGAGCTGCAGGGAAGGTGCTCAATCCCATGGACACRTACCCAGCACTCGGTGTGGCTCAGGCTGGGGTCAGTGCAGTCAGAATGAGTTTTAAGCAGCCAGAAGAGTTCAGGAGAGGGGTTTTTGCTCTGGAGTAGCTGCATCTGGTCATTTCTCACTTCGCTTGGTCACACAAAGGATCAAGATCCAACTCCTGATGGGAAGAGTGGACTGTCTTTGAGGGATTATTCCAAAATGCACCAAAAGGCCCATCCTTCTCTCTCTTCACCAGGTTTCAGAGAGTTTCCTGCATCAAAGTGTTTTGGTTTGTCATTTCAGTTATATCCTAAATTACTAAGCATTAGTGCTTGCTAATGTTGAAGTAACAGAAATAAAAGCTGAAGTGTTTCAGCTAAAGCTGGGATGGGATATTTCACAGAAATGCAATATTCTGAGATTGCCTTTTCATTTCAAAATGAGCCATAACATTTCCAGCTCCACATAGCTCTTGGGGGGGGGGAGGCAATTTGGATTTTCAACCCTCTCTTGCTCTGCCAGAGTGGGCAGGGTAAGATTTGAGACAGGCTGAGCTCTCACCAGCAGCAGTTCCGTGAAACCCTGGAGGTTCGGGGCAGAGGTCAGCTGATGCCTCATCCTACAGGAGAAATCCCATGGGAATCCAATGAACCCATGGGAGTCAAATTTGAACACACGCTGAGGGARATGCATTTTAGACCCTGTTTAATCGAATTGCTGAGCTTGCTGCTGCAGGAGCTCAGGAACGAGCTCAGGAGGGGTGAACTCCAGTCGAGGGGGAAGAGCTCCATCGTCAGCCCAGGAACGTGGTCGATGGGATGATGGGATGATGTCTGCACTGCGGAAGCCCCCAAGGCATCGTCGCTCCAGAGGGATGGAGCACACCGGGAAAGCATTGTCCTCCATCCGTCCCCGAGGATCCACATCCCGAACCCGCCCTGTTCCTTGGTTSTTCCCTCCCTCGTTCAATCGCACCCTCGTTAGCACCGGGGCCCTCCTTAGCAGCTTGCAGGGGGAGGGGGCTGTCCCCTGCTCCCAGCCCGGGGGAGGTGAAAGCACGGGGTCCGGCAGTGTCCCTGCTCCTTGTTCTCACAGCGGGACATGGAGCCACCCTGTTCCAAAAGCCCCAAAACGCTCCCATATCCGCTTCGGTGACGCAGGAGCTGAGCATCGCCAGCCAATCACGCCGGGAAAACTGCAGGACTCAGGTGCTTGGGCACCCACAAGAYGGAAATGTCCCTTCATCTGCTGAGGACACATCTTGGGTCAGCACATTAAATAGGCTTTACAGGCAATTCGGACCCCTGAGSCCAGTGTCCCCAAAATACAGCGAATATTCCTGAAGCAAAGATGTGCCCTCACCGATATTTTCCCACTGCAATGGTGCCTTTTGCCGTGTTGGAGCACCAGCTCTCCCAGCAGCCCCAGAAAAGGCTCTGGTTCTGCTATCAGGCCTCTAAAGGATTAGTCAATTTAAAAAAGAAAACAACAAACCAGAATAAAAAAATCACCTGATGCAATGTCCGCAGCCTTTTCTCGTGCTTTGGAGTTGGTTACTGAGGTCAGGCAGGAGCAGGAGGAGCCTGTGCAGTGCCTCAGCACTAACACATTTATCTGCTCCTCGGCCCATCAGCTGCATCTCAGCATCTCTGCAACSTTATTGCATTTATCCATGTCCCTGCTTCAAATAACATTCAGGGAGCTGAGACCTCAGGAGGGGGAAGGGCCTGGGCAAGATCCCCTGGAAAGGGAGACAAGCCCAATCTCAGCCACAGCTTTCTCGTTTGGAATATTCTGCTTCRTCCCTGGGTACAAGCTCATCCTCTGCAGCCCCTTTCCTCCACAGATTCGGATCCCCCCACCCTCATCACCTCACAGACATGGAGCCAGTGCACACAAAAAGCTCCTCTCRCTTTCTGGAGCTTGGGAGGATGTGRAATGTTCCCCCACACCCCACGGCAGGGCCGAGGCTCTTGGGGTCTCAGCTCCTACAGCACCAGAACCCCAGCACRGCCCCCACAGATCCTTCCTCTCCTGCTCCCCAGGAGCTGAGCTGGAGCTGCGCCCTGGTCATGTTTAAGGTGGTGTTGGTAAAATTAACCATTCAGGGGGGGATGTGTGGGGCTGGAGCAGGGTGGTGGCTTTGGAGCTGTGGGACCCGAAGGGCAGCAACACCCAGGCATTAAACAGCAACTTTCAGGGAGCTCATTTCCCCCTGGTCCGCTCAGACACGGAGGCTTATCTTGGACACCTGATTTTCCCTCCCCTGGGAAGGTCCTGGAAGCCCCCTGGCTGCTCAGTGGGTTGAGATGTGGTGACCTCATCAAAGGCCATGGGGCTTATACAGGGCTGGGATGCATCCAAAGGACACATTCCCACCCAAAGGGCACTTTTGCACCCGAAGCAAGGCGGAGCAGAGCCTGTTTGCCATATGGTGCAGCCGCGAGCAGCTGGGAGGAAGGCTCTGGAGAGCTTCCACGATTTCATCCCTGCAATTTCTTCTCTGAAGTGAGGCGATCAAGAGGACGAAGAAGCCGAGAGGGGACGTCTGCAGGCATCCTTCTCCTTCGGAAAGGTCCGACGTTGAGGATGGAAAGGCAGGACACCAGTTATTTCCAGGAAATTATCTGGGCTCCGGCACCTCGCTGTGCTTGACCTTCCCAGGTCCCCGCAGCAGCTCCATAGGCAGAGGAGGGCAAGGAGAGCTATTAACGCTAATGGGTGGGAAGTGGCCATGAATAAATCAGCAGCATCTCTCCAGCCATCAAAGCCCGGAGCTCTCCCGTATGGAGCGAGGAGCGGATGGGAGGGAGGGTGATGCCTGCGTGGTTTATGACAGGGGTTATCCGATGCTCTGACCTACAAAACCAAGAGGCTTGGCCCCACAGACACCCACCCTGCCGCCGTGGGGGAATTTTAGACCTCACCCCCCAGCCCTGCACAGAAATGCTCTCCCAAAGCCTCTCCTGAGCATCASGGAGCGAAGCCTTTCCCTTTGGAATGGCTCCGGGCTGGATCTGTGCAGGGGATTCACACTTGCCCTGCCCTTTTGATGCCACAGATGAGAGAGAAGATGTGGGGAAGCACCACCAGCTCAAACCTCCCTGTGACCACACACACATCCTTCTACCTCCAGCCGTCCAGCCTGGCCTGGGTAATCCCAAATCCCAGGCATTAGATGTTTAATCTTACATTCTATCATGTCTCCTCTTACCAGAGGGTCTGAAATTAAAAGGGAAGGAGGAAAGAGCTGAGCTCTGTGAGTTTAATTGGTTCTGGCTGGTGGATAAGGCGGAAGCAGGAAAACGCAGCAGTTTCTTCCGCTGGCTTTCCTTGCTGTTTCCTGAGCAGCAGTAACTATTCCGGAAGAGGGGAAGAGAGGCAGCATCAGGGGAGAGAGGGGAAAATGCCCTCTCCCAGGACGGAGGAGGAAATTGTGTTCCTGTCCCAGCTGGCCCCGGGCACGTGGAGCCGAGCCAGCAGCCTCGGCTGCACCCCGTGGACATCATTTTCCATGATGCAAACTGGGAGAGGGGGAGAGGGGCCAGGGCAGGGCACGGACGAGGCAGAGGCTTKGTGCCTTTGATGTCCTCTCCTGCCCTGCAGGAAAGCTGGAGGCATCTCCCCTGCCCCGGACCGGTGCTGGGGAGGCTCCCGCTCAGGCTGTGAGTGGGGCTGGATGCTGAGCACTGGAACCAGGAGTGGGAGGGACTGGGGACAGAGCCAGAGGGGATGGGGGACGACGAGCTGGGGGCCAGGGATCCCCATTTCCGAGCACTGGGAGCTGACAGCAGACTGGATTTGGCTGTGGCTCCCAGAGGGTGCACGGTGCAGGTCCCAGCTTCTCTTGCTAATGCCCTGTGGGTTCTGGGATATGAAAATCCAGGTTGCCATTCCCTCCCCCCAGCCTGTAATACATCCCTGGGACATCTCAGTTTTGCATCCCAGAAGTCCCAGAGCAGGATACTGAACCATGAATGCAGRATACTGCACCATCTTGCTTGTCATCCCTGCTGATGCTGAACAGAAAYGAAGCTGCCCCGGTTAATAAAAGCACTTATTTAATTACTATTGGCAGAATTGAGAATTTTTAATTGCATCCCCCATCCTCCAGATGAAATGAGGGACTGTACTTTGATCTCAATTGACATAACTATTAGCAACAAGTATATATTATATATATATATCTCTCGATATATTTTTATATATATATATCAGTACATTATTTTCTAGATGAAAATAAGCAGATCCACGGCTGACTGGAAACAAGAAAAAAGCACAAATGGTGCAACTGTAGCCCCACTTTTCCTTATTTACCAGGAAAAAGCAGGACATGGGAGTTCCAGCATCCCACAGCAGTGACCACTGGCTGGGGAAGGTCACTGGGAACCACAGGCTGGGATGCTGTAAAATTCCCCACTGCCAGCCTGCGGGAACTGCCGGGAGAAGATGAATTTTGGAAAAGCCTCACGTACTTAAAGAATAATGTAACCTGCCAGGCACTTAACGCAGCCAGATAAATGGAACTGCCAGCTGGAGCTCAGCCAGGGGAAACTGCCCGAGGCAGAGGCTCTGGGGACAGGGATGAGCCTGGGGATAAGGCAGGACAGTTCTGGAGCTGACACTGTGAGGGCTTTCCTTGTGTGGGTGTGCAGAGGCTCTGGAAGCAGGGCAAGACGGGGAGGTGGAATCTCCCAGCAGTGCTGGGCAGCATCCCCAGCCAGGCTGGGAGAGATGGAGGTGTCCAGCCTGAAAAAGAGAAGGCTCCAGGGAGACCTCAGAGCCCCTTCCAGTTCCTAAAGGGACTCCAGGAGAGCTGGAGAGAGATTTGGGACAAGGGATGGCGTGACAGGACAAGGGGGAATGGCTTCCCAGTGCCAGAGGGCAGGGATAGATGGGATATTGGAAAGGAATTGTTCCCTGTGAGGGTGGAGAGGCCCTGGCACAGGTTGTCTAGAGAAGCTGTGGCTGCCCCTGGATCCCTGGCAGTGTCCAAGGCCAGGCTGGACAGGGCTTGGAGCAGCCTCGGATAGTGGAAGGTGTCCCTGCCCATGGCAGGGGAGTGGAATGGGATGGGCTTTAAGGTCTGTCCCAACCGAAACCATCCTGGGATTCTGTGATGTGGGGAGATGGCTTAAATCAGGGAATCACAGAAAAACCCTCTGAGATCATCAAATCCAACTGTTCCCCAGCACTGCCAAGGCCATCTCTAAGCCAAGCCCCCAAGTGACACATCTGCACATCTCTTATATCCTTCCAGGCATGGGGACTCCACCACTGCCCTGGGCAGCTGTGCCAGGGCTGGACAGCCCTTTCCATGAAGAAATATTTCCTAATATCCAACCTSAACCTCCCTTGGCTCAGTYTGAGGCCKTTCCCTCTCCTCCTGTCCCTGTTCCCTGGGAGCAGACCCCGACTCCCCCTGGCTGCCCCCTCCTGTCAGGAGTTGTGSAGAGCCAGAAGGTCCCCCCTGAGCCTCCTTTTCTCCAGGCTGAGCCCTTTCCCAGCTCCCTCAGCCGCTCCCCAAGAGACTTGTGCTGTAAACACCCCACAAGAGACATCCTGGTGTCCCCGGCAGCACTCCGGGCACTGGGAGATGGGGCACAAACCCAGCGCCATCAGGAGGTCCCATTCCCCGACACCCCCAGTGTGAGAAGGTCCCCCAGAGAGCCGCTGTGCGGGGAAAAGGGGCCCGCAAGGAACATTCTGCGGCTTAAACCGATCGTGAGAACCGCGGGCCGTGCCCGCTGCCGGCCGAGCATCCTCCGCGCCGCGCTCCATGTGGCAGCTATTACCGCGCACACACGCACCCCCCACACACACAGACACACACACACCCCCCCAGACCTCCCCCCCGGCAGCCCCCTGCCCCTCCTCACGCTTAATCAACCCCACATTCGGACGAGCCGCCGAGGGAAGCCCACCCGGCTCCCCCCGCAGCGCTGCCGGTGCGGGGTTTGCACCCCCCGGCACGGAGAGAGGATGGCTCGGCCTTCCCCTGCCCCGTCCTGTGCTTCGATTCTCGGGCAGAAACATCCAAAAGCTGCCGCTCCAGACCCCCGGAGCAGGCGCTGGGAGCCGCGGCTGGCTCGGGACAGGTTTGAAGGGGGTGGCTGAGCACACAGGCATTTACGAGCCAAGCCAGCGATGCTGTTTGCAATTAAACAGCCCAGCCCCTTCCAGAGTGAGACTTTGCTTCTCGCCCCTGAACCTCTGCAAGCTTCAAAGCCCTCGGCTGGAGTTCCTTGGCACCGGGTGAGTTTTCCCCCCTCCTCTCCAAGGAAAGGACTCGCTGGCAGCACGGAGCGGAGYGGAGCAGGCTGGGTGCTGGCTGGAATTCGGGAGGGGAAATCACAGCGGTTACCACGTCGTGCTCAGAAGTTTTACCTACAAAACAGGGAGCCTCGTACAACCCATCCCAATCCGCACTACACATCCGTAATCCCAGCGAGTCGCCTCAGCCCAGAACCCAGCACGAGCCCCAGGAGGGTCACAGCCGACAGGCCACCACGGCAAAGGCAACGACAGCCATGGAAAACGCTCTTTATAATCCCTCTGGAGAGGATTAAGCCATGCTGAATGCAGAAATGAAGACATTTTATGGCCACCTAAGGACTGAGCAAGGGTGGAGGCACCAGCGAAGGGACCCGTGAGGGAATGAGTGTGAATAACCAGAAACTGGAGGGKTTTTTGCAACAAAAGGGATAACTTTCATTTAGGGAACCTGACACTATTTCTCCCAGCAAGTTTTCAATTACAGACTGGGTAATGGAAAATCCTGTAATAATTATGTCCATGTTGTAGTGTTATGGAAAATACTGTAATGAGATTAGGGCTGTGCCAGGCTCCTCCGGAGAGCAGAGGGACAATGCGCACAACCTGCCCCATGTGCCCGCTCCCCTCCATCCTCTCCCGCTCCCCACAGAGATTCCAGGGTTTGGGAACCCTCCCGATGCCCAAAACGCCATCATGTGGTGGGGAAAGGCTGTGGGTTTCTCCCACTGGAAGCACGAGCCGGAGGGAGTCAGTGAAGGTCTCAAGGCACGGTGGCTCTGACAGAGGCTTTCCAGCCCTCTGATCCTCTTCAGCTTCATCATCTCCATCAGCGAGATTTTTTCCTGGAGATATTTCTGGCTCCTTCTGTGTTGCTTTCCATGTCCCACTGAATATTGCATGTGCTATCGCTCCCCAAGGACCGATAGTCTGAAGAAAGCTGATTCTTTTCTAGAGCTGCTAAATGGCACCTCTCCCCTTCCCCGGCGTGATTAGATCTGTGCATTTACCACTGGTTATATTTGCAGGCACTTTTGGGTGTGATTAGCAGCTGAAATCTGTCAAGAGTCAAGCTCAGGCGTTAGAGCCTCCCTGGGGGCTGCAGAGGAAACAAAAGCAGTGTTTTTCCTTTCCGTGGAGACTCCTGGTGGAGCTCAGCGGAGTTGGGTGGTGGCAGAGCAGCCCTGAGGGGTCTGAGCCACCCACAAGGCTCCAAGCCACCTACCCCATCTATTCCCAGCCCTCTTGCCATGGGCATTGAGAGCCACCCACCACATTTATTCCCATCCCTCTCGCCATGGGGTGTTTGGCTGGAGATCCTGACCCAGACGTAGCCAGAAAAAAGGAGTGGGAGCTAAGAACAGGGTAAAAAAAGGGAAGGAACAGGGAGGGGAAGAGATGTGCAGGTCCAAAGGGAAGGGGGAATCTGTGCCATGGGGCCTTCCAAAGCTCTGTTCCTTACAAAAGTGCTTATGGAGATTATTATACTTAATTTATGTAGATCTGCGCTTGCACTAGAAGAACTTAGGAACTAATTAAACAGCAACTGAAGAACAGCCCTGGCCTTGGATCTCACCCAGAGGGAAGCGATTCCTGGGAATCCTGAACTGAGATGGAGCTCAGCTGTCAGAATGCTGCTTAATCTTCCTAGAAATGATATGAAATTTGGGATGATTTTCTGGAGAAAAGGGAAACAAATCAGCTCACAAACCCTGGAGTTCTCCCAAGGCAACAGTGCAAACTCCTTTGGCATCAGTGGCCCCGGGGAAAGGGATCATCCGACGAGCAATGATTTTTGACACTTTGTTAAGTAGAAGACTTGGATCCAGTCTCCAAGTGACTGTGCCTAGATGAAATCCAGGGGAAAAAAAAAAAAAGGAGGTGCCATTTGGGAGAGCACTTTGCTAACCCTGTTAACGGGGACTGGAGCAATTACACACACGGCTCTAATAGGCAAGAAAATAATTAACACTCTGCCACAGGCTCAAGTGGTGATTTTATGAGTCCTGATGAAGCCGAGCTCCCGTAGGAATATGAGGGTGTGGGTTTTTTTCACTCTTTGGGACTATTTTGTGATCTCACATAAAACTACTGAATTTTTCCATCTGTGGATTTAACTGAGCTGCCTTGAGCAGCAGTGAATCAAGGGACCCTCCTCCCCACCACGCCTGGCCTCTGCGCCCCCCCAGCCAGGGATGGTTTCCTAAACTTATCCAGCATTTGCTGAACATTGCAAGGAGCTTTTCTAGGTTAATTATGCTCAGAGCCCGAGCAGGCAGGCGTGAGGAGAGAGGAGAGAAAATCCTGCCGTGTTGTTATAATAAACCACACAATAAATACTACGGAAAGCATTCCATACATCCTGCCTGAGGGGATTCGCCACGCCTGACCTCAGCCAGCTGAAAATCAGCCGTCCCCTGGCCTCTCACGAGGGTTAAGGGAGAAARTCAGCATTTCCACTCATCTAATCCCGAAAGAGCTGTGTAAGGAGAAGGGGATTCCTTCATTTCCGCAGACGATGATTCCTTCTGTGTCCAGCGCCGGAGCTGAGACACCTCAGGAAAGATGCTCAGCCTTGCGAGGGCTGATGCCACTTGAAACGAATGGGAGTTTTGACAGTGCCCAGCACGTCCCTGGACCACGCCAGATCGCATCCAAGCTGTCCCGTCTCCTCCCCAGCTCCCGTTGGCGTGCCAGGGAGCAGGGATGCGAGCCGGCAGCACTCGCGTGCGGCAGGAGCAGGCTCGGGCTGCAGCTCCTGTCCTCGCTTGCCCCCGTGCCGAGCAGCTGATGCTCCGTGCCGTGGCTACCGCGGTCCTCCTCTCCCCCGAACCGGGCTCCAGGATGGTCCCCCCGGGGCCCGAAGCGAAGAGCGGCTCGGTGGGATGGGGGCGAGGCAAGGGGGAAGCGCCCTGTTCGCTCTGACAGGGCGGGCCTGACCCCGCGGGATCAACGGGAGGCTTTGTTTTCTTTATCCCTTCCAGTAATGAATCAATTTTACTGCTAAACAAAGCTGACTCTTTGAAGGGGAGGTCTTCTATTTTAAATCTTGTTTCAGGGGAAGTGGTGGATGATCTTAACCAGACGTGTCTTCTTAAAGGGATGCAGATGCTACTGCTCTGGCTGAGCACCCTGGAAGGTCATGGAATCACAGAATATCCTGAGTGGAAAGGGACCCACRGGGATCATCCAGTCCGACCCCTGGCCCTGCCCAGGACACCCCAACAATCCCAGCCTGTGCATCCCTGGGAGTGTTGTCCAAACGCTCCTGGAGCTCTGGCAGCCTYGGGGCCGTGCCCATTCCCTGGGGAGCCTGGTCAGTGCCCAGCACCCTCTGGGGACAGGAGAACCTTTCCCTGCTCTCCAGCCTGACCCTGCCCTSGCCCAGCTCCAGCCRTTCCCTGGGTCCTGTCCCTGTCCCAGGGAGCAGAGATCGGAGCTGCCCCTCKGGAGGAGCTGCAGCCCSTGCTGAGCTCTGCCCTCAGCCTGCTCTGAACTCACCCAGTGCCCTCAGCTGCTCCTGCTGTGGCCCCTCCAGACCCTTCACCATCCTTGTAGCCTCTTTTGGATGCTCTCTAGGATTTAAGATCAAACAGCACTCGGAGAATTCACTTTAATACATCATATTCCTCTTCAAAGATGCATTACCTGCTTTCTAACCATCTGAAGGACTTGAACACATATTCCCAGCTCTTCCCACTGGCAAAGCTCATGCAGGAAGATCACATCCATCTCACCTGGGTGACAGAAGGCTCCTGAGGAGCACCTGGGCTGCAGCACTGACAGGAAGCTCCATCACCTCACCACAAAGACTGATCTCCTGATGGCTTTGGTGCTTCTTAAGCACCTCTCGAGTGTGGGTGAGAGCCAAAGCTCATGGCTGAGCTCTCCTGCCATGGCAAATCTCCAGCTGGGGTGGATATTGGCTTTTGGGGGACGTTAACATGTCATTCTCCTCCTGGTTATCACCACAAGCTCTTAGTGGCTACAAGTGGACAGAGTGAATTTTGCCTGTGCTCATCTCCAGCCTTTTCCTTTGCAGTTATAGGGGCAAGCCCTGTGTTCTTATCCTGCCTGGAAGAAAGTTCCTTGGCTCCACGACCAGAAGGTCCAGRTTCAAGTTTATAAAGGTTTTCCATTTGTAGTGGATGTAGAGTCATTTGCAACRTCCAGCTCGAAATGCAGTGGTAACATGCAGTAGAGCCATCCACGGCATCACTCTTGGTTTTTAATGGAATTTGCCTGTAAACAGACATAAACAAGCACCAGCTTCAAGGCAAGAGAAAAGCTTTGGTGGCTCTGTCCTGGGGAAACCTTGTGCAATAGTAAAAAAACCCACAGTCTGCTTCCTGCCCTGCTCACAGCGAGGCCTCATGCACATTTTAGAAGAGAAACTGCCTGGGTATAAAAAGAAATGACTCACTGAAACTGGTAACATTGAACACAACTTGGTTTTGATCCAAAGCCAAAAATGCTTTATTTATTTGAAATGTAAACGGTTCCTTTATCAACTGCCTGGTTCAGGGGTTGTTTAGGGCAGTTTCCTTCCAAATCGGTTGCTCAGCAGAGAGTTTTGCACAATCCTGGGAAACAGAGAAAGCAGCAAGGAAGACACAGAAACCCTGTTGGCTGATTTATGGAGAGCGGGAAAGGGGCCTCCCATCCCTTGGGAAAGCATTCCCAGAGTCGCCTTTGCTGGAGACTCGTCGCCGCAAGGAGATGAGCAACGCGGCCCACGCTGCAGCCACCAGCAACGCTCCCACCCGCACCCACCACAGCCCCCAGGCTGCCTCCTGCTCCCAGCCCAGCCTGATCTCCAACTGGGGAGCACCACGGGGGCACGGGGATCCCGACAGAATCCCGTGTCATCATCGGAGCCTCTCCCCTCCGAGCGCCGCGGGATCCCCGCTCGCTGTGGGTCGCCCCTTCCCGGCTCCAGCTGTGGTGGTGGGTACGGACACAGTGCTCCTGCTGGGCTGGATGGATCCAGGGATGCTTGTTCCGGTGTACCCCGGGCTTTCTGGCCACGGGAAGGGTCTGCAGCCTGGCTCAGCGGGAGCAGGGGAGGCTGAGATGCTGCTGGAGCTGCGCTGCTGCCGCCCAAGAGCATCTTCCTGCTGTTCCGTTATAGGATTTGGAGGAGCTGATGGGAAATCCGTGGCTCTGCCTTYGCCCCATCCTCTGCTGCTCAACCCACCAGCTCCTGGAGGGTTCCAGAGTCAGGGGGATTTGGGATAGCGGGTGGTGTCGGGAAGGAGGGACGATGGTAAAGAGAAGGGGAGGCCCGTTGCCTCACACGTGTGTGCAGAGTTCATGGGTGGGAAGGGAATCGATGGTGGGATAGCAGCAGAATTAACTGATTGCATGAAGAATTGATTGATGGGGAAGGAGCACCACAGGGCAGAGAAATCCCACAGGCACAGGCAGAGAGAGGAAAAAAACCCAGGGAGAAAAAAGGAGAAGGTGCTACTGAGTTCTGAAGACTTAATTAGGTTAATTCTTCCAGCATGTGGCGAGTTGGCACAGTGCAAGGAGGAGGAAAAAATCTGTTTATGGGGAAGAAAACCAAAAAACCAGCATTTCAACTGTTGTGTTTCTTCTGACACGAAGAGCAAGACCTTCCCCAGCCATCGACCAGCAGCACAGGCGTTCTTGGGAACGGGGAAATTTATATCCAAGCCTCTCCTCTGGCCTTTCTCAACTCCACCCGTAAGAGAGACAAGTTCAAGACAGTGCGAAAACCATCTGGAGACTCATTGAATAGTTGTGTGGTCCCACTTTGAGCAGCAGAGACACAGCACAGCTTCCCCTGCTCCGGTGCTGCCAGGGATAACAAACCCTGGAGCCGCAGGCTCCGGGCACCTGAGCCCCGAGCGGAAAAGCCTCACTCGAGTTTTTAGGAGGGTGGAGAAAGCGGAGGTGTTTTGGCAACCCCGACCCACAGAGCTGCTGGATTCCAGCACAGCCACGACCCCAACCGTGGAAACCACCTCCGTTTGGAAAAACCTTCTGGGAGCGTTTCTGAGCACTTGAATTTGAGTTGACTCAAGGGCTGGAAGGGACACAGACAACGCTCTGGTTTAAAAAGCTCCTTAAAGCAGCATTGCTGCAAAAAGCCACTCTATGGCCCCAAAAAGACCCAATACTGATGACATGTGAGGACATCAGGTTCAATGACAGCAAAGCCATAAACCTGTTTTTGAGGACAAACCACGCAATTGAAGGCACYGGTGCCTTGCTCCAGGATGGGAGTGGGTGGGAAGGGGTTTGCTGGGGGCATGCCAGAGCCCCCCACGCCAGCACCTCTGGGGGCTCTGGCACCGACACCCTCCRGCAAAGGCCTTCAGCACGTTTCTTGGAGAAACAGCTGGAAACGTTCCAGCAGCAAATGTATCCGACTCCAAAAAATATCTTGCTTACATTACCGGTGTCTGGGATGGTGAATAATGTGGAGAGGAGAAAGTGTCGTGGGGCAATTAATAAACTGAGGCTGTGCTTGGTGGCAAGGAGAAGAAAATATTAGGGGAAGTGACGGGCAAAGTCAATAAATAGTGGAGCAAATGCGTTATTTGGGAAAGGTCTGGCGCTCGTGCAGCTGGCTGGGCACAGCGCAGCCAGCCCCATCCCTGAGCCCCTCCAACACCCCATTTTTCTCTCACGCCACCACTCTCTTTTCCTCCTGAAGCTGGAATTTGCCCRTCAGCTGCAGAGTGCAGGATGGACACAGCAGGTTCCCTCTCCAGCCCTCTTCTCCCCACAGGGCTGGGCTGTCAGGGGAGTGCAGAGGTTTGTCTTTACAGTTCCTGCTCCCGGGAAAGTTGTGGGATTTGAGAGTTTTAGGTAGTCAGATGAGGTTTGCATGTGGAAACCAGGCTTGTGCAGGATCCAGTCAGTGCGAGGAGGTGAGAGCTGGGGTCTGTACCCCCCTCCTTGTGCACCCACAGCTAACAGCAGGTTAATTGATACAATCAGAGACCCCTCCAGTCCCTCCAGTGGGTTTGCAAACCCAACTGGGAACCATGGGATGGTCTCGGCCCTAGGGACAAACCAGTCCCACAGTCAGGGCTGATGGAACTTGAGCAGGCAAGAAAATCAGCTACAGGTTTTCCCTGCCCAAGGAGAAATATGACTTGGGACAAAAAGATTCCATGTTTGCCTGAGCAGAATAATCTGCAAATGCAATCAGCCATTCGGGTGATTGATGCTCCCTGCTCTGCCCGAACTTCTCCATCAAAATCGTGGGGAAAAAAAAAATCCCTTCTGCGGAGAAACTCAGATCTCTGAAGTGCAAGGACACAGCCACACATCCCAGCACAGCCCCGAGGGAACTAACAAAGAGTACAAAGCAGCATTTGATGTTCCTGAGCCTGCTCCAAGCATCCCAGCTCTCCAGACCGGGAATCCGATCGCGGTAACAAAAGCAAACAAGCCGGGGTTTAAATAGAAGCAAAAAACCTTGGAAGGGAAAAAGCCAATGAGAGCGAATGTTTACCCCGAGGATGGGATAGTTTAGAAATTATGGCTGGGAGCCAASTCTCCAATATTTTTAGTTTCAGAAGGTTTGCAGACCTCAGCTGCCAATGTGGCCCCGGCCCCGCTGCCCTTGGATGGGTGACCTGCTGCAGGTGCAGCTCCAGGCACTCCTGGGGACGAGGAGGAGGAAAAGCTCAGCGCCTGATTTTGGGGCACATTACAGAGTGTTTTGCAATTTATCAGCTTATTATGATTAGAGCAAAACACGTGAGGTAATTATCATTGTTATGGACACATGAGGAAGCTCAGGGGGGAATTAAGGAAGGGGAAAACAGACGCAGACCCCAAAATGCAGTTTTAACATGGATTCATACTGAGAACAAGTTCTTGCTAGTTTTAGTTAAAACACTCAACTTTGGGAGCTGCTTTAGGAAGATGGAAAATTCTGGGATGGTTTGTGATAGGAAACCGTGAGGGATTAAGGAATCCAGGAGGAAACCACAAGCCTTCCAGTGCCTAAAGGATTTCCAGGAGAGGGACTTGGGACAAGGGATGGAGAGACAGGACACAGGGAATGGCTTTCCCACTGCCAGAGGGCAGAGTTAGATGGGATATTGGGAAGGAATTCTTCCCTGTGACAGTAGTGAGGCCCTGGCATAGGTTGCCCCATCTCTGGATGGTCTTTAAGGTCCCTTCCATCCCAAATCATCCCGAGATTCTGTGATTAAAACCTGGCAGCAGCAGAGGACAGTGAGGAATTGGGGATCAGGCACAGCAGCCGGTGCTGTCCTGTGAACACATCGAGGAGAGCTCAAGTAGAGATAAGAGATCCAGACAAAAGAGATAAAAATGAAGATGCTGCCCGTGTTGTGACCGCCAGGTTTAGGTGTAGGGGAAGGACAACAATGCGATGACCAACCCCTCCCAGTGCCCCCAACCCTGCATCTCCCCGAGCACTGCTGGGGGCAGCCCCACACACAGAAGGAACAGACCCGGTGTGAACTTATATTAACTTTATTCACATTTCCAGAGGAAAGCATCGGTGGAGTGCAAGGTCATGGCTAGTGTCGAAAAGCTCAAGTATTTGGTTTCAAACAGGCAGACGTTTCCGAGGCTGAGCCGAGCCCCTGCTCCCTTCCCCTGCACGCGTTTCCAGTTCAAGTAACAGGAATCTCCAAAATAAGCTGGCTCATCACATGACGGGGGGGATGTCAAAAACTTTAAAGCTCTCTGTGGTACAAATCCCTAAGCAGGGCATGAAAGTAGCAGGCAGGAAATCTCGTACAGCTGAACTGGCTTATCCCTGGGCCGAGGGTTGGGTTTTTCCTTCGGCTGTGGGGTTTTGCCGTCGGCGACGCCAAACGCTCCTGTCCAACTCTAATGCGATTCATCACCCAGAGCTAAAATTTGCTGCCACTGGATTACAAGGATGACTGCTGGTGATGGCACAGAAAAAATTTKTAACAGGACTCCCGACCGAGGAGAAAAAGGGGAAAAAATCTGATCGCTCTGGATTTCAAAAACAGGGATAAGGGAACAAAAAYGCAGCCAGGAATAAGATTTCGAGAACTGAAACTGCCCAATTGCACTGCTGGCCCTTGGGAATTTGTCASAGCTCCGGGTTGCTTCTAAGGAATATATTTGTATTTCTAGGAGACTCCTGGGTTCAGCTGGGCCAACAACTGGTTCCTGYTGACATCCAGCAGACCCGAAATCCTCCCAATCCCAGCTGGCATTAACCAGCTTCAGCTTTGCTCCCCACAGAGCCACAACTTTTGGCTTTTTGCTTCAAAGTGCACGTTTCAAATCACACAACAAGGCATCAGACAACCAAAGGCCTCTGCAGACCCCTGCTGGGCCACAGGCCTGGAGCAGGGCTGGGAGCAGGGGGAGCAGAGTCTGGACAGGCAGCGGGAACAACTCACCGAGACACACGGGAAAGCAATGCTCCCTGACACAAGTGGAATGGCACCAGCACCCGATGGATTCCCAAGTTACAGGGCTAAAAGATGAGCTGGTTTAGTTTTTCTTCTGTCTTGTAAATATTAAGGAGTTTTAAATGTGTCCAGTGAGGACACTGGACATCTTCTTGYCCTGTGAAGTTGCCGGATTTTATTGGAGTACAGCTATATTTGGGAAAGG
Source organism: Amblyornis subalaris (assembly GCA_018881555.1). Taxonomy (NCBI): domain Eukaryota; kingdom Metazoa; phylum Chordata; class Aves; order Passeriformes; family Ptilonorhynchidae; genus Amblyornis; species Amblyornis subalaris. The sequence goes on from JACAXG010000091.1 coordinate 3,286,324, forward strand.
AGTGGGTAATAGATGTGTGCACATTCTTGCTTGCTCTGCAAAGACAATTATCAGATTACAAAAAAAGGCACAAGAAGCACATTCTTCCTTCTTCCATCCCTAAAAGGTTCCTCCTTCCCCCCTGCTGCAAGCACTGCGCTGGCTGTCACTGAACAACCTCCAAGTACACATTTTCCTCTTTGATCCAGCTGGCTCGGAAGCCCCAAGGATTAAAGATTTCTCTTCTGTTTGAATAATTTCTCTGACTAGAATCTCATTGCTTGTTTAACCAATTCTCTTCATCCTCCATCTATATATAGTAAAAGAAATGGAATGAATATCATATTTTGGTTTATTGCTAGAAGCAATCTGCTGTCCCCCAACTCAGGCTCCCAAAGGAAGGAGGTGAAACAGAAAATCTGGCAGGACCTGCTTGCTCAAAACAAGAAAAAGGCAAAAATTGCACTCACCCCACCTGACTGGGTGTCAGCAAGGGGGAAACTGGGGCAAGGAAGGGCTCAGGGTTATTGAGCAAGTCAGTGGAGAGCCAGGAATAAAACAGTCCAGCTCTGGGTCCTCTGCTCCACTTGTCAAGAAACAATTTTGCTTTGCCCAGAAGGCGAGTTCTGTCAGAGGCCAGGACATGCCACTTGCAATTCAAGTCTTAACGCTGGCACTGGATGTGCAGAGCAGGATAAAGGAATGTGACTCTTTGGTGAATATCCTGGTTATCATACTAAAAAMGTATTTTAATAAATTAAATCCATCCCTTGCCTAGTCCTTAACGCTGCAATAAATTTCTCCCCTGCAGCTGCCTGGCTGATATTTAATAGTTCAGCTATTAAATATCCCACCAACCCTGTGTCTTCTCTGTGAAGGCTTAAACTCCTTAAATTCTTGTAAAAAAATAAAGTATGGAAATAAACGGTTCTAAATATTATTCCAGGACTGAATGGCTTCAGTGGTGTGGATTCTATTTACAATTTTAAGGGACTTTCTGCTTTAGACAAGTCACAAGGATCTTCTCAGCAGCAGGAAGGTTGGACAAAGGACGTGGGTGATGCAGGAAGGAGGAACAAGTGTGTTCCTTGTGTCACCACACGGTCATGGACAGCGTGTTCACTCTGTTCTCAACAGCTCCTGGGAAGCCAYGCTGGTGGCAGAGATGCCAAGGGAGTCTGAGGTGCCTGTGGATGAATCTTGTCACCACGCAGTGCCCTGAGACAGCCACACAAGCCTGGCAGAGGCTGATGGCAGAACCTGCCTTTGGCAACACCAGGTCAACACACCCCCAGGGCTCCCACACACAGGATTCAGCCCAGCAGCTTTGGATGGAGGGCTGCAAGGGCTGCCTGGGCTGAGGTGGTCTACAACAGCCAAGGATCCATCAGGGAGAGTGGCCAGCGGGACAGGAATAAGCGGGAACACCGAGCGGGGCCCAGCGGGACTCACCGTGTCTCCCAAGGCTTCCATGGGGAGAGGACAGCTCAGGGAGTASTGGTGTGGAAACCCTCACCCACGATGTCACAGCCCATGGGCACGTTCCTAAAACTGGCTCTGATGGAGCAGGAAGCACCCACGCTCCCACCCCACCAGGAGAGCACAGGCTGCGTGTGCAGGGACACAGCCACAGGCTCCGCTCCCTTCCTCGCACAGAGCAGCTCCCTCTCTTTTGGGAAGTAACTGTTCCCCCATTTTGCTGTCTAAATCCTGATTTCTCCCCAGTCCAATGTCCCTGTGTGCTCTGCCTGCCTCTCTCCTGGCGGCAGAGGAGCTCTCTGGCAGAACACACCAAAGTCCACCTCGAGGGGAGAAGGCCAAAGCACTTCACACTCATCAGTTTGGATTGTTCAAAAGAAAAGCCATTTGTTTCTAGGAGATCTGTTTACACACACACTCTGGCCACTGCTGGGTTTCCAACTCCTATTCCTAGCATTTGGCTGACAGTGGAGAGCACAAGAACAAACCCATCCAATTCCCAAGTGCTCCTGATTGTGCCATTTTGCCAGAAGATGTTCCTGGCCCAGAAGCAGCTGCACAAAAGCACYGATGGGAGAATCACAGCTAAAATATACCTCTTTGTCTCCAGGGGCAGATGCCTTTATGGGATCTTTGCCTACCCAAAGTCCACCTGTATAGCCCTTGCTTCCCAACAGGGAATGACAGGAACAAGGACATTTTGCTTGCTGGCAGAACCAGTGCAAGCCACCCCCGATGGAAACCCTCTGTCCACGCGTCCTTCCTGCCGGGGTGTAAGCAGCCAGCAGCCAAGGGTATCTCAACAGCCAGGATCAGTAGGAGAAACTGGAATTTAACAATCAGTCCTGAAAAGGTCAGCTCCTGAGTCACAGCAGTGAAGGATATGAGGGAGTTGCTCTGAAGTGCATCTTCTTCCTCCTTCCTCACTCTCTCTTTTGTCACACAGAACACACTAAACTCGCTGGTGATCACTCAGTCTTTCAGGCACTATCACTGGACACAAAGCCAGTTTTACTCAAAACTTTCTTCTTGCTCCTGCAGCTCCACCAATGCTACCTTGGATTCCCCTTAGAACTGGAGGTTTCTTCTCGATCTCAAAAAGAGATTGATATATCAAAACCAAATTCAATTACAAAATATAATAATATCCTCTTCTTGGAAGTGAAGCTGCCCCATATTCCAGACTGTGGCAGGGTTTTTATAACCTCAAAACATTTGTACTAAGTTCTACTTAAAATGCATCCGGGTCCCAATCCGCCTGTCCRGTGCGTTGCAATGCTCACAGCTGAAGATCCATTCCCTGTCAATTCCTAGAGGGATYTGCCAAAGGACTCCTCTCAGTTGTCTTCTGCAGACTTGAACATGAGGATGGCGTTGTAGATCTTCAGGGCAGGGCCCAGCTTGATGCTGAGTATTTTAACGATGTCATTCTGCTTGAGGAGCAGGAAAGCCTCGCCGTCGATCTGCTGGAGGTTGGAACACGACACAGGACAGGGATTAACCACCAAGGGACAGGCAGGGTTCCCAMTTCTGGTCATTCTGGGATTCCTCCCTAGCTCTGGCACCCACACCCCGTGATGTCCCCTTTTGAAGGGGCACAGACCTCATCTCACAGCCCTYTTCCTAGAAATGGAGAAGCTTCAGGTGTCCCTGMCCACGGCAGGGGGGAGGATGAGATGAGCTTTAAGGTCCCTTCTAACTCAAACCATTCCATGATTCCACGTGCTATGTAGACCAAGGCACAGTAAAGATGCAATATGGCTGCAAAAACACAGTCTCCTAATCCATCAAGAAAGAGATATTCAATTARATGCAAATTAAGCAAGTGATTAACATGCGACCATGTGAAAATCCAGGATGCCGTAGGTAGCAGCGAGTGAAATCATGACAYACTGCTGCTAGAAAAGGTTAAAAATTTACTTGAGCAAGAACATCTACAGAGACAACACAGATATAATTAATATAAACCCCAAATGCTGCAGGGATGAAGCCAAAGATTAATGGACACAGACAAACAATATCTGTCTCCCTAAGTTATTCCATTAAAGTCCATTTACAGAGACTGACAGCGTCTCCTCCTCTCACTTGATGTTCAGCAGTGCAGCACACACCAGCGGACACTCAGCCCAGCCAGAATAACAATTCTGCTATTTTTGTAGTCTTCCCAACTAGCATTTTTTTGGATGTCAACGACTGGTGCAAGAGGAAACACTGAGTAAACTCAGAAAACGTAACTAAAGGCAAAGAGCTGGGAGCTAGATTCGGGTTTCCTGCCTCTCACTACACAAAAGACCCTCAGCAAGTTACTCAACCTCCCAGTTAAGTAACTGGGAGTAACTGGGAAGTCAATTCCTCCACTGGGAATGACAGCAGTGCTCCTAGGCAACAGATGGCCAGAACATGTCCCTGAATTTTATTTTCAAGTCTACACTGCTGCAATGAATGTGTTAAAAATAGCTTGAAACAAATGGGACTGCTGCTTAAATTAAATAATAGAGTCAAGAGGAGCAGAAAACTGCTGGAAAACAGTCCTACATTTCAAAATGCTTTTGAGTCCAATATTATTTATTCCTATGCTTCATTTTCACTGCATTGCCTCACACTTGCTTATTTTAAACAGACCTGCCCTGAACTGGACCTAGAAACAAATCTGTGCTTTATTATTCTTTTCTTTGTTCCATCTTATTTGGATGGTTTCTAGAATTCTGTGCACAATTTGTTCTCTTCRCTCCTAATGTAAGCAGCAACTTATCCCTCTCCAGCCCCCCGCCAAGGGAAGGCTGCAAGGGATTTATTCATCCTGGATGTGGAGCACTTGGAGGCTGATCCCAGCTAATGGACAGTGTGGGGGTGTTCAGCCCTCCTGTCACTCACACCTGTATTCTGGCCAAAGCCAAACTGCYAAAAGCGTTTTAATTTCAAACTGACAATGTGGTTTGAGCATAAACTGCAAAAACAACACGAGCCCCACTTTAGGGCTGCAGAAAATAAGGATTAAAACAGACTATGGCTATGGCACTCTCAGAACCAGAAAGCAGTTGCTGTGTTCAGGAGCCGGTGAAATTATGGCCAGAAGAAATAAAATATATGGAGAATGGTTGGATTCATTAGAAGATTTGCTGGGATATCTCACCTCCCTTCCCTATAAATCCCTTTTACACTCAGCTGCACTGAAAGATGGGTTCAYGTGAAGAAATTTCACTATTCCCACCATATTCAGTTACGAGTATTCTACTATATTGTCACATTGTGGATAGTGCTTCTTGCAAGCCTCCATTTCTCTTGCTTCCTATTTTGTGTGTGTCTGCATGGTTTTTAAAACAAGGGAAAACAAAACAYAGGTACATAAATCCACAGAATGCACTGCAGCCTGATTCTCCCTGAAAGGGAGCCAGCTCTGGAGCAGACAGAGATCACAGACCTGCCCTTTCCAGTCACTGCAATGGAGCAGAGGAGGCACAGCCCTTTCCTGGAGCTCTTACAGCCACACTGGAGAGCTGAGGACAGAATCACAGAACCGTGGAATGGTTTGGGTTAGATGGGACCTTAAAGCTCATCTCATCCCACTCCCTGCCATGGGCAGGGACACCTTCCACTAGCCCAGGTTGCTCCAAACCCCATCCAACCTGGTCTGGAACACTTCCAGGGATCCAGGGRCAGCCACAGCTTCTCTGGGCAACCTGTGCCAGGGCCTCACCACCCTCACAGGGAGGAATTTCTTTCTAGTACCCACCCCCCTTCAGCTTAAGGCCATTGCCCCTTGTCCTGTCACTCCTCGTCCAAAGTCCCTCTCCAGCTCTCCTGGAGCCCCTTTTAGGCACTGGAAGGGGCTCTGAGGTCTCCCTGGAGCCTTCTCTTCTCCAGGTGAACACTCCCAGCTCTCCCAGCCTGGCTCCAGAGCAGGGGGGCTCCAGCCCTTGAAGCATCTCTGTGGTCTCCTCTGGATTCACTCCAGAAGCTCCACATCCTTCTGACGCTAGTGCCCCAGGGCTGGAAGCAGCTCTGCAGGTGGGGAATCCCCTGAGCAGGGCAGAGGGGCAGAATGCCCCCTCACRTAGTGCCCACGCTGTGGGATGAGTCCAGGACAAGGCCCATCCGTGCAAATTCACCAGGGGCTCATGAAGAACCTCCAAGTGACAYCTGCACCGTAAGCGGAAGCTGAAGCACCCAACAGACCCATGTGTGTGATCCACCTACAGAGGTGTGCCAAAAACCAGGACAGCCACACCCTGGGCCTGTGGAGGTGTTCCAGAAGGCAAGGTGAACACACCAGGAATGGGACCAGAGCCCAGTCCGTGGCAGCACTGACAGGACACACCACACACAGGACACGCTCTGACTTCCCAACTTGTTGACAGGAAAGGTTCCCCTCCTGCTCTCACCCCAGCCCACGGGGGAAGCCAGCGATTCCTGGGAAACCCTACGCTTGCCAGGCTCCCCAGGAGGAGCAGGCACATGTCCTCACTGGAGGCAGCAGATGAGATCCTCACCAACCACTCCAACAGGACATCTTTAGAGCAATGCCAAACCCACGGCACAACGGTCCAAGACAGGATGTTAAGCATAAGCTCAGTGATTGGAACTGCAGGGGGAATTTAAAGCAGCAGGATGCAATTAGCCATGCAGGAATTCAGCTCCATGCTTGAAGCTGCCTCCTAAATGCCACAGGCTCTGCAATGACACAGCTGAGCAGGTCTGAGCTCYCTGCCATAACTGCAGGGATCAGCAGGGGGGCTGGGCACACCCCACTTACCTCTTCCCTGAACACAGCCGCTTGTTCCTTGCAGCCAGGTAAACGCTGGATAAAGCTCACCACCTGGAATTGCACGTGAGAGAGAGGAAACACGGACAATTAAAATGGGACATCGTCAAGCAAAACCCTCTTATTTCTGCATGAGAGCTCTCCATGCAAGAATTTTTACAACTTTAATATTTGAAAGTCTCACACTAATGAAGGATATAGATAAAAACATTGCTGCAACTCCTCTGCATATTTTGGTTACCAGCAATAACTGCCCCTGTTGCCATTTGACCATTCCCCCCCTGTAAGAATCCAGTTTCTCCACTCCTCTAAAAGATCCTCACAGAATCAACATTATTTTTCCAGATAAAAAGCTGTATATGGCTTATACGACTTTAAACGCACTCACAACTTCACTTTCTCTACAGTAATGCAGGAAAGTAAAACTAAGAAGAAAAAAGGATTTAGACAGTTTCCCATGATGACATGCCTGTAAGAGACAAGATAAACCAACTGAATGAACATTGCTGGTTTACCAACATCCAAAGGTAGAAGAGCTGGGAAGGAAAGGAGTTTTGGTTTTATTTAATCCTGTGCTGGGTGCACAGGATCCACAGAACCAAGAGGATTAAACAAGTAAAAGTTAATTTCACATTTCGCATTAGGGAAAACCTTTCTAAGCGAGGAATCTGTTAACATTTGGAATAATCTCCCTGGAGTCATGCAAGCAGCCCTGGGGTTACATTATGTAACAGCAAGGAGTGTGAGGAGCAGCCCTGTGTGCAGCCAAGGACAACTTAATGTGTATTGTCTTCTCCAGCTGCAGCTTCACYGGTTCACAGGAGGTTTGTATACTGAGGCGTAATCAGATCAAACATCTCCTGTTAATTGGATGCTCCCTTGCAGGAGCAGCTCTGTTTCATGAGGCATAACCATGTGAGTTGTTGCAGATGTGACATTTCTTCCCTGTACACAAACAAGCAGYGGGGAGGGGTCACTGTCAGATAGTGGCTCCCATCAGCTCAGAATTGTCAGTCTCTCCTAAATCACGTCCCTGCACCTTCAGATCATCCTACCACCAGACTCTGAGTCCTTCCCTCCCCCCCGTTCCAACCAGGCAGGAATGTGGCTCTCAGAGTGCCCTCCAGGTCTGCTCTGCCCTGGCAGGAGCAGCTCTGACTCTCGTGMTTTCTGTTATGTAACCTGAAAGCAGAGCATCCCTCTCCTTCATCCTTCTCTTCTGCTCCATCTTAAAGGGAACCCCTAAAATCCACATCTCCTTTGGGCAGTGACTCCAAATTTTCTTCTGTAGAAGTGCAAACTCCTATTATAAACCAATAAACTACTTTCCTTTCGAGTCCCCCCCACTCCTTATAATTAAAACACAAATGAAAAATCCTTCTGCCGGGTCTGGTTCCTTCCAGAATTTACAAGACATTTGGAGCCTTCAGGGCAAGAGCTGAGTGCTCTTTAGTGTCTGTGGCACTGAGAGGCTGGCAGACATCTCCAGGGAATGACCTGGGCTTGCCTTGCTCCTGTGTCCTTCCCTGCACAACTGCTGCTGGCTCCTGTCACAGACACAGAGTGACAGACCTTTGATCTGCCCCCGAAGTCATTTGTAGGGACACTGCGAGCTCCCTGCCTCACTGGAGAGGCCTCTTAAACAAACAGGAGCCCTGGGGCTTACCAAGAATGGAGAATAGAGAGGAAAAGAGGATGCAAGAGAAGAAAATGGGAGATAAGGTCCCCCAGGACATGAGACAGACTTCGGGGTCCACTGAGTGACCTTCCTGGCCTGTCACTGCTGGGGAGGAGGGGTCCCAAACCAAGACATGGCAGTTGAGGGATGAGAGGCTTGGGAGCACAAGGACAAAACACAGTGACACCACAGGAAACCAGCACAACCCCACAGTGGTGGCAGGAAGCCTTGAACCCTGGGAAAGGGTGAGGCTGGAGGGGCTCAAGGTGAGGGTGGGAGAGGTGATGGACAGGTTGGGAACACAGTGGGATCAGAGCTTTTCTGTGAGGAGGTGAAATCCTGTTGGCCCTTCCTGCTGTAACCACCCCAGGGCTCACAGAAGTGTCTGCTGGAAACTCTTACACTCCCCAATGCACACTGGTGAAGAGAAAGGGCTTGAAAAAGAGCTTTTTTTAATCCTGAGAACACTGTGGAAACTGGATGTGACCCCTCTGGAAGGTGCTGATGAGATCTCAGATGTGTGACACACACACCGAGCACAGGATTCATGTCCCTTGGTGGCAAAGCAGCCCCACACTGCACCCCTTCAACACCTACTACCCCTTGAGCTGGGGTTAACTGGGATTTACAAACCTACAAACAGTTGGCATGAGGACAGTTTCCCCCCAGGTATTAGCATTTGATGCAGGATTAACTAATGAACAATACAACTCTAGCATATCTTAATGTTCTTCTGTGAGTCAATAGGCTGTGCTCTGAAAACATGACAGGAAGCTTTCAATAAATACCAAAGCTGCATTAAAGTAACTACTCTTGGTGACTGCTCAGTGTTACCATGACTTTCTTAGCTTGAGGGCCCCTAAATACTGCTGCTGCTGCTCTGCCATTTCAGCTGTTCTCAACCAGCAGAGAATTAAAGCAACATTTTTTTCCTTAATGTGGGTTTTATAAAATAGAAACCAAAGGAAAATTTCAGCCTGAAACCAAAGGAGAATTTTACACCCCCATCACTCCTGTTTCAGATCAGCAGAATGGACTCCTTTGTGCAGCAGAGTTCAAAGCACAACCCAAAGGCAAATGTTTGCCCTGCAGGAAGATGTTGGGAGCCCAAACGCCRACAGACCAAACGTACTTTGGACTCCCTGAAACACAGCAAGTCCAGCTACTTTCAACTCCCAGACCTGTGGCTACACTGCACTGCACATGTTGATCCTGCAAGTGCTCAGAGAGAGCCCAAATTGATTCCTYTGGGAATTTGTGATGAACATAATTTACAAAACCAGACCCACTTTACTGAAATTCAAGACAAAACCTGTACTGACTTCAGCCAGTTCATTGTGGTGCTGCAACTGAGCTTTTTCATGTGCCATTCACACTGCTATTGGCAGCCAAAAGCTCCCCAGTTGTTTCAGGCTGCAGCACAGTTCAGTTTATTCTGGGTTTGAATCACTATATCCAGTGCCCTGCATCCATGTCCCGTGGTCCCTGCTTACACTCATCTGTTATCAAACTAATATCCCAGTTAAATTTACCCAGCAGTTGCTTTAAAGGTCAGMTGCAAAGGACAAATTTTATTTGGCTTGGATCCCGACACTGTACTTCCGTGAAACAGCCTCCTGTTTTATCCAAAAGAAAGAGGTTTTGATTATCATGTCAGAGGATTATCTGCTTCTGACTTTATTGATTTGCTGAAAGACCTTTCGGACAAATCATTGGAAGCTTCCTCAAAAGGACAGGAACAGTAAATCTTTCAGAGATTTCTTTTCCTCCTTGCTATGAGTTTAATTCTAGCACATTTTTATTTTTAAAAAAACCAACAAAAACAAAAAAACCAACACCACCACCAAACCACAACAATTGAACAAAAGAAAGGACTGAGTTTTAAAACATCAACACTAATTGCTCTGTCTCTTTCCCAATTGCTGTGGTTCCCATCTCCCATGTCACTGCAATCCCACCAGACTCCTACCACTCCTCCAGCATGAAGAGCAAAGTCAAGATTGGATTTATCTGATGTTAAGAGGCACTTAGGGAAAACACACTTTCTAAAAGCCTCTGAAGATCCTCTCTGCATCATGAACAGCAGCACCTTTTTCCTGCTCTGCAGATTCCCTGCATCCTTGCAAGCACAACACTACAGCACATTTCTCTGGAATTAAATGCCCTGCAATCAAGCGCCAGGATCCAAATTGTCACCACTTCCCAAGCACAGGGACAAATATTATTTATGCCCAAGGCATTGAAGCATAAACCAACTACTCAGCACACAGAACACCGGCTTTTTCACACACCACCTAATTACAGGAGACATCTCAAGAGCTGCAGAGACACAGCCCCAGCTGCACAGCTACCTCTGCCAGAAATCAGGTCAGGCTGTGGGCAGTTTTGTTCCCRGGGAATCAGGCAGGGAGACGCAGGAGGAGTGGGCATGCACAGTGCAGTTTGGAATTCTCTGCAATGTAAAAGTGAATCAGCAGCAAAGTCACAGGAGAGGGGGAGGGAGATCAGAGAAGGGAATCTGCTTGGCAGAATGATGCTTCAGGCCTGAGGACCGAGAGATCAAGGGGTAAATAAACACAGGGAGGGAATCCTATTGAGGGCAATAAGCTGTGGGTACCAAGGGGTTAACAGGGATTCTTCCCCTCCCTGATTAAACGACTTAGGTCTAACTTCCAGCTGAGTCAGCTGTGGCATATGCACAGCAAACAGAAGTGCACTGCCTAGGAAAGGGAAGGAAATAAAGATGTCTCCCAATTAGCAGCCCAGAGGAGGAGGGCTCTGGCATTCCTGCAGCCCAGGAGAGCGGAGCAGGGAGCAGGTAACTCACCTCTTCCACAGTCCATTTGGCAACTTGTTTGGCCGTAAGGCCCGAGACCTCCGGCAAGAGCCTGCAGTGCTGCTCCCAGAAGAGATGGAGGCGGTGGGTCGGGTTAGAGGCCAGGGAAGGCATGAAGATAGACTGGTGGAGGGCCTGCTGGAGATCCAAATCAGGGCCTGGAAAAGCAAACGAGACAAGTCAGAGCCAGGCTTCAAGTAGGAGCAACTACAACGAAGCAGGAGGAAGGGTCACAGCCTGGAGGGGAAAGCAAGGCAGGGTGAGCAGAGCCAGGCACGGCTACTGCGTGGCACACCGAGCTCTCAGGGCGTTCTCCCCACCCTCCCGAGCAGGAGAAAGGGAAAAAAAAAGATAAGATTGCCAGGCTGGAGGCTTTATCGTTAGCTTCTTCCCTGGAAAATGATGTCATGCTGCTAACAGAGAAGATGTTTGCAGCGTTTTATTGACAAGGTGGAGGAGTTCTGGTAACAGCATCTTCGGCTGGGAACTGATGGCACYGTTCCAGCCCCAGCTGTAGCCAGAGCTCTGTGCTGCCAGCATGGCCTGGGCTTGCTCCCCAGGAGACTCCCAGGCCAGGAGTGCTCACGGTACCTCCAGACATCAACTCCCTCCTCATGTGTCAAGTGACGGAAGCTTTGAAAACCAAGGCAAAAAAAGGAGGAAGCGATCACCCCTCCCTAATGAGATCACTGGAGCAGTGCAGAGTCATGGTCCTACAGGGACGTGCTGGTTATACAACAGGAAGCCAGGCAGAGGATGGGAACAAGCTGGGAAACATTCCTCTGGTTTACAGCAGTTACGGGGGATCGCCCCCGACCCCCGGCCCCGCAGGCTGCCCAGCGCCATCCCGTGGCAACGGCACGGCATTCCCACTTTATCCCAGCCTTTGGGAAGGCTCCGTGTGCCCCCAGTGCCTGCTGCTCCTGCTGCCTCTGCTCAGCAGCTCTCAGTGGGCTGGGGTGTAAGATCTGGGGGGGGTGAGCCAGTCCCTACGTGGAAACCACAACGGGAAACAGCAGAAATGCAAAGAAAAAGCAGATTTCCACTGCCAGCTACCCCCAGCCAAAGGGGAAACAGCTCTGGAGGTAAAGCTTGTCCTAGTGAACAGWCACTCCCCTGGCCCCAGTGTGAGTAAGTAAGTCTGAGTAAGAACTGCTCAGTTCAGGAGCTGCTGGTGACAGCGGGGCACAGGGCACTGCTCCTGAGAGGGCTGTCACCCCCTCCTCCCCTGCTCCACTGCCACAGTGGTGGGGACAGACAGCAGCTGCTCTTGTTCCCAATTCCCACTCTGGGAGGTCCCACTCATGCCCAAGGTTTCCCCCACTGCCACATCCCTGCTGGGTGGGCGCTGCTTCCATCTCAGACCGACTCCTTTTCTCCACTAAGCCCAAATCCTTGCAGTAAGCACCCKAACAGTGACCCAAACAAGTGACTCTCCCTCTGAGGAACAGGCAGTGATCTCATACTTGAAACGTAGCTGGGAGGAAAGCTCTGGGTAATTGTGAATTACAGGTCAGTGGATTATTTATTGCAGCATTTCCCTCCCCTGATTTCCATCACTCCATGGAAGGTGAATGTGAAGGGAGAGTGGGCAGCTTTCCCTGCCAGCTGCAACTGCAGCTCGGAGCTGGCAGATCCCTCAGCTCTGACTGCAGAACTCAGCACTAGGTAAAAATGAGTATTAAAAAAAAAAAAAAAAAAAAAAGCCAGGCACCTGTCCCAGTTTGTGCCTGCTTAGCTATTTTTGATTGGAGACTTATTACCATGTTAAATCCTCCTAAAAGCCTGGTCAGCTCCGTTCTCTGAAATGACTTTTTATAGTAAATCTGAAAGTTAAGCATATGGTTTGCTAAAGTGATAGCAGAAAGCTGCTTTGAAAACTTAACCTGTCATTTACCAGGAAAAAAAAAAAACCCACTGTTTTTCCATTTAATTTTTTGTTTTCATCCTTAAGAGAACCTTAAAAAAGTCTCCCAATGATTCAGAATATGGTTCTGAATACCAAGGAAGGTCTAAAAAAAAGGGGTTGATTTTGAGCAAGCCTCCCTTGACCCTTGTGCTGGCTCTGTCACAGCCTGACAGAGGTCACAGACTGTTTGGGAACCCCTTGTCACTACAGAGGAGTTTGCAGTGGCACAAAAACCGGTACAAACTTGTCTTCTCAGTTAATAAAYACAAGGCTGCACTCTACAAAGCATTAAACCTTTCACTTCCAAGTGATTTTACTTCTTCTTCTCATTTTAAAGGAAGAAAAACTACCATTGCCATCACCTCCAGCAAGTGCTTTCTCTTGACTGTGGAATCAAAGACAGAAAAAGCTCTGAAGTTTGGAATGCTCCTTGTGACTGTGGGAATATTGCACAGATATGCACACACAGAGAGAAAAGGAGTAAAACTCAACCAACCTTTCCCATTGCTTTCCTGTTTCACCAGCTGGAACTTGATATAGGCATGTGAGCACCCAAGCCTGAAAGCATCAATTACAAAACATTTCAGAAGATAAAGAAATGGATGTAATTTCTTCTCTATACAAAGATTAATGGGATTTATAGAAACCATGAACTTTTTCCTCTTGAAATAAGCAATAACTCCCTGACCTCTCCCTGAGCTAAGGGCTGTGCTATTAAATTCAAGGCCAGAACTCAGATCYGAGTTTGCTGCAGGAAAGAGAAGGCCCAAAACATCAGGAGGAAGGAAGATTGTCCATGTCATTCTAAAACACTCTGCTGCAAAACTCTGATCAAATTGGGCTGCTTAAGTTGTTATTTTTATCTTTATTTCAGATACAGCAGCAGCATCAAGAAACACAACTGTTAATGCACGAAAATACATCACAAAAATCTTATTTACGTTTTTGGTGTGGCTTTGATGTCTGCAGAGGAATCCTCCTCTCCCCAGTCTCTCTCCTGACTGTTTTCAGACTGCTCTGATGGAGTGTGGACGCTGCTTTGACACCACTTTTCACTGTCTGGTGCAGATTTTCTGGAAACACAGATAAATGACAGTAGCTGAGCTGACATCCTCTCTTCTCTTTTCCCACACGAGAGCAAAGCTGGCTGCTCCTAGCAAGTGAGAGCAACAACCACCACCTTGTGGCAGAACTTTCCTCTCCTCTCCGTGAATACAAAGTGCTTTGTTCCTYTTCTGCATGGATTGAGAGAGTTTATGTGAAATAAATCAGCCTYTGCGGACTCAGGCTCTGATCCCAGCAGCTACAGGAAACCACTGTGTTATGGTGAAAGCAAGAGATTTAAGGTTTCTGAATCCTCATACCTCTGGGTAACGTTTAAGGGTTTCCATGACTAAGTTTGATGCATAAACTGAGCTACAGAGTTGGCCAAGGAAGGACAAGCAGCAGGGTGATACCAGATTTATAGGCTGAATTCAGACCTCCCACTATYAGGAAATGAAATACTTAGAAAAAAAGAAATACATTACAATGCTAGAATGCCATTAATTCTGTGAGAATCCCAAATCTGCAGAGAGAGCTTTATGGTAACAGTGCCATTGAAATGCAGTCAATTTTGGTGTGAAAATTAGGAGATGAAGATGCCTGCGTAGTTTTGGGATGGGAGGAGGCAATTTGGCCATGAAAGCCAGGGAGGGGAAAGAACCATTTATTCCTTTTTTTCTGGACAAATATATCTTGAAAATGCTATAAATCTGAACAAAGAGATCAACTTTAATATACGTATAAGCCTTCATATACAACAAAGAACTAAAGTATTGCTAGAGTTTGCCCTGGTGAGACTGCATTTGTGAAGACTAAAAATGATCTTAATAAAATCCTTCGTGTCCTGGTTTGTCCCATGACAGGTTTAAGTGACTTCTGCACTCCAAGAACTAATGCACAGTTTACTTCAATGCTGCTCAACTGCAAGATTTTCTTGTAAGAAAACAAAGTACCTGAGAGAGCCCAGCTTGTTTGCCAAGTGATACACACACAGTGCTCAGCCGACCCAAGGTGGATCACAGTTACAATTTAATAGTGCAAAACAACCTTGGCTYGACAGTTTTAGGACAGGAAATGAATGAAAGGAACATATTTTAAATTGAAACAGCAAGGAAAAATTTATGGAGACAGAATGCAATTTCCTTTGTTGGAATGTGACCAGAGCACCAGGATTAAGGAATCAAGAAACCTATTAAGGCGTATGAGGGTATAAAAGTGCACTGCACTGTGCTGAAGAGTGTCTGGGCCATGGGTCAATATTACAGACAGAGGAACTCAATGCTCTGCTGCTTCTCTGCCAGTTCTGGTGGTTTTCATCCTTCTAAAYGGTTTTGCTCCCCAGCACCCGACCAAGGGTAAAATCCAGCTCACCTGGATTGTGGAGAGTCCCCCTGGGAGGACTCCCCTGCTCCCAGCAGTGGGGCAGGAGTCTCCAGCCTCCTGGCTTTCTGCATGCTGCTCCCAGGGGCAGCTCTCTCCCCGCTCAGCCGGTCCTGTAACAGGTTTTCTCTGTTGAGGTTCACGTCAGAGTAAGGGCAGCTAACTAAGCTGTGACAGAGGAACAAAAAAAGAGAGAGAGGGCAATGGAGGCTTTACAGTCATACAGCCTGCCCTGCCTCAGGCAGAGAAACCCATCACAAACCCACAAAAAATGAGGCCACAAACACTCAGGAGGTGCTGTTACCCAGCTTTAGGTGTGGGAAAGCAGGGGACTATATGGCAGAATTAAAAATCAAAGTCATGTTGTTAGAGCCACCTCAGAGGACAAGAAGAGCTCATCCTCTGTAACCTGGTTATCTGAACATTTCATGAATCAACAGAGTTTTGCAACTTTCACTCTGAAAAATTCAAAGCCCTTTACTACATTGTAAAATACCAGATCTTCAGACCTCCCACCTGAGATTGTTTCCTTGCTCTTAAAATAGTTTACGTGAGAAAAAGCTTCCTTTTCCAAGAGCATGCAAGAAATCAAAAGGCAGAGCACAAAACATGAGCGAGCTCTCCCCACTCATACTTTAATAACCTACCCATGCCCTCCCCCTCTTTAACTGCCTCCTTGCATGCTGTTCTTGGGTATATTATTTCACAAAAAAAACCTCCTTCAGTATTGCTGGAACGTAGAAACCAGAGTGAATGAACCTGTTTGCATTGCAGTTATAATGATTATGGTGGTATAAACAGAATTTATGATCAAACAGGCCACTTAGACACAAGAGGGAGCTGCAATTGCAGTTATTACTGTCTCCAGAATAACCACCCCGAGATCATTCCAGTGCAGTGCAGCTGGTTGGTGCTGCATTATTGTTATTATTGCTGCTAACAGCACCCATCCACATACGTGTAATGTGTCCCATATCGGGGGCCCCGGGCGTGCCCGATCCCGTGGCAGCCTGGAGTAGGACACGCCTGTCCCACTGCTCCCTCTGGATCTTCAGCACCTGATAATAATCATAACAATAATAAAAAAAAGTTAAACAGATTTGTATGTGAAGAGCAGACTGCACTTAGGAAATGATCCAGTGTCACAATACAGTGCCCTGTACTCACCTAGAGGGACTTGCAGAGCGTGTCCGGTTTTGTCACACCAGCCCACGGGATGGATGTCAGGGCTGTCTGCATCCACCCAGAAATCGTAGTGATGGTCCCAGCCATCRAAATGTATCTGAAAGCAGCACAGTCTCAGAGACAGACACAGCTCAGGGCATGACTCAGCTTTTATGTTAACTTCCCCCTTTGTTTCACCTTGCTCAGCTTGGGGCTGATTCATTCGATCTTTCAGATCAATCTTTCGGTCAGGCACAATCATCTCTGTGCTCAGTGGAATTCTTTGTTTTCCTGCACCTGTGTTTTACAGAACAACCAGGTCCTGGTGACACAGCCTGTCACCCCACARCCCGGGGGGTGCTCTGTACTCAAAGCTGTGCAAACACAACTGCCTATTTAATTGTTTTGTTTTTTGCGGATCCCAAAATACCATAAAAGCCCAAAAGTTTGGTGAGTTTTGCAGCGAACAAGCTACACTTTTTTGCTGGATGCAGAGACTGGCAATAGTTAGCTCAGATCCAGGTCAGAGGAGGATCATTGGCATTTAAAGGCTACTGGGTTGTCCATGCGGCAAAGTTTAAATATATGAACTGATTATTATGGTACTATGGATTGGTAAAACTTGGCTTTTGCTCACAGCAGTGAGACGGAGAATCAACTGGATGATGGGGAATAAACTCCACTCTTGCCCACAAGATCATCCTTTGGGAAGGACACCTGTGGCCACAGAGCCTCCAACAGYGCAGCCTCCACTTTAGCTGGCTCATACTTAATTTCTCAGAAGCCAAAGCACAACAGATTATTTAGGCAATATATTTGCATGAAGAGACTAAGTTAAAATGCATTTATGTGACAAATTTGTACTGGAGAATGAAGCCGCTTCCCACATGTACCAGGGTTTAAATTGCATTGGGTTTTCCTTTCCTGGTAGGATAAAAAACCTGTCAGGCAGCTTCCCCCAGCAGAACACTCACGCTGCCTTCAGTTGCAGAGATCACACAGGAAATGCCAAGAGATGGGAAATCACACTGTCAAGTGTTAGTTCAAACCAGCTCCATTAAACCAGTAACTAACACCAGGCCAATTCCATCCGATTTCAGCAAAACAAAGCAACAGGAATCACTTCCAGTCAGGTAGACCCAGCAGCCACATCAGCTGCCAGGCCGTTGTTTGCTGCTCCTTGTTCCAAAGGGGTGTTTTCCCCGCACTGCCAATCCCGGTGTTCCCAGCACAGGGCTCTGCACCTCGGAGCAAGGTCATACCTTAACGCGATGGCTGTCTTTGTCAACTATTGTTGCCACTCTTATCAAGATGGGATTTCGTCTGTCCACAGCCTCCAACTTCGTATTAACCTGGAACCCGTGAGGAGGACGCTGGAAGAGAGGATTGGAAGCAGAATGCTAAAAAGCCTTGGAGTTCAGAGCTGGTACCTGCTCGGAATGAAATGTGCTCTGGTTTCCAGCCACCCCTAGATGCCTTTTGGAGCTCTGGGTTATCTCACATCAAGGACTGTTCAGAGGCTAAAATCAGAGTTTCCAAGAGGTTAAAATCAGAGTTCCCAAGAGGATTGAGCTGTGTCAGCAGCCTCAAACTACTGGAGAGGCAGCCTGAGGTTAACCCTTCCCAGCCAGGGCAAGAGGCCCTTCCCTCATGGACAAAAGGCCAGGTACCACCACAAGCTCCAGTGACACTGCTCAGCCTGACAGCAAACCTCCCACAGAGCAGGGACACATTCTTCTAGAGAAGAGGACACTGAGAGAGGATCTCAACAGTAATATAAATCCCTCCAGGGCATGTGTCAGAGGATGGTGCCMAACTCTCCAGTGATGCCCAGTGAGAGGAYAAGGAGCAATGGCCATAAACTAAAACACAAGAAGTTCCACCTCAACATGAGGAAGAAGTTCTTTCCATGGAGGGTGGCAGAGCACTGCAACAGCTCTCTGTGAGGGTGTGGAGTCTGCCTCTCTGGAGGCATTCCAAACCCATCTGAATGTAAAATTCCAAACCCACCTGTGTCACCTGCCTTGGCAGG
Organism: Amblyornis subalaris; assembly: GCA_018881555.1. Taxonomy (NCBI): domain Eukaryota; kingdom Metazoa; phylum Chordata; class Aves; order Passeriformes; family Ptilonorhynchidae; genus Amblyornis; species Amblyornis subalaris. Next base: position 3,304,587 of record JACAXG010000091.1, read on the forward strand.
GGGCTGAAATAGATGATCTCCAGAGGTCCCTCCCCACCCTCACTATTSTGTGATCTCCCATCTGACAAGGACAGTGGCCAGTTCCCCACTTCCCCCATCTGAGCACGCCACTGGGTGAAGTCTCTTCACTACCACACATCCTTCCTGGCATCAGCTACACCTCCTGGATATCACAGTTACCCTCATTACACTCTCTACTTCTTATGACAACAACTATGCTGCTCGTGAGCACCTGCTGGGAACTACYGTGCTGGGACTCGGAGCAGCTCCAGCCACGGAGCCTCCCCCTGCAGCAGCTCACTCACCCTTCCCCTGCAACCCCGAGGATTTAGGGAAAACTCCAGAATGTCCTTTGACCTGATGTGTGCCCTCTGCAGCATCCAGAAGTAACCTCTAAGCAACAGACAGCTTTTACCGATTTTTCCATTTATCTGACTGCAAATTCCTCCTCTGACCTCCTCAGTTGGGGGTTACGGAGCMCTGGATGCTCATTCAGAACACGTCCCTCTTCACTTCTGCACACAGAGGGCAGGATTTTAGCACAAASTGATAAATTGTGTATTTGAACAAGACCAGCTTAATGAAAAGATGATTATAATCACTCTTCCCTCCCAATCTTCCTTACCCTTTTTACTGCCAGTGGCTGGGGCAGGGAAGGAGACTCACTCCTCAGCTAAGGGGTTAACTCCAAACCTGAAATTCCTCTTTGGTCATTTCACCCAGACACAGACATTTATCCATGGGCTGTCAGAGGCTGGACACACCAGAAAACAGACAATCTAAACTGCTTTTATTTTTAAGAGCATCTTATTGAACCAGCCAACYTTGTCTGTCTTCCCTGAAGAAGGAGCCTGAATGCTCGAGGTCCAAATCCCGCCCAGAAGAGGAGCCAGGCTCTTTGTTTAAGCCTTGCTGAAGGGTTGCTGCCCTTTTGGCAATAGCTTATGAATGTTTTGGWATTGCCAGCCCAGGAGGATGGGCTGAAATAGCAATGCTTACAGTGGAGCTGTCTCCTGAGTTTTTGAGTGGAGAGGGCAGAAACCCAGACCCAAGAGCTGCTATTTGTGCTGATGACCTGTGTCTCCAAACTACGTAAGACAGCTCTTTAAAATTGTTAAAAACTAATTCAGTGAGAAATGCCTGTTCTGGCTCTCAACCCGCTTTTTTATGTACTGATTTCCTGCAATTGCTAGCTGGAATAATAATAATAATTTTTAAAAAATCAATAGCTTTGCCATTTATTTGCACTTCAGTCCAACCAAGCCAGAAAAATAACGAGGTTTCATCTTGAAAGAGTTCTATTAACTGCTGATATATCAAACACCTTTTTCTTCTGTCTCATTTTTGAAACATAGTTTTAGATGCTAATTTGCACTCTGGAGTTTCATGAGAGCCAGAATTGGTCCTTCTACTCTTCTCTCAAAGCCTGACACCTGAAGGAGCAGAACAATGGCTGCAGAAACATCTGGAAAACAGGAAAGGAGGCAGACAAGGCAGCTGCATCCCGCTTGGGAAGACACTTCACTTTGGAAGAATCCAAAAAAGGGGAGTTTTCAGTACTGAAYAGGCTCCCTGTCCTGAGCAAAGCCCTCTTATAATCAGATGACATTTCTCACCACATTTTAGATCCCGAAAAGGTGAGGGAAGAAGCCACAACGGCAGATTACTGAGGACTTGGGCTGGGAGTTTTAAGTTCCCATTTTCCAGCTCCGTTGGAATTTTAGGAGTGTGGCACAAGAAGGCTGAGCCCACCGTCGGGGCAACAACCGTGTTCCACTGACAGGCTTCACTCCTCATCCTGCCCACTGGCTCCAAGGTCTGGGAAAGCTTAATCCCAGGGATGTTTTGGAGTTCCACTGTGCTGCAGATAACTCCAGTTAAACCCTTACAGTTCTCCCAAAAGGCAAAACCTCTTCCACCTCCCTGATACCACCTCATAGCCTGCACCAACGTCACGTGGACCTGAAATCTCACCTGCTGGAATCTGGCCATTATCAAACCTGGCTGGCTGGATTTTTGCCTCCCTTATCTGAGGCCTCCTTGATTGCTTTTCCTCCTCAGTCCCAAAGACCTTTCCACAAAAATACACGGGAGGGCAGCAGGTATTAACCTGCTACCCCCACTTCAGCAGAAGGAACCAAGACAGGTGTCACGATGGCATGGAGAAGTTTTTAAACATACTGCAAAGTCTAGCAAGGTGAGCCAGCAGCGTGGAAGGAAAAAAAATCGATKTAAAAGTACTTATGAAGGTATTTTTAAGGTTTTTGTTTTGTTTCTGCTCACAGTGAGCTTCCAGATAAATGCACWGAACTGCACCGAAAGAAACAAAAGCTCACAATCCCAAGGTTGAAGGAAGCACCTTCACASTGAGTCTGCAGGATGGTCTTAGTGTGCCCAGGGGTTTGGCAGAGATGCTCTTTCATCTGTTAATACATTTATTTCTGTCGAGGGCACAGCTGGCTCCTCCCCAGAAGGACTAAGATCTATATTAGAACAAGTAAACCCTTGATATGAACTTCTCTACCTTAATTCCAGCCAGGGAAATACAGATTTGTGTAACTGCAAGGTGAATTTTAGAGAGGTTTGTAAAACTTCATGTAGAGGGGACACCACATGACTGCACTCTTTCTCCTCTCTGTGCCTCCTATAAGGCATTTCCCACTTTCCTCTGGAAGCCACAGTTACCCAGGTGGACTGAAGGCTCTTCCCTTAAATCTGCTAATGGAGCCACTGAATGTATTTAGGCAAAAATCCTTTCCAAGCCAGCTTTTCATAGTGTTAAAAAAAACCCCAAACTTGTATTTTGCTGTGTGTTTTTGTTTTAGCAGCACTGAGATGATCTTAAAGTAAACCCCAGTTTCACCCTCCTGGCACAGACAAGGTGAACCACTCTCAAAAAAAGCCTCTAGCAAAAAAGGGTGGATAAGAGCACCTGAGCAAGGACAAGCAAAGAGATTCACCCACCAGTTTGAAGGCTCTTGCTGGGGCTGCTTGGGAATTAGTTTCTTCCAAGTATTTCTCCCATGAGAAGGCTTTGGAATCCTTGTATCCTGAAAAAATAGAGAATTAACATTTAGGTAAGAAAACCCCCACATTTATTGTTCCAAACAGCAAAAAGGCAGCTCTGTAACACAWGGTTATCATGCTAATTAGCACTTACAATGGATGGTGCTGAAAGTGGCCTGTTTGCTCCTACCCACCACCTCCAGCACCCAGAGCAGCACTGCCAGCTCCCCAGTTTTACCCTGGGCTTTAACCCTGGTGGGTTCATTTCTGTACAGCTTAATCAATTCTTATTCTCTAGAGAAAGCTCCAATTAAGGGCTAGTCAGAGGATTCTGTGATGTGCAGTGGCATCACTAAATTAATTTCCTGTTTTATTAACTACTCTACRTGTGAGTGCCTGTAAGACTGTAGAAACTTCTCCTCTCCTGCTGCCTGCTCTCCCACGGCTGAGTAAAACCAGCAGCCTGGAGAGAAAAGGCTCCATGGGTCTGCTGCTCCATTAACAGTGGGATGTCTCTCCCTGGCAATTACATTTAATAAACTGCTCGACTTTTTTCSTCTTTCCATTTCAGTACTTTTTACCCCCAGGACTGGTTCCTTTAGGCAGGAGGGTGCAGTGACTAAATGCAGAGCACAGTCTGCAAACTGCTGCATTTAAGTTCCTCAGCAGAGAGACCAGAACTGGCTGCAGGTTCTGCTGGGGGCACAGGAAATCCTGATACGAGCAGAGAACTGCAGARCCCAGGCCTGCTGAACCTTCCAGGAGCAGGGACAGATGTGGTGCTGCAGAGGGAATGTTCACAACCCCTTCTACATCTGCAGCAAAGGCACTGAGGCCAGTTTCTCCTGTGCAGAGCCTCCTGCTCCACTGAACCTGGAATGCAGTAAATAAAGGAACTCTTGCTCCAGGGCTGTCAGTCYGGCAAATGCCAGGCTTCATTTTTTTATGTTTGCTATTTTTAAGGTGCGTGAGCCCTTCCTAGGCCTGAAAACAACACTGGTTTCCCTGTACATTCTGTCCTCTCTCATTTGCCAACATTCTCTTCATTTACCAAATTCCAGTGCAGCAGAAAGAGATGTGGCTTCAGTTAATCCTTCATTTCCAGAAATTCCACCTAGGAAATCATTAGAGCACGGTGCTAATAATGCCAAGRTCGTGGTTCAATCCCTGTGTGGGCCATTCACTTAAGAGCTGGACTCAATGATTCTTCTGGATCCCTCAAACTCAAGAGTATTCTGTGATTTCCAGAAATTCCATCTAGGAAATCACGATACTGATCCGTTTTTCTCCCAGCTCACCTTGAAGGAGTTGCTGGAAATCCTTTTAACTTTYTCCCTTCTGAAATCGAATTCAATTATAAATCACCAAACCCTGTTCCACTTCCTGAAACAACTATGAAACAACATAAAACGCAACGGCAAAAAGTAGGAACAGTAACATTGTCCAGACAGTGAAGAGYTCTGAAGGGAACCTGGAACTTGGAAATATGTAATTATGTGGAAGATACGGTTTGCAGGTTTTTTTGGCTGAGGCAGGAAGTAAGTCTCACTTTCAACCTACCAGGTGGTGTTGTCAGTGGGGTTCCAGTTTCTTGGCAGTAGCCGACGGGACGGATATATGGGCTGCTCGTTTCACACCTGAATCAAAGAGGGAAAGTTGGCACCAGTCAGACTGAAAGCAAAAGGAAAGGCAGGATTTCAAACGCTGTCTGATAGGTCTTTGCTGGGTGAGCAGATGCTTTCAGTGGGTGTGATCAYGGTGTGGAAGACAAGCATTACCTCRTTAGAATGTGTAACGCCAGGTTTTCAAGGCATTCAAGCTGTCCCAAAAGAAAGGGAAATACGAAAAAAAAAAATCTTGCAATGGTTTGGTTGGAAGGGATCTTAAAGCCCATTCCATTCCACCCCCTGCTATAGGCAGGGACACCTTCCACTATCCCAGATAGCTCCAAACCACGTCCAACCTGGCCTTGGACACTTCCAGGGATSCAGGGGCAGYCACAGCTTCTCTGGGCAACCTGTGCCAGAGCCTCCCCACCCTGCCAGGGAACAATTCTTTCCCAATATCCCATCTAACCCTGCCCTCTGGCACTGGGAAGCCATTCCCTCTCSTTCTGTCACTCCATCCCTTGTCCAAAGTCCCTCTCCAGTTCTTTTGGAGCCCCTCCAGGCACCACAAGGTTTCTTACCTCCAGGTCAGGCCACCCCCCTCACTGGTTCTGCACTGAGCTGCCCAGCACCCAAACAGGATGGGAACAACTGGGCAAATGGCTCTTTGTGAAAACCCCAAGTCATTATTCAGATGCCTGAAAACCGATATAAGATCCCAACTTTAATGCCTGCATTTMAAACCTCAGCTGTTACCCATGGACAAAGAGCAGAACAGAGCCAGTCCACCTGCAGCTCTGTTTCAGAAATGGAACCCTTTACCAGTAGTCGTAGCTCTCATCCCAGTTATCGAAATGGATGAGCAGTCGGTTTTCCACCATGTCCGTGACGGTGGCCACACCAACCAGCGATGGGTTCTTCCTGTCCACTGCCTCCAGTTTCATCCCCAGACGAAAGCCAGAGGGTGTCACRGGCTGTGGAACAGGACACCAGGAAAGGGAAATCAGCCACGTTCTGGGTCAAGCCATTGAAATTCCTCTTATAAACTCCTCTGACCCCAAAACCCACAGACCAAAACACGCTACAGTTACCACCAAGAGGTTTGCAGACCAGATTTCCAGGAGTTCTGGCAATGACTGTTACTGTTGCTAAAAAAGAGCTGATGTGGCTTGCAAAACAGCATTTCCAGGTACACCCACCACTGCAGACTCCCAGGCTGAGAGACTTCACAGGGATTTGCTGAGGAGAATGCGCATTGCACATCATGTCTTACTGGTGGAAAAGCTAGGAGAGTCCTCAAGGAAAAGAACTGACTGAGTGGGAAGCAGAGTAGAGCTGGGCCCTGATCCTACTGGATTCCCAGTGCTTTCCACGTGCAGCTTCCAATCCACCTGCCTCTGGGTTTTGTGTCATCACAGCGACAGGAAATGGGAGGGAGGATTTCACAGGAGCTGAGGTTAACAACCACTGAGAAAGCACCAGCGGGAGAAGCATGACAAATGCCCAAGATCCACATCCCCATAATGGATCCCATGGCACACATGAGCCTGCTGCTGGAAACCAGAAATTATTTTGGAAATGATTGAATTAGAAGAAAGTGACACAAATATCTTGACTGTAGGGGCACAGCGAAACAGACGGTTGTAATATATTTAATAAATGGTTCAATAAATCTTTTCMTCCACCATTAAGGAGGAAGGGAAATACAAATTCTTTCTCTGGAAAGTCAGTGACTGGGGGAAGGAAGAAAAACTGCACTGGTTTTCCATCTTAAAAATAAAACACAGCAGGAAGTAGTTTGCATCTGACTGTATCACGGTTGTACCTCTGACATGAGCATATTAAAACCACATAAATATTCTGGTCAAAACTCACTTAGCASCAGACCTATTGAAACCCCTTCTATTCCATATCACCACTTACAGTGCTGAGSGTCTTAAAAAGACTTTTTGGAGCTGCCTGAGCTTTGCAGTTCTTCAGATAGGAAGTCCAATTAAATTCTCCCTCCTTGAAACCTAGGAAGAGAGAGAAAAAGATTGTTTTACACGGCCCTGTTACATTCTGGTGGGTTTTTCAGAAATGGAAATTACCTGGAAAGAATATGAACTTTGCATGGTAACTGCCCTGCTACGATCTCCAGGGGCTGTGCATTTCAGCTAAACCAGCTCTCTCTTTTTCACCATAATGGCTAATCATTAATCTCAACCTTCAAATGTTTCTAGGAAATTGAATGCAGGAAAGAAYTGAACGCAGGAAAGGAGCAAGTTCTGAAGCCCAGAGAGACATCCAATCYAGAGTTTCTAATTTGACTAACCACGTCAATCTCTGAGAATATCAGAGTAGATATTTTGCTCTTCTGTGAGTCACTGTGTTAGTTAAACCTCTTCCCTTTAGCCCCTCAGATCGAGTTCCACGATGAAATCACACTAAAAATGAAATACGCAGAGCCAGGACATCTAGTTCTTAGTAGAATTGATGGTTTCTTGTACACCACTCTATTTCCTTTCATACCTTTAGGAGGGAGCAGCTTATGGCTTGTTTTTTCACACCAGCCAACAGGATGGATGTCTGAGGAATCAGCATTAGCCCAGAAGTCRTAGCACTCTGGGTAACCATCGAAGTGCAGTCGCATCCTGTACCCCTGGACCTGCAGGGAGAGGAGCTCTGATTATCACAAAGGGTCACAGAGAACAAAGAAAATCACTAACAAAACACTCCCTCGTATTTGCACTTATAGAGAAAGTAAATYAGGATCTCATTTATTCCTCAGAAGTCTATCTGTGTTTTTCCTCATTTACTCTCCCAATTTCCATGCTCCTCTTTCCCCACTTCAAACAGCTGAAAATAAAACTGGTCAGTGGAACCTCCCTGGGTTCCTGCTCCATGTCATGCATACATTCCTGGGGTACAAATGCAGCCCCAGAACTTTCAGGCCWACACCAGCTCAACCCAGATTTCACATAAGTGAAGCAGCATAAAAACATTCTGACTTGTTTATATTTACTAAGTCTTAGGGCCTCATTGCATTGTTCTTTTCATATTTATTCATCACAGGCAATTAATAGGTTTGCTGTTCTTAGTTGCAAGTGCAAAAATCTGACAGTAGGATTTCAGGCAAAGATCCTTAACCACATAACACCATTCCTTCAGTGTCACCTTGAACTCCTAGCCATTAATTAACTAATTCAAKTACTATTATTTTTATGTTTCCACTCTTCATTGAAAAAAATTCCTAAATGTACATGGGACCTTTGGAATCAAAGACAAGAAAAGCAACTACCTCAGCCACTGTAAGAACACAGAATCGAGAGGGGTGCTCAGGATCCAGYCCTTCCAATTTCATTCCAACTTTAAATCCATTTCGGCCTTGTGGGAATGACTGATACTGTGARGGGGAAAGAAAGATTTGTTTTTAATTCCTAAAGACAAAACCTATTGCAGGGCAGTCATCAGATATACTTAAGGCTTCAAATTTTCAACTCAGAGCAGAAAATCCTATCCCCAAGTGACTGCTGCTCCAACAGACACGTGTGGGCTCAGGGATCAGTAATGGCACCACCATTGTATTTCACATTTACTTGTTATTCTAATTAATCTCTCAAGAACACCGAACTGTTGCAATCAGCTACGAACCAGTCTTTGAGCAGATGCAGAGATAAGCTCTTCTCAAACACAAAAGAATCCCCTTCCTAGCTCAATGCAGAAACAAAGAGCTGGGAAAGCTAAAATCACTCTGTGGCAGTCCAGACTCTCCCCAAAGGTAACTTGTCATCTTCAAATGGTGAAAGGGACAAGGCAGGCTTGGTCTGGAGCCCAGTCTTACAGTTATTCCAGAAAGCACTTGTGTTTTTCATTTATCTGCACTCTTAATCCAAATGAAACAGCTGAACTACAGTAAACGTTTAAAAGCAACTTGAGCTGGGACTGCAAATGACCAGTGCAGGACCTGACCCTTCCTTCTCAGCTCCCTCTGGAAGGACCAACAGCCCTTGGCTTTGCAGAGCTCCCTGGGAGCCGCACATTTACCTGGGCTGCAGAGGCAGCTTCACCAAGGCTCAACTCACCCTCTGGCACCTCCACGGTGAATGAACAACTCTCACCTCCCTCCTGGCACACACCGAGTGAACCTGCAACATTCCCTGAGCAAAGGAGTCACGGTTTCCCACATGGAAGGGCTGGAAGGGCTGTTGTACACCCACAGAGGACACGTGACAGACATTAGGCTGCCCCTGCCCAGCAGTCCTTGGCAGTTGCCTAACAAGCCACTGATCCCGAGCAAAGCGGATCCCAACAGCTGCTGGGTGTTTGTGACATACACCCTGCTTTGGGATGACACTCCCAGGGCAAATGCCTGCTTCCCAGGGCAGAAAACAAACATCTACTGCCTGCTCACACCGAAACAACTCAGAAATGTTAAGTGCTGGCTTGAGAGTGGTCCCCAGTCCCACCTCCACCGAGCCAGTAAYCCCGTGATTGCCAGTCATCCTGGGATGTCGCCTGAGAAAAACAGAGCAAGAGACTGGAAAAAGCTGCCAACCTCTCTGAACAGTTTCTGGGGAGCAGCTGGCATCTGTTCCTCTTCCAAGTAGGAAGCCCAGTTCCACACCTTCTTCTTCCCAGGAAGCACTAATTAATCAAAAACAAAGAGAAAATCAATGTTTCTCTCCGATGCCTCCCACTCTTCTCCTCTCCTTCTCCTCCCACGTTTGCTGTGGCACCCCAGAGGAGGCAGTGTTACCCAACTTTTGAGGAAAGGTAGGAATTCCAGCTATAGGAAAACCATGCTCATTCCTCATTAAGTGAAAATTTATTGTATCACAAGTCAAATGAACTGTGGCACTCGGATTGCTGGCAAGCTGCCCATGGAAAGGTGCCACTGGAAAGTCTGGACAAGACAGAATAACTTAAAATTGTGGGAATTAATTCCTTCTCCTGAGATTTCACAGAGGAGTAAGGGGTTAAATAGAAACTAACAGGCAGCACAGAGAGGCATATAATTGCAGCTGAAATAAACCTAAAATAAAATAAATGAAAAACCAAGTGGATTTTTGTTCCATTCACAAGATTTTTTTATACATATACACACATGACCTGCTGTATGACCTGCTAATAACACAATGCATCTACTAGAGAGGCAGCTCTCACATGATGGAAAGAACAACTTGGATTCCTTCTAGTAGACCCACAGTCATACACACAGAAAGTGACATTCTAAATGTATATTAAAAATCTCCCCCCAGTTACATACTGACTCATTTAAGGTATAGAATACATTTAACTCATAGTCTAGAATCAACCAGGTTGTTTACAACTTATTTTCTATTTAGCATTGTGGGCTGTGGCTGAAGCTCTCCAAAGTCAATGGAAAAAAAATACTTATTGTCTTCAGTGAGCTTTGGATGAAGCTGACTGCTTCCAGATCCTCACCCTGTGCCCATCATGCAGGCAAATCCAGGATATTCCTGCTAATACACCTCTGAAGCTGACAGTGCTAAGAAGGTTATGTACCTAATAAGCTGTTCTGAATGTGAAATGAGCTCTACTGTCCTTTCCTCTTCTGTTTATTATTATTCACTTTATAATAGCTACTAAAAAAAAATCTATAAACATTAAAGAAAAGAGACTATGAGCTTAGCTCACCTTGTTTTATTGGTTTAGTGTTTCTGCGGCTTTTCATATTATTTGATTTATTCTTCTCCTAGACACAGATATGTTAAAAAGAAGTTTAGCAAGATTGGTTTTCCCTCCCTCTGATCATCTCACAATGCAGGTACAACAAGGATGTAACAGGTAACTAACAGGACTATTAGCCAGCATTACTCTCTTGAATAACCCTACAAGAACATCAGCAGGGAATGTTACATAGATAACATTGATCCTGGTATCCCAAAGTGCTTTACAAGTTATTTAATATATGCTGCTGAAGTTCATTTAAATGTGGCTCCTAAAGAGCAGCACAGGCCCAAAATCTCCATTACAATACAGAGGATTTGCTTTCTGCAATGCAGGATTTGCTGCTCACGTCAGCAGCCTTACTGGAACACTCCTTTTTCCTTTCCCTTTCTTATGTCCATCTATGCCAGGGAATGGATACAGGGGGATAAAAAAGGAATTTATGAAGCCCTGGAGGAAGAAGCAGCTTCAAGCAACTCCTGTCATAGATGAGCACCCCAGACAATGTGGTTTCCCTGTGTCACACTCCAGGCCCAAYCGTCATTCCCGTTTCTCCTGTGTGTTTGCAAACTCGGGTTTGATTCCTCCCAGGTTGTCATTTCTCAAAGCAAACAAAAAAAAAAAGACAAAACGTGCAATACAAAGCTGCCTGCCAAACACTCCCCAGAAGGAACACGGGGGCAGATTCTAATGAGGAGGAAGAGAAGAGGGAAGAGAGAGACTGCAAGGACTTCTGAAAACATCTGTCCCTTCAAACATCTCACCCACATCCCAGAGAAAAGCTGAGCAAGACAATGAGTTAAACTGCTCATGACAGCAGAGGCTGCAGCTTTACTGCCCAGGAACACCTACCCCATGGCTCTGCTGTACAGAACCCTGTGCATTCTGTGAATAAAGATAAAATGGCTCAGAGAGACACTGACAGGAGGGAGCAGAGCACAGGGAGGCACACAGGRCCCCGAAGGAGTGAAGGGCTGCAGGAAACTTAAGGAAAGATCAGCTCAGGACTGAGGTACTTCTATTTATCCACCACTAGTACAGGTTTCTGGGAGTGCAGTGAGTGTACATGCAAGTGCCTAATAAAACCCAAACAAACCCTGTGGTTTGACACTGATCTTCAATATCACACAACAGTATCTGAGTGTAGTCATTCTGGAGACATGTGGTTTTATTACTGTGAAATACACYTGGTGTACAGGGCTGTAACTACACCCGTACACAGCCAGAAATCCTGACCTTCACTTCACCTCAGCTATTCATTCACCCCTGTGACTCCTCAGAACAGATATTCCCATCACTGATGTAAATCAGGATCAGACCCAGACCATTCCCTGGGTACAGAACAACCTCCCTCCTCAGCTCAGTTTGCACTGCACAAGGAACTCTGAGACACACAACTGCCCCTGCTTTTCACAGCTCTCTTTAGAGAAAGTACATGCAGTCTCTTTTACCTCATCCTCATATGCATTTTCTTCCTCATCCTCCGAATCCAGAGGGAGTCTTCTCTTCCTCCGGAGACGTCTGACAGGTCTGCCAGCCTCAGTCACCTGACAGCCACTGCTGGTAGTAAGATTTCTATTATTTCCCCTGTTTCTGCAATCATCTGGAATGTCTCTGATATCATTAAACAGCCAAAATTAAAAACGAAATCAAATTAAAAGTGCARCATTACTCCTGCAGTGTTCCCAGTGTCTCTGAACCTCAGAACGAGGAGGCCTGGGCTGAGGACCTGAGGAAATGAATGGTGTCTCTGCAGGATTTCCTGGATATAGAACTGTAACACTTGGTTTGAGGGGCTCATTCTACTCACAGCAACACAATGTTCTCTTTAAATGCTTTCAAACAAAAAATGGGGAAAATCTGGGATTTCTTTACCTCTCCCTGTGCTGCTGGGAGCCTGTCTGAGTACAAAACTTTCCATTCTCAAAGCAATCCATTTGCTCACAGGTCTGGGAATCGGAGCAGGGCACGGCTTGTCTGGGCACTGCAGAAGCAAAGAAAAAGACAACTATTACATTAAAATTTGGAAACACCTTTCAGGCAATGATTTTTGTTAAAGTCCTTTACAAACTTCCATTAACTGACCCTCAGTATCCCATAGTGAGGGAAGTAATTAATATCTGTGTGCTGCCACACCACCTCCGTAGAGAAAATCCCCTTTTATTTGTAATGCTTTAATTTTGGAGCACTCCATTAGCACTCTCAGGCACATCTTGGTTGACTCGATGATCTTAAAGGTCTTTTCCAGCCTTAATGATTCCATGATTCTGTCTGTGAGGGAGCTCTACTGGAACAGTGAGTAATTTAATCAAAGGAAACWAGTGATTTACAAAGTAAGTGATGYTGAACAGCCTGAAGGACTGACCMCAGGGAAGGGTGACCCACATTGCAGCAGTTTGTATGTTGAACTGTTGCCCATGGGATGGATTCATGTTGGAGAAGTTAATTAAGGGAGGAATGGGAGGATGGGAAAAATTCCCTGCTGGAGCAGKGAAGGACTTTGACTCCTCTCCCTGAGCAGCGACAGACAAAACCTGTGATGAACTGACCATGACCCCCATTCCCATCTCCCTGTGCCACTGGGGGGAGGAGGGAGAGCTGGGAAAGAGGAAGGAGTTTGACACACACTGCCTGTCCTGCTAAGGACATCACAGGAAATCCAGATGCAGAACCAGAAAACTCCTCCAGACACACATGGGGCTGCTGTGGAAAAGAAATGAGATGTGGCACACTTCAGAGATTCATCCTTGAAGCTTAAAAGATCCCTTAGGTCATGAAGAAAMACTTTATTGGTCCAGACAAAACTATTAAAGTGTATTAAATAGTGTCACTGTGCATCTTTTATTAGTCCTGACCTGCAAATGCAACCAAGCATTAAAAAAAGAAAAAAATTWAAAAACTACCTTTCTGATGAGCAAATAGCTGCAAGGATTACTCACTCCTTGATCTTCTTCACTGTCTGCATTACRGAGCTACTGAACTCCAGAATGAAAGAGGCAAGTCAAAGGTGGTTGCATTCGCAAGCTCTGCTCCAAAGCTTTTATTCCGAGCACTTCATTAGTCTGAGATCTTTTCTCAGCCATCTGCACTTCACTGAAACCTCAGTCTGAAAGCATTTGCTTCACTCTGAAGCAGGGCTCCTCGTTGAGTGGAGAAGCACCCTCCATCTTCTACTCCTCCATGCTTCCTGGGCTCGGGACCCTGCCTCCAGCACCCCATCAAAGCCTCAACCCAAATGTTCTTCCCTCTCTTTATCTAAASCTTGTATTTCTCAAAGCTTCAAAGATGCTGGACTTGCTTCTAAAAGGCTCACATCCTCCTCTGCAGACCCAACGAGACAGAGCACCATTTTCATTTCAGCACAAAGAGAAACACCCCATTTGGAAGAAATGGTAATTCCAAGTGGACTCAGCTTCCTGCAGGATTCCATCCAGTTCGCTTCCCTCAAACACGGCAAGAGCAGCAGCATCCCAGTGCAGAYTCCCGGGCCTCCTCGCTGTGGCTGGTGGGACAGCTCCGTGTCGTGGCAGAAGGTGAGAGGAAGGAGGATCTCCAAGCTCCACGTGCTGCTCCAGGGAGAGTTCCCGTGCCCGGGAGCAGGGGAAGGTGCCTGTGGCACCGTAGGAGCAGAGGTGTCCGGGGTGGTGACGCTCCCTCCCACGAAGGAACAGCTCTGGTTCTGCCCAAACCAGTGCAGACAGAGCCTGGGGCTCCCTCCTGCAATGACCTCACCACGCACCTGCGGCCAGGTGAGCAGGGGAAGCACAGCCCCAACCCCAGAACACATGAATTTGTATCAGAAAAACAACAAGCATCTTTACTAACAGCCTCTGAYCTGAGGGTAAGGCCTGGCTGATCATGGGAGCAACCTCCAGTTTCATCCCAAGGCTTTATGCCTCCCTCCTAAACTCTGGAAATGCATAATTTACTATCAGGACTGCATCTTCCTTTACACAACAGAGCTCAACATAGCGGGTTTGCTAACACGAAATCCACATAAACCCTCCAGAAATAATCTGTCCTTCCTGAGATGTTTTTGAATGGAATTACAGAAAAATGTATTTCATGCATGCAAAAACTGGAATATAGCAGGAAGAGAGAGGGAGAAAAAAGATTAAACAGCAAAAAAAAAAAAAAAAAGTTTGTCATTTTAAGGATGAAGTGGCTCCCTGAGCAGCCAGTTATTGTGTTCCAGCTGAACATTCCAACCAGACTCACCACCCGAGGTACCGAGGGCTCTTATACTTGATCATCTAATATAAAACAACACAGTATTATTTGATGTCTTTCAGTCTAATAAATAACGTGGTGCTTTGTTGATTCCCTGCTATTAACAGAAATCAATAAAAGTGAAGCTGTTTCTGCGAGGAAATGTTACTGCTGGTTAAGGAGCAGAAGTGTAATGACTTGGATTAAACACAGGGAAAAAGTGTGTTAAACACACTGCAAAATAATAATCCAAAGGAGTCAGCGGACCAATTCCATGTCTTATGGGAGTGCAGACTGCTGATCTCRGAATACTCCAAGCATGAAGGTTTATCCGCATCTGCTGGCAGAATTGTTTCCCCATAGCTTAAGGTGCTTCCCAGCCCTTCCCCACTGCTCAAAAGGAGGAGGAAGAGAAGGAGGAAAAGTAAGATTATCAACTTCTGCAGAATGTTGGGGGCCTGATTCTGAATGCCTGATGTGATAACAATAACCTGATTTTTCAGAGCTCTCAAGTCCCTTCAGCTCCAATACATTTCACTTGGAATTGATCTTTTCCTCCCCGAGACTCAGAACTTGCAGCCTTGAGGGCAACTCTGTGTATTTGTTTTCAGCATAATGGAACAGAACAGCTGAAGGTAATTTCAGAATGTCAACAGACGCTCCCCCTCCTCTAACACAGAACCCCAGCCTYGTGACCATCAGACCTTGGTTCTGATTCACAAGAGCTGTGTTTGCCCCTGTCATAAATACATGATACAGGCAGCTGCCAAAAGCTGCAAAAAACAACCACTGACGTGAACAGAATTTAAAGACTCAACCCCACAACTTGAGAAAATTCACCTTTCAGAGGAAATGTCTTTCTCATGCTGGACWGAAATTAATGGAATTTGTTGCCTGAGAATGTTGTACGGACATTTCTGAGAATTAGGAAGATCAGGCCCATAACTTCTATTAGCAGAAAACAATTACTTAAAACACTTGCTGCCTTTAAAAATCAATTGAGCAGGAAATTAAAAGGGGAGAGGGAATATCACCAGGCTTTCAGAAACATTACTAAGATTTCACCACTTCCTCGGTAATGCCAACCCACATGTTAAAACAAGGTGTTTTCTCTGCAGAATTTCTATTTGCAAACTACGGAATATTCTGCAAATATTCTGGGCTGCCAAAGGCTTGGTGGCCACTCATGTCCTGTGTCTTTATTTCTCACTTGTGTGTTGCTACCAGGTAAGGTACCAACRTTGTCTTTCCAGTCTAAAGCATTCAGCATACCGTGTTCTGTTGCTGGGATGCTGAGGACTCTCTCTAAGACATTCTGTTCCATCTTTCTGCTTGTTTTTTGGCTCTTTATTTAACTTTAAGAAAGCAAATTAGGGTGTGAAAACCAAAGCAAAAAAAGAGGCACAGAATAAACAGGCCTGGTGCTTACGTACAGTTTACAGTCTCCAGAGTGATGCAAGTTTCAAAAGACAGGAAAAACCATCAAATTTGCATTTTGCCCAGGAAATAGGAATAGAAAGTTAAGAGCATTAAGCCTATGTGCAGTTTGAGGGCAGAAAAATACAGCAGTATGTTTGAGCAGTTACTGGACTTGTGTGATGTTTTTGCCAATTAGAGCCCACTGGCTGCATCCTAGGTCTCTGTGTTCAGCAGGAGCTTTGGTCTGGGCATTAGGAATACCAGGATTTAAAATTACAGAAACACAAACACCCAGGTGGATGCACAAACCCATCTATTATATACAAGTGACAAGTCTGCACAACCTGGGGGGGAACAGCAGCATCCAAGGGCTGCTGCCAAGTCTTCCTGTATYGCTCAAAGATCCAGGCTCTGCTAAAAATGCTGTAAAACGCTTCAAATGCTTAAGCTCCACATATTGCTTTTGTGTCCCAGCAAATAAACTCATGGGCTCCATTAAAGGCTCCACTAAAAGCTGTATGGGCTCCCCAGAGCCAGTTACTCCACTATTTTTGTGGTAGACATTAACCAAACATTGACCATACATTAACTGTATGTTCCTGCCCATTAAACGTAACTTGAATATGTTCAATCTCTGAATGTAAAGACTTGATTTAAAAAAAAGGAATGAAAAACAAATTCACAACCTTCAACCGAACTGTCAGTTCTCGCACTTTGTCCAGTGTGAGCACCGATGTTAAGTTTGGAAAAGCACAGCCCAAAGAACAGGTCTAATGGCATTCCTGTGGGAAGAGGTCAGTTGAGTGCACAGGGAATGGGTCAGAACCTCCCAGGGCTGGGGCCTTCACTCTGACATTTGGATGCTTGAGTCCACCAAGGCCACCCTGAGCTCTGAACTCAGAGCAAGCACCAGCATCACCAAGGACCATGTGCTTGATCTGCCTGTGCCAGATCCTTTCTCTCCCTGAGTGCTGCAAACCGCCTGAGCACTTAAACTGGGGCAGGTGAACTCCACTCTTGACCTGAAGCCTTCCAACTTTCCACCTACAGGTTCAAAGTGTGAGCTTAACTCAGCCAAAGGCAGACCCATGGATCTGATGTAGGATAACACAGGATGCTTCAGCACTGCTGCGGCTCCAATTCCAGCACCATGGCTCTTTATGATTGTTTGAATTGGGTCAAAAGCAGGACAGATATTTGCAAATGGCAATAGCAAGTATCTCTGGGTAGCACAGAATAATCTCTGTAGGAGTTGCTCAGCTTCCACTGGTCTATCCGAACGGCAGGTGCRGAACATCCGCAGCCGGCGTCCGTGTCCAGGGTCCCGGAACAGATCCACATCACCACAACTACAGGGAGAGGCAGGAATTCAACCAAATGAGCCTCAAGTCGGGTGGTATTGAATATATTAATATTTGATGYAGCCTTGTACATTTATAAACACTTGCTCGTAGCCAATGTTTGGATGYCAGTTTCAACCAGGGCAAACCCATCCCTTTTTGGATGTTATTCTTTGCGTTCAGGCTTTAAAAATAAAGAAGCTCAAGCATCAAGACTATTTACAAAGCTCCCTCTGGGAGAAGGAGTTTGGAAGTTATTTGGACAGAAGTAATTAACTTGGAGAATTTACTTCAAACTGGGCCAGGAAAACTGTCAAAAATCACAATGTAGAAAATAATCTTGAACTTAACCAGAGAAGACCTGATAAAATAATGGGTCTTTCTCATCTTTGCATTTTATAAATCCAGTGAAGCCCGYAGAAAAATATAATGAAGAAATTGCTTTTCTTATAATGCTCCCTATCAGTAAAATCTACAATAAAATCAAGATAATCCAGTAAAAGGAAGCAAATGGTTCAATTAAAAAGAGAGCAGAAACTAATTCGAAACATTTTGAGGAGCCACAGTCAGGCTCGAACATTCCCCATTTGTCCCAATTTGYGATTTCTTTTCATCTTTAGCATTCTAAGGCTCAGAAACATTAAGGCAAAAGAAGATACTGCAAAACTGAGATGAGTCATTCAGTCCCAAGACACAGATTCAGATTTATGAAATGATAAATGATTGCCAGGCTGGCAGAGATAATGGGGCCTAATTAACATGCTCCCCCCCCAGACCTCTGTGCTTTATCTTTAGACAGGGAATCTACAGGCAGAGGTCAGAAATATCCAGGTTTTGATTTCATTTCTGCCTCTGCACCAGTGCAGCCTTGGGAAACCACCTCATTGTTACTGTAGAAAAGCAGCTTTGGCTTTCTCCATCCATCTTACCTTCGTTAGATCAAAAACAAACACACAAACAAAAAAAAMCAAAAAAAGGAAAAGAAAAAAGGGTGRAAGTTCACACAATCTAAGTATGAAGGCTAAATGGGTCGGTGGGGGTTCACTCTATTTCTACAAACACCATCAGACTTAATGGGAAGGGAAACATTTCAACAGAAATCCCATTTCAGCTGCAGCCAGGATCATTTCCAATGACATGAGGATTTCAGTGTCTCTCTATGGTGAGGAATGCAATGGTGCAATAAACCCAAAGGCTGCAAATCAAGTAATAACACGAAGTTTGCAGCCCTTCTGACTAAGCTTCCATGGACCAGGAGGCAAAATCCCAGTCGAGAAGCAGCTGGCATCAAGAGAACCATGTGACGCTGTGCTGTTCTGGGAATAACTGACTTACAAATCACCTTTCTGCCCTGAAACAGGGTGGGGAGCTGAGCAGAGCTGCTCCCCTCACTCAGAGCAGTGCCTGTGCACTCAGAGAGAGCTGGYTCTGAGCATCCCCCGTCTGCTGGGAGCTGCACAGCGGTGTCTGACACCCGACACGTGACATCTGCCAGGCACTCCTGGGCCATCGGTGAGGAACRGAGCTGCAGCTTAAACAGAAACACACAAAACCCACCGTGACTCCTTGCAGCACAACTGAGCTGGTCTCAGAAGTGCTTGGAACACTCAGGAGCTCAGACACAAGCACCTCGCCTGCACTTTGCTGTGACGATGACAGATGATGCTTTACTCACCYGTCAAAACCTATTACTCACCTCGGGCAAGTAATATTTTGCAAAGCTGAACTAATACCATTACCAACAAAAGAACCAGCCTCACCTCCAGGAACCTCATCAGTCAGGGACTGAAATGAACTTTCAGAGCCTGCAATGGAATTGTAACAATGCCTCAAGACAATGCACCAGTAGCCACCGGCAAGCATTTAACGGCATGAAGAGACTGTCTGTGTCAGCGAAGGGAAAAAAAGACAAAATTCAGAATTGAGGAATCCCAAGCTCCACCCATTGCACTTCCTACTAATTTTTGTTTCTCATGAAGACAGAAAAATTGTAACCACAAATCAAGGAAAATATTTCTCTGAAAGATTAGAGGGGGGAAAAGGGTCTAGGAAGGGAGAGGGATGCCTTGGCTGGCGTGGAGGAGGAGCAATTTTTGTCTCAGCTCTGCCACAGGACCACAAGACAAAGTAYGTGGCTTTTCAGGAGTTTATCCTGCTCACTTGTACAACAGAGCCCTTCCAAGCTTCCCCTAAGCACACGATAACACATGGATTATGGTAGGTGCTATTGCGCTGGGAGACAGATCAACGGGCACCACGGCAACGCGACCTCAAACAGCTCRTAACACCAGACAGCAAAATTGTGAGTTTACTCTAAACTAGCAGCTCATCCTAGAAYGAAGCCCAAAGCAGTGTCGGAGCCTGTAAGCTGCTCACCCTCGGTTTGCTGACACAGTTGTGTCAAAACCACACACACACATTTATTTCAGCAGTCGGAAGAAAAGCACTGGCACAGGCTGTAGCTGCTGAACGTGTGCCCGTGCCACACGCRGCCCCTCTCCCTGCTGATGCCAGCCGGCGTTCCAGCGTTCCCACGGAGCACACAGATCAGCACCTCACGGTGCTGCCTCACATCTTGCCTGCCTGTCCCCCTTTGCCATCACACCCACTTTGCTGCCTGTCTCTGTGGGTTTRTGTGACGCCGTGACGGCAGTGCAGCAGCACCTCCTCTGTCCCGTCCTTACGGGCACGCCGTATTTTGACCTATTCCAAACAGAAGGGGAGGGATGCAAAAGAAGGCACAAAACCTTCTTCCAAGCCCGCAGTTAATGCTTTCTGTTCCCTTATGGAAAGCGAGGAACAGAAACACAGGGCACTCTCAGTTTTATGGTTTTCACTAAGAGTCTGTGCTGCTGAGCTGCTTTCCCCAACTCTTATCTCCTCCAGCTTGGGAAGAGYAGTGGCTCTGGGGAGGGCACTCGGCCACTGCCCGAGCCCTGCACAAACCTTACACTCAATGGGCTCAGCTGGGAAGTCCARGAATGTCTCCTGCAAGCCTGAAACCATGGAACTGCTAATCCCAGTCCCTGGGAGTCACTTGTAACCACTCTAACACTTAGACACGCTCCTGAACGTCACCCAGTGCCACACAGAAATCACACACCATAAAAACTGTCATGCTCTGCAGGAGCGACCCAAAGTAGAATCACAGAACCATGGAATGGTTTGGGGTTGGAAGTGACCTTAAAGCTCATCCAATCCCATCCCCTGCCATGGGCAGGGACACCTGCCACTATCCCAGGCTGCTCCAAGCCCCATCCAACCTGGCCTTGGACACTTCCAGGGATGGGGCAGCYACAGCTGCTCTGGGCAACCTGTGCCAGGGCCTCCCCACCCTCCCAGGGAATAATTCCTTCCCAATATCTCATCTAACCCTGCCCTCTGGCAGTGTGAAGCCATTCCTCACTGTCCTGTCGCTCCAGGCCCTTGCAAATAGTCTCTCTCCAGCTTTCTTGTAGGCTCCCTTTAGGCACTGGAAAGMTGCAATTAGGTCACCTGGAAGCCTTCTCTTCTCCACGCTGAACAATCCCAATTCTCTCAGCCTTTCAAAAAGTCTAAAAGCTACAGCATAAATAGAGTTGTCAAAACAAATCCTGTGTGATTCATGAATACAACCTCTACCTGTTGGCTTAGCTCTACCATGCATTTATCCCGTCACTTCGCTGGATTCAACCAAAAATTAAAAAAAACGAAACAAAACAAACAGGAGATGAGCCAAAAGATGCTAAACCTAATACTAAAACACCCATTCCTTGTGGGTAAAGTATTTTACTAGTAAATTGAACCATTCCCCGGAATACAATCTGCCAAATTCAGCAAAGCACATCTGCCCTCACACCTCACGTGTGGAGCACTGTGAGTGATGCTAACGAGGAGAGGCAGGGTTTGGTCAGATCTCCGCTGGCTCGGGCTGCTAATTGATTCCGCGTGCGGGAGCGCGCAGCTGCCAGCCTTCCCGAGCAACGACACACGTGGTCATTTTCCCCCAAGTCTCCCATCCAATTTTTCATCCCACTGTGACTCCTTCTTCCTGCTCCTCTGCCGACGCAGCACAATTGGAGGGCTCAAATAGATTGAAAATTGTAGAAACTGTGGGGAGAGGGAACAGCGCGTGGGGAGGAAGAGCCGACGCTGCAACTCAGGAATCACCTCGTTATTTCGCAGAGAGACTATAAATGCCCAGAGTAATCACTGCTGTGGGTCAGTCCAGTTTTGATCCAGTTTAACAATATTTTCCTGATACTCGAATTGTGCAATTTGGATAACGGGATTCAGGCCTCCAGAATGCTTTCCTGTGCTGAGGTGAGGCATGGACTGGCACATGGACACTCCACACCTTCATCCATGTCCCCATCACCACCTCTCTGACAACACTCACGGTGGGATTGTTGGGGTGTCCTGTGCCAGGAGCTGGACTYGATGATCCCTGTRGGTCCCTTCCAACTCAGGGTATTTCATCATTTTATGATCTCCATCACCATCCTGAGAGAATCTGATCCAGTGTCAGGCTTGCAGCACGTCATCTCTCAAAAAACACCAGCACTCATGAAAAAGGACACGGGGATTATACTGAAGCTTCACCCCCAAATCCACATCCCCCACCACCAATGGAATATATCATCAAAGCCAGAAGTATCTGGACTAAAAGCTTTGCACAAAGATAGAAGTGAGATAGGGAGAGCCAGACCTTCTCCTGCAGATAAACCAACACAACTTTAAGCRTATTTTAAAGTAAGACTGCAGACATTGCTTTAAATAAACTCAAGATGCTACTTTTAAAAACCAGTGTGAAGCCTCGCAATTTCAGTAAATAAAGAACTGGTGGTAAAATTGCCGACAAACAGCAYGGCTGAGGCAAGGAAAACACACCCTGCGCCCTGAGGAGTCAATGGGGCAGGAATGGTCTGCAGAGCACATCTGGCCGTACCCACGGACCCTCCTGCAACTTGCTCATTATGGCAATAAAACCCCCAAAGCCAGGACAAATCACCTCTGGCCAAGACAAACGGAGCTGGCCCTGCCCAACGTGCCCAGCCCAGCAGTTGGACCCACTTGTCCTCAGCAGCTCAAATTCGGCTCCGTTTCCACCCTGGYACTCACAGGGAATCACAATTCATTTTGCACGCGTTCAGTTTTAATGGGATTATTTGCAGTGTAAGGTGCAATCAATTTTAGGGCAAAACTAGTGCACAGAGGCCAAAAACGTCCWCTGTTTTAATTGCATCTGTAATTACTTTATAAGACTACAATCCAGCAAATTACCCTGGGGACTCCTATTAATCATTATTACATATCTCCCATCGCCGAGCGGGAATACTCACTCAGGAAAAGACTGTTCCCATCCTCAAAAATGTATACTCTAAGTAGCTTATAGATCATAAAGTGGGGAAGTAAAACACTGATGAGACTATGTCAGACATTCTTAATTGCTATGTGGGAAGAAAAGTTTGAAGCATCACGTCTCTGTTTTCCCTCCTTTTTACTTCTGTTTTATTATATAATGAAACACAAACCGGCAAGGTCTTTTACAACTTGGCACAAAATATCAGAGCTCTTTATCCCTTAATCCCAGTTACAGGCCATTTTTTTAAACTTATCTAGGCAGTAATTGAATAAATTAAATGTTTTCATAGTATAAATCTAATCCGATTCCTTGCGGCACCAGGAGTCCATAAAACTGTCCTAATCCCTTTCTCCTGACACCAAACATCACTCAGATTGTCCCACACCGATCCCTACCCGCAGCCGATCGATACTTTTGAAGGATTATATTTATCCCTCTATTTATTTGGCACCGACTTCCACTCACAAAATCCCCATTCCATTAGTTCTGCACTCTGAATTTGCTGCCAGAAAGTTTGATGGTTTTTTGTTTTTTCCCCTTC
Organism: Amblyornis subalaris; assembly: GCA_018881555.1. Taxonomy (NCBI): domain Eukaryota; kingdom Metazoa; phylum Chordata; class Aves; order Passeriformes; family Ptilonorhynchidae; genus Amblyornis; species Amblyornis subalaris. Next base: position 3,327,726 of record JACAXG010000091.1, read on the forward strand.
ATGTAAAATCTCTATTTTCAAACTTAAATCTTTCTGGTTTTGGGGAAGTCTCCAAGAACTGTTTCTACTGCACTGRATTTATATGTTTGTTCATACTTTTGAGTTGTCACAGTCCCGAGGAGTTTCACCGGAGCGGCGCCCAGCCGSGATAACCCCGATTTTCTCCACCACTTCTGGCGTCGAAACCGGGCGAAAACCACCTCAGAAACCGTAAATACTTCATGATTGTGCCCCGCAGCGTGCGAAGAACTTAAACCCACGTTCCGCCCGCGCCCAGGGCTGGGTCTGTGGTGCTTTTCCCCCTCTTGGGGGGTTTGAACGCACTTTCCGCCCCGCGGGGGCCGCGGGCTGAGGGAGCCCCGAGCCGGCGGCGCCATTTCCCCCCACGGCGCCCCCCCCCAAGATGGCGGCAGCGCCCCCGCCCGGGCCCGCGGGCCCCCCGCCCTCACTCACCGCCGGCCCGGCCCGGCCCCGCCGCCGCCGCCGCCGCCGCCGCCGCTCCGGGGCCTCGCGATGGAGCTCGGGCAGCGCTGGGAGCCCCGCGGGGCCGCCGGGCGCATGCGCGGGCACGGCCCCGGCCCCGGCCCCGGCCTCGGGGAGGCGGTGCTGGGTGGGGATGGGGACCGGGAGCGGGGCGGTACTGGGGTATGGGGTACTGGGATATGGAGTACTGGGGTATGGGGTACTGGGGTATGGGGTACTGGGGTATGGGGTACTGAGGTATGGGGTACTGGGGTGTGGAGTATGGGGTACTGGCGTATGGGGTACTCGGATATGGGGTACTGGGGTATGGGGTACTGGGGTATGGGGTACTGGGGTATGGGGTACTGGGATATGGGGTACTGGGGTATGGGGTAC